>JARFIZ010000282.1:1800000-2134638 GCA_036325965.1 Sinopyrophorus schimmeli
AAAAACGATTGTTACTTTTTTGAGATCTAATACAATTCATATAAACAACAAAAAAATGATAATTTGGCTGATGCAAATCAAGAGAGTATTTTGTTATTACTATTTTGAGACTGCTGTTTGTCTCTAACTATTGGCAGATATTTGACGTGGTTCGATAAATAAAAGAAATAATTACCACATCTTTATCATGAATCGTTATATCAAATTTTAATGTTGTGTATGTACTTTCAGGTATTTCGATGCTTTCTGGAGTTACTGTTATTTCCGGATAATTGTCGTTTATATCTTCGATAATTATAGTTATCCCTTGGATAATTTCGGATGTCGGATCTTGCTCTTCATATGCTCTTACTTGGAATGTAAATATTTCTTTTTCTAAAGCATCTCTGTCTATAGGCTTTGCAATTATTTTGCCAGTAATCTTATCAATCGTAAAGAAATCGTAATCTACAATTTTTGTCTATAAAGTTTTTCAAAACTGATATTTATAACTACCTGATATTAGTTCGTAATTTATTGGAGCATTAATTCCGACATCGCCATCGGCAGCTTCGACTTCAAATTCCTAAAATTTATTTTTAAAAACCAAATGTTATTAAAGAGCTATTAACTAATATATTAGTTTAAATTATGAAAAAAAATTTTTATAATTAAATAATAAAAATTTATTTTTAATTGAAATTTATATCTCACCCTTTGTTGTTTTTCTGGATACTGCTGAGAGGAAAAAATTTTTCTCCAAACCGGTGGTTCATCCGGTAAATCGATTACTTCTACTACAATTTTGGTAACTCCTGTATTTCCACCCGAATCCTATGGCAAAAAACAACCAAACATAAAGCAAGTATTGCACTATTAATACTGACTACATAGCAAGGATTGCAAGAGATGGAAAACCAAGATTTCAGAGACCGGTTGTCAGACCACCAAACCGATGGAAAGATAGCTGACTATCTCCATAAAGTTGGGAAAATACCTGCTACAAGTCTATTAAACAGATGAAGAAAAAGAAGAAGACATTTTTACTGTTTATTTCTTACTAAGGATCTCCCGGTACGTCAGAAATGGAACAAAAAATTATTGAAATATTTGGCACGCGCCAATTAAAAAAGGTTAGCCACGGCTAATGTATGATAAAAGAACGTCATAATTAAATTTTTAATTAAATTCACTTACTTCAACTGTAAAATCAAAGACATAACTAGCAATCCTTTCGTAGTCTAAACTTTGAAGTACTTCAAGGGTTGTGTCCCATTGTTTGAGTTTATTTTGAAGCTCTTGGTTGTTTTTTATTGCAAAAGTTTTTTCTATCCCATCCTATAAAAAATAGATTTATATTCTGTAGTAAAACTATTATATATCTTATGATTGTGACTGGATTATTAATATGAAATGAAGTATGATGTAATTATAATTCAAAAATAATTAAAATAACTGCTTATGTATATTTTTGATTCAATTGTACTGGGTAATGTATTTTAAACACTTACTATTCCAGAAAGTGTGTATTTTACATAGTTATTCATTATACCATCAGCGTCTATAATAGTGTAAATACAATCTGAAAGACCTGGAGTATTTTCCTGAAATAGAAATTATTATTATTGCATCTCTCAATATTAAACACTAAAAAATAATTCAAAAAAATTGTAACGCTATCGATTTGTAAAAACCGAAATTACTTTCTCGTCAATCCAATAGTATGTATACACTGTATAAGATTTAGTAAAAGTAAAAAGAATTTACCTCAATTTTGCAAGGAGTTGTATGTGCTTGGATGAAAGGTTTCTCATCGTCGATATTTATTATTTCTATGTAAACTCTCCGAATTTCTTCAGCAGCTGCTACATCAAAGCCATATCTAAAGTTATCTTCTTTGTCGTCAGCATCTTGAGGTTTCGTGATTACTAATCCCCAATTTTCATTGTTTCCAGTTCTTTTGAAAACTGCACCCAATAAATTATTTGCCGTACTCGAAGGTTCCGTAAATTTTTCAATAGTTGGCGTATCAGATCCTAATATACAAATAATATATTTAATATTTACTGTAGAATTAAAAGATTAATTATAGATTAATTTTTTTACGTCTTTAAAAATTCATAATCATGCGGTTATATATATCTACATAAAACTAAAAAAAGTATTATTGGTTGAGAGTATTCACATCAATTTCTTTAAAAAGTTTTTTAATTTTTATAAATAAAAAGAATTCTAAAAATAAAAAAAAGTAAATAACACACCCTTGTAGTTTAAAAAAGCTATTGTAATTTCTTCTTCTATATTTTCTTCTATTTCAATGATTTGTTCCTTATCATTATCAGACTTAATAAAATTTACTCTAGAGGTTTCCTCCTCATTTTTTATAAATCCAGGTTTTGGCCAATTATTTTGTCCTAAAACATGTTTTATAGGTATATTAAATATATATTAACTGCTGTGATAATGTTACCTTTTACTGCGGGAAATAGAATAAATATACATAAAAATATATGTAAATCCATTTATAAACTAATTATTAAATAAATAGATACATCGCAATTTACATTTATAACGTTCCCGTATTGACTATTATATTTTATGTCCGATAACTAATTGATATGCATTCTATCTTATCAATGATTATTTATCACTGTATTATCTTATACATTTTTATACATAGGTATTAGTAATGAAACTATTGTTTAAAGTATTGAAACCTTAAAAGGCTTATTAATAATACCTATTAATACTTTTTGTCATAAATATTTTATCGTTCTAAATAATCTCAACAAGTATATTTTTTAGGATGTAAAAGGTTTTGTAATTATTCCACTTCACGCGGTTGCAAAGTCAATATTTTAATAATGATGAAACAGAGTAAAAGTTGTTTGAAAATTCATTTAGATACATATTTTAATTTATCAGAAATTCTACATAATCTTCTAAATAATTGAATTAGCTTCAGGAAGACCATATATTTTATTATTACATACAGTAAGTTTCATACAAAAAATATAATTAGATGTACTCACAAAATTTTAGTCCTTTAGTTCGAACTGCTTATTAGCTAAATTTAATGTAATCAATACATAAGTTACTAAAATTAAAAAAAAACAATTTAAGAAAAGTTGTATTATGATAAACCACTGAAGAATTCTCTTAAAATTTTGTACAGCAGGCTGTAGTATTTCAGTTCATTAGCAATCAGTAATAAATCTATAGTTAGGTTAATTAAAGTTGAAAAAATTGAATTATAGTTAATTATGCATTGAAAGCTAAAAATAAGTATTTAGGTACGTATTTAAAGGCGAATATGGACATACATATATATGTAACAAATTTGTAATGTTAGATCTAAATTATTAAACAATTAGTAGTGAGAATTAAAATTCTAAAAATATATGTTTTTTTTAAATATGTATGGAAATTATTTATTTAAGTAAGGACATGTTACGAAGGTATATCATATACAAGTTACATTTAAATTGTACGGTAAACAATTTAAAAGTACTACCAACAGTTCGCAAAAAAATCTAAATTTTACTGTTTCATTCTGCAGTCAAAACATAAAAAGTAAACATTACAAAGCATAAAGTCGCAATTTTTCAGTTCTGATGAAAGAAATAATATAATTAGTGATTAATTAATTTTAAATGAGGTTGCCAAAATCCTTCGAAACAATGGGGAGTGATAGAACAGTTTTAAATATAAAATTTAATCAGGATCAAGGTTAGACGCAATATTGTATGATTTTTAACTAATAATAAACTTGTAGGATGTTTCTCCTGTGCTATGGAAAGTGGATTAAGAATTTACAATGTTGATCCTTTAGTTGAAAAGGCTCACTATGGTATTTATGAATTCAACACTCTTTCAACTACTAATCCGAAACCGTTGTTCTAGATTTTGATCTAATGGGTAGTGTATCCCACTGTGAAATGCTATTACGTACTAACATAATTGCTATAATATCTGGAGGTTCCAGACCTAAATTTGCCGATAATACATTATTATTATTTGATGATATTTCGAAAAAGTTTGTATTAGAATTAACATTTTCTTCTTCTATTAAAGCAGTTCGCTTAAGGCGGGATAAGTAAGTAATAAAGCAAATTCAGGATTTATAACAAAATTATTAATTAATTCCAATGGTATTTTAGATTGGTTGTGGCTTTACTAAACCATATTCATGTGTTTTCATTCCCAACACCTATACAAAGGCTATTTTCATTAGAAACAAGAGAAAATCCTCTAGGCTTATGTGAAATGAGTCCTTTAGCGTCAGCTGAAAAGCAGATTTTGATTTTTCCTGGCCACAAAATGGGCAGTGTACAAATAGTGGTAATAATACGTAATATTACATAAAAGAATTGCAATTAAGATTTAAATACATTGTAGGATTTTGCAAGTACTGAAGTTGGAATATCAACTGCTCCAGTTTGTATATCAGCTCATAAAAATGAATTGGGTTGTGTTGCCCTTAATCAGCAAGGTACTCGTATTGCCACTGCTTCAAATAAAGGTACCTTAATAAGAGTATGGGATTCAAGTAGTAAAAATTTACTTGTTGAACTTCGTCGAGGTTCTGATCAGGCTACTGTTTATTGGTGAGTTATTTCTTACAACAAAATCATCTAATGTGCCTGTTTAGTATTAATTTCAGTAGAGATTCAGATTTCCTTTGTTGTTCAAGCGATAAAGGAACTGTTCATATTTTTGCTATAAAAAATACAAACTTAAACCGTCGTATGACGTAAGTAAAATACTTAATATTCATTTTATATAATAATAATCACATTATTCTTAAAGGTTGTCCAACTTGGGTATAGTACTTGGTAATTATGGGGATTCACAATGGGCATTGGCAAATTTTACAGTTCCACCAGAATGTGCATGTGTTTGTGCGTTTGCCCCAAATAGTTCAGTCATTGGTATTAAAAAAAAAATAGATATTATTAGTTACGATTGTAATGATTATTTTCTAGCTATATGTTTGGATGGAACATTTCATAAATATGTGTTTAGTGCAGATGGCAGTTGTAATAGAGAAGCATTTGATGTCTTTCTGGAAGTCTGTGATGATGACAATAGTTTACAATAATCAAGAGTATCTTAATACGTATCTATTTTATTAACTTTCTAATAGTCTGTATATACTTATAATCATATAAGTCTGATTAAATAGACATTTTAATATTGTACATCTGTTTTATAAAGGGGTTCTACTACATATTTAAAATATTAATTTGTTGTAGATTTGACAAACACTTTTAATATTAATTTTAAAAACAATTTAATAATTCAATGTAAACATACCATTTAAATAAAAATCATTTAATAGAAGTACGTAAATCATACTTTAAAGAAAAACATGACAATATATATCAACATAAACAATTTGAATAACAAAGTATTTAAAAATTTATTGCTAAATTTATAAGATTATTTTTTTCTATCGAAAGGATCTGACCATACTTTCATATCTAAAAATAATTTATTTAATTAAGTAATAATTAAAACTTATAAAAAAGTACTTACTGCCTGGTTGAACATCTTCTTGATGAATTCCTCGCCTAGTATTTTCTTGAATTTGTTCTAGAACAATGTATAGAATAAAAATAATGTGTTTTAAAGAAAATTGATCCACGTATTTTCTAATTTGTAGTAGAACTAACATTTTTAATATATATGATTTTAATAACATTCTATTTAATGAGATATTATAATTAGACAGATCAGCGACTACTTAAAATACTCACTATACTTATCGACATTTATCATTGGAGATATAACTATAGGATACAATGTTAAAGTTATTGCACCAACAATACCGCCAATAAATAAACCGTATCTCCATCCCTTTAACATCATATTAAGTGAGACTTCTTTATACAAATTGTAAACATATATTATTAATTATATTTGGTTATATAAATTTTAAAACTAAAGGTTAGGACACCTAATATTTGAACTACTACGTTTTAACTACTTTTCTTGTATTGTAGCACTTCTCCGTACACTTTGTACTTCGTTATACGGCACTCCTTTATACGACTTTTCGCTATAATTGCCTTATGCATTAATTGCTAAGGTACGATTTACGACTAAAAAATCAGAATATCTCCTGTATTCGCTAACTGTATGTCGCTTGTGGTCCTGCAGTCTTTATTTAACACATACATAACACGACCCCGCCTTCTATAAAAGTGTTCATGTACTGATCAGTTTAGTAAATTAGTATCAAAAGTGAATGTGTTTGATTCCGTTATAAAAATTGTTGGTAAGTATTAATATGTTTTTTTTATCAGGTAAAAAATTGATTCAGAGAAAGGATAGTTAGAAATGATTTGTGCAGCTGATGGGAATATGTTTACAAATTATTTCCAGACCACCAACTTAAAATGTTGTTGACCGTTTTTTACTTTTTGACCCCCCGGTATATATAAAATTATTCATTCCGTATGCAACATACACTATAATCTAGTGCAGTGGTCCCCAACCCGGACCGGCACCGGTACAGGTCCGTGGATCAAATAGTACGGCAAAAGGCCGCCAAAGGAACATTAAATCATTTCCAATTTATTTATTGTGCTCGGACCTTAGTGTAGATGGAGCGTCGAGCGAACTTACTAGATTCCGCCTGGAAGGTACCTTGACACTCTTTACAAATATACCCATAATAGAATTATGCAATTTACTTAGTTTATCACGATATTATTATTGAAAAAGAAAACTTGATTGAAAAATGCAAAACAAATACACTTTTTTAAATACTTCTGCTAAAAAGTGTGATTCGACCCTATATCTTGTTGTAAAGTGTCTATATTTTTGTTTTTTATTTTTAAATAGACTCCAGTATTTGGCGGAAGCATGAGTCCGAAACATTCTTTGGAAAGCAATAAAGTCAAAATAAGAAACCGAAGATCTGTTTCACTAGGAATCAAACATGATATATTGCGTCGTTATGAAGCTTCTGAGAAAATTGTAGATATTTGTAAGGCATTAGGACTTCCAAAATCGACGGTTCAATCAATTTGCGCCAACAAAGAAAAAATTAAGGCACATTTACAGTCGGCTGCATCTTTAAGCACTTCGACATTGACACGACGAAGAAGTAACAATATGGAAAGAATGGAAAAACTATTGAACTTATGGATCGAAGATAACAACCAACGGAATATACCAATGAATCAAATTACTATACAGGAAAAGGCGAAAAGTATTTTCGAGCACTTGAAGAGTGAATGTACTGGTGACGGTCCAGCGGATGAAACTTTTCAAGCAAGCCGCGGTTGGTTGGAAAAGTATAAAAATCGCCATAACGTCTATATTAAAAAAAGAGGCGAAAAAACCAGCGCCCATCCCGATACAGCTGGAATCTACCGAAATATTTTAAAAGTGTTTACTATTCAAGGAGGTGGATATGATCCTCAACAAGTTTTTAATGTTTGCGAAACGCCGCTTTATTGGAAACGAATGCCCGAAGGAACTTGTGACACCGAAAACGTTGCATTTGAACATCACGTATCCGAAAACGATTAACATTGCTCCTCGGTGCAAATGCGGCAGGAAATTATAAACTGAAACCGCTTTTGGTATATGCTTCGGAAAATACAACGCCTTTAAAAAAACCGAACAACAAAGAATTGCCTGCTATTTGGAAGTCCAGCAGAAAAGCTTTGATGACCAAAATACTGTTTAAAGATTGGTTCACAAATTATTTTTGCCCCGACATCAAAAAATTTTTAAAGGAAAAAAATTTAAGTAACAAAGTCTTGCTACTCTTGGATAATTCTTCATCGTATCCGGCTAACTTATCTGAATTATCTCAAGATGTAAAGATTGAATATCTACCCAAAAATGTAATGTCCCTAATTCAACCAATGGAGCAGGGCGTAATAACTACTTTTAAGGCGTATTATTTACGAAAAACTTTTCAAAAACTTCTCAATAAAACCGATAATGAATTATCAATTGACGAGTTGTGGAAAAACTTCAACATCACAGATGCCATGGAGAATATCAGCGAATCTTGGAACGAGATAAGATCAAACACCATAAACCATGCGTGGCAAAACATTTGGCCAGAATGCATTACTAATAGTGATTCCGAATTCGAATCCCTTTATGAAATTATTCAAAATATATTAAACTTAGCAAATGAACTTGGTTTTAAAGAAGTGAAAGAACGGGATGTAATAAATTTGTTAGATGTTGAGAACGAACCACTTTCTAACGAAGAACTACTACAATTAGAAACAAACATTTCAATTGATGAGGAACAGGAGCCACTCGTTTGCCGAGAATTAACTCCGAAAAATATATCAGATGCGCTTTCTCATTTCCGAAAAGGAATCAACATTTTACTTAAAAACGATCCCTTTGAAGAGAGAAGCGCCAGAGTTTCTCGGGACATCAACTTAGCCATTAATTGCTACAAATAGTTGAAGAACAAATAGAAAAAGAAAGAGGAATACAAAACGGTAGACTATTTTGTTGAATTGGGTACTGAGACTATTGGAGATGGAGATGGTTATAAACCAAATAAAACAACTTACAATGAAGTAATAAATATATTGAATTGGCGGTCACCTATCAAATCACTACCTATAAGACTTACGTCAGGGGTGATTAATTAGCAAAATACCCAAGCTGGGGTAAAATTTAAAAGTGAAGAATTTATGGATATTTATGTGATTTATTAATTGAAAATCACTTGACCGTTTTTTTCTGAGTCTACGACTAAATTTGTGTTTCGGGCTCTCACATTGCTGCATTTGTCCCGCAGCCCTATTTCCAACAGAGACAACAAAAAGTGCCACAAACTGATGTCTAAACCGCTAACACACTGATTCAAAAATGAAAAAAAAACAAAGCTTAGCGAATTTTCATATGTAAATAAATGATTTTGTATTGTAATTAAAACGATTTTTTTAGGTAGTGCAGTTTAGCTTTCAGGTGATATTATTTTAGAGAGAAATAAGATATCTTCACTTAATTTATACACCAATACTTTCTTTAATATTCTTATCATATCTGTCTCCATTCCCTCAATCCATATTTTCAAATTATCAAGCATTAAAAAGTTTTCTGCTGCAAAGGCCCATTCGCGATACTTTTCGCGTCCGATCAACTTTGGAGCTGCCGCGGTTAAGTCGTTCGCCATTTGGCTCTTCACAAGTGTATATGTTACGGTAAATGTACACTCTTGGGAAATGTACACTTTTACCGTAAAATGTGTACATTTCCCAAAAAGTTAGGTATATGTGAACTGAATATAATGTATTTCCCGGCAAATGTGTACTCTTGCCTTCACGTTTTGGTAAATGTATACTCTTACCTTCATGTTTTAAGAAAAGTTGGAATACAAATAAATTAAAAATGTTGTTGCAGTAAAAAAATATATATTTAAATAAACATAATACAAAAGGCTTTAATAACAAAAATTATTTTAATTAAAATATGTACCTAAATGACAAACAAAACATACTTTTCTTTGCATATTATATAATATGTCGTAGGTTATGATCCCAATATTCATAAATACAATTTTCGTCCTAGTTTTTAAGGACCAATACGATGGGAATCAAACAAATAATAATAATATACTTTTCTTTATTATAACAGTTGAATTTTATAACTATAAAGGAACATAGAAATTTCATAATGAAAAAAGTTTTATTTATTTGAGCAAGCACTTACGATTTCGTATTTTGTATGCTCACATTTACCAAAACGACATGGTCATTGTGAATTCAATGTACATTTCCCTTCTTTGAAATTGTAAATGTTAGTTGAATGCACATTACCCAAACGAGGAGGCAAATGTGCACATTTACCGGAAAATGTGTACATTTGCCGCAATATCTACTTTTACCGTAACATATATACAGAAGACTTCTAAATTCTCAACCATCTGGGCCCATAGCCTGTAATTCCAGTTTAGCTTTCATGCGAGATTATTTTACAGAGAAATAAGAAATAAGTCAAAGCTCCTTATTCGCGAAGAATACGTTCTGAACGCGAGTACAGAAACCAAGAATACGGAATGGTAATTTGTATGGTATTATAAGGGATGCCTTCTAAGGTTAAAAAATAAAACAAAACATATAATAAAATCAATTTAATGAGACATTTTTAAACAATTTTAATTATAATTATCAGGCGTAGGCAACGGTTTAAGGAACTCAGTAATTTTTTCTTGTTTTGGCGCTTTTAAAAGGTCTTGCAATTCGGTTTGATATTTAGCTGTGGCATTAACAATTTGCCTTTTAAAAACGAGACTTCTTTTCATAGACGGATCAATTTTTATGAAGAATTCACAAAGCTCACTTGCCATCCGTAAACCTTCACTCAGATTTTCTAAGTTTAATGTCATCTGTTCAGTGCCCGTTGAAGCTTGCTCTCCAGTGGAAGGAGCATCTAACAATTCCTCCAAGTCAGTTTCAGTCAAATCTTCATCTTGTGATTTAAGCAGCTCTTCAATGTCACTTGATTCTATCTGTTCAAAGCCATCTTGTCCTATTCCAAGCGCAACTTGAATAATGTTTTCAATTAACGTTTGAATTTGCACTGGTTCTTCTTCATTATCGACAGGTAGATCAGGCCACAGTTTTGTCCAGCACGATTTCAATGTGTGGGGTTTCAGTTCCTGCAACGATTCTTTTATGTTAAGAATGCACTTTACTATGTCAAAATTTTCCCAGCATTGCATAACATTCATATCAGGATCACATTCCATGGTATCCAGTATGGTTTGAAACATATGTCTAATGTAATGGAGCTTAAAGACATGGATTATTCCTTGGTCCATAGGTTGAACTAAAGCTGTCATGTTAGGAGGCAAAAATATCACCTTGATATTTGGATGCATAGTTTCAAGCTCAGGGGGGTGACCTGGAGCATTGTTCAAAACTAGAACAGCCTTAAAGTCTAAATTATTATTTTTTAAATAAGTTTCAACTTCAGGAACAAAACAATTCAGGAACCAGTCACAGAAAATAACACTTGTAACCCACGCTTTCTTGTTTGAACGCCAAAACACTGGCAAGTTGTCTTTGTTTTGATTTTTCAAGGCATGAGGATTTAAGCATCTGTAAATCATTAATGGCTTAATTAAACAATCTCCTGATGCATTAGAACAGAGAAGCAGTGTAACTCTATCTTTTCCTGCCTTAAAACCAGAGGTGAACGTTTCACTTTGGGCTATAAAGGTTTTGTTTGGCATTCTTTTCCAAAACAGGGCAGTTTCGTCTGCATTAAATACTTGTTCAGGTTTGTATTCACCATCACCGATTAACTGTAGAAATTCTTCTGGATAGTTTGGAGCTTCTGCAGTGTGTGCAGATGCAACTTCTCCGACAATCTTGACGCTATGCAGTGATTGTCGCACTTTGAATTTATGAAACCAACCTCCCGATGCTTGAAATCCTGCACGGGAACGTTCGTCACCAGGTTCCTTAAAATGTGCGTAAAGACACTTTGCCTTTTCACGGATTATAGCACCCGTCAGGGGGACTCTTTTCTGGTTACGTTCTTCAATCCATAATGATAACGCAGCTTCCATTTTTTCAATTGCTGGATCTCGCACAATTTTTACTGATAGAGAGGTTGAAGCTGGGGAATTCCTTATTTTATCTTCCGATTTTTTTATGTACCTTAAAGTTGATTCGTTGAGTTTAAAAGAACGTGATACGGACGAAATGGATTCGCCAAGACGTAAACGGTCGAGCATTACCATTTTCATTTTAAGCGGCAACACCACTTTTTTCCGTGTAGGAACAAACATCCTTCCTTTTTTAACTTTGAACATCTAGTGGTAGCGATGAGGTGTTGATTATTCCAACAAGACCAAAAGAGATTTTCAAATAGAAAATTTAAATTGGTATGCTTCAACGTCAAGTTGGAAAATTTTATCTGCGAATATTTCAGGAATAACCAAACTTACAATTAGAAAAAAATAGTTACTTGTTTGTTAAAAACCTACTTAAAAAGCTTCTAGAGCATGAAATTCTTTGCAAACTGTGTCGAACGAAAAACAGTTTTTTTATAAAGTTGATACTTTACAACCTACAGCAGTACAAATATCTAAGTACAGTCAAAGCTCCTTATTCGCGGAGATACGTTCCATAAATATGCAGCGAATAAGAAACTGTGAATACCAGAATGGTTGTTTTAATGGGATTATA
This sequence comes from Sinopyrophorus schimmeli, assembly GCA_036325965.1. NCBI lineage: Eukaryota > Metazoa > Arthropoda > Insecta > Coleoptera > Elateridae > Sinopyrophorus > Sinopyrophorus schimmeli. Next base: position 1,812,168 of record JARFIZ010000282.1, read on the forward strand.
GGGAATGCGTTCCAAGGTTACGAAATTTAAAAAAATCATAATGAGCAATTTAATAATATTTTAACAATATTAATAACAGATATGCAATAAAAATGTTTTTTTACATAATTTAGATATTACACGTGCAAGTATTGGTAACGTCATGTTAGCAACTTGTAAATAAAAATTAGAAGAGTTTAAACAAAGAATTTAATGTTGCTTATCCTCACCAGAGCCAGCATATACGATACAAATATTATTAACGCATTTTATACAAGCTTTTCTAAGTGTTTAATGGTTTGTATTTAATTGTAATTTATTCAAACAATTCAAAAAATTACACAAATTATTCGGTTATAAATATTATGTGAATTAAATTTTTTTTTAAACTAAGAGAATCGTTCAAAAATTATATTTTTTAATATTTCTTAACCACAGCTACAATTTTTTTTAAATATTCAAACTTTGCGTTTTATTACAATATCAACTGTCCAAATTTCACTAATTTTAAACTTGCAGTTTTGTGACTTTAGTTTTAAAAATATCAGTTTTTTCTAAATATTTTTGATACTTAAACTACGATTTTTTTATATTGTGCCAAAATAAAGTTAAAGGAGCGACCAGACATCAAGAAACTTATCAAGGATGAACATTTTAAGTACCGTTAGTTTTGCATCCGCGAATAAAGAAGTTTCCAACCGCCAATACAAGAAATGATCGCAATTTTTTAATTCGCGAATACTCAAAACGCGAATAACGGAACCGTGAATAAGGATCTTCGACTGTAATCCAAAAAATTATAAAAAGAACACTTCGAAACGCTGCAATTTCAAGTCCATATAACCACACCTTCGTGAACTGTACTGCTGCGGCAAAGGGAGCTGGCATACACCGTCAGCAGTTTTTTTGTTCGACGAATCGTCGTGCCGCGGCTCTGAAGTTGCCCAAAGTTGCCGCTATTAATTTGAACAATAAAAATTACAAATTAAAAATAATTAAAAAAAACATTTTTCGAGTAAAACGCAATTTGCTCATTAGAATATGAGTTTTACTCATATTTTTAAACACTTATATTGAATTTATGTCTTATTTTATTACTTAATAAACACAAAAGTCGCGCAATTCGCACTAGTCGACTGTGTTCAAATTTTAGTCGCTGGCCAACTTCATAAATAGGCCCTAAGGCCCTAACTCGCCGTAATTTTGATGGTACCTAGGCAGATCGGGATGAAATATGGGGATTTTAGTGAATTTGGGACTCACACAAGTCGGCAGAAATGTGTTTTGAAAATTTATTCCGCGCCAAAGAAAAGCTCCAAATACAAAGTTGTATTCTCTACAAAATAGGTCAATATATTTTTTTGTAAGTCTCGGGCTTTCTAACTGTGGGGTAATCAAGAATAAAAGTTTTCTAATATAACTCCGAAAATTTTTTATTTATGGGGAGTTCCACAAGAATTCTTTATTGGGCTAAATATGCATTATGAATTCACTCATTTTGTATTGTCTACTGATTAAAGAAAATGCAGATGTTGTACCCAGAAACATTCAAAAACCAGAAAAAATTTTACTATTATCCTATTAGAATTTTTAGTAAAAATATGCTTTATTCGACTATTAATAATGGGATTAATTTAAACAAGCAAGTTACACAGAGTGCATTTTATTGAGTTTTTGTAATTTCATAGTATAAAAAATAGGGAATTTAAAATCAATCACAATTAAGAATCATTCCAATACCATTTCACAATCTTGCCGTTTTAATGTAAAACATGTTTGCATTCTATCTTATCCAATTACTAAAAACAAGGGGGCATATAATAAAATCGCCCCAACCTTTTCAATTCCCGTTGATTAAAATATTTATATAACACATATTTTTTTGTTGTTTTTTGAAACTTAAAATTATATCTAATTCGACAAATTATAATTATTTTCTATAGAAATAAGTAAATAATGTACATGAATATTATGCAATAACAACATGTATAATTACATGAAATAATAGAAACGTAACCCCTAATTAAATAAGACCTAAGGTTAAAAAATTTACAACCTTTCTAGTTAATAAAATCGAGCAGTGCAATTATTTCTTTAGCAAAATCTGCATAAGATTTGTTCTAAAGTTTGTAACGGTTCTATCTAATTCTGCAACTTGTGCTTTCAGTTTTGTATTTCTTTCTTCCAAGTCTTGTAGTTCTCCTTCGTGCGCCATTTCTTTCATTTTCCTTTTCAATCTAGACTTTCGAGATGCCTCATTATTTTTGTCTCTCATCAATCTGTACTTTCCTGCTATCGGTTCTTCACAATCTTCGGAAGAAATAGTTAAACTGCGTTTCGGTGGACGGCCTCTTCTTGTACGTTTGACTGGCTCTTCTTCAATGCTACTATCGGAATCATATTGAACAGCATTGGAAGTAATAAATTTTTTCTGAAGTGATACTGGTGGTACATAATCTTCATCATCGTCTTTTTTATGTTTTCGTTTATGTGACGATTTGAGTAGTGTTGTGGTTTGTTGATCTAGAGTTTCTGAGGCGGATATGAGTGGTATTTCGAACACATCTCCAACTGCTTTGATGTCCTATTAAAAAATAAATAAATAAGTATTTCAATAACAATTGAAAAACAATTAATGTAACTTACATCTCCAGTGATGAAGTTGAGTATATTGAAGCCTTTTTCGTTTTCTATGGCATCAATGGTTTCAATGACATCAGGTGTATCAATCATCTCACTATTCTTGTATTGACCATCAATTTTTAAAGACAATGGTGGCGAAGTAGCTTTCATCATGTCAGTGAAATTAGATGGGCTTCTGCTATTATCGGGTGTTTCAATACTTGCAGTTTGAAGTAAAATGTAGTGATTAGTGGACGTGTAATTTTCAGGACTGTTGCTGTTTTCAATTGTATTTTCGATACAATAATCGTCAGTTTCATTTCTAACAAAATATATGTCACTGCAGTTATTAACTGTTGGTAAAAATTCATCCTCTTCAGTAATTAGTTTGCTATATACAGGGGTTACCTTATCGCTACTAGTATGATATAAATCTTCATATTTAGACGTAGTACTCTGAGTAAACACATTAGAGCTGTTAGTATTTATACGCGAATTATTATTGATCACTATGTAATTATTAACATCGCCCTTATCGTTGTTTATAGAACTGGGCATCATATTTAAAATGTCTTTGTTTTCCACAAATGCTATATTATCTTCTTTTATTATATTATCTCCTATATTTACATTATCGATGCTGGATAGCTCGCTTTTTATTTTAAAATCAAATAGATCTTCTGCAGAAGTAAAAACATTCAGAAGATCCGAACTATGCGTTTGGCGATCATAGTCGAAAGGCGCCTTTTCTGGAAACACAAATAATGCTTATTAAATTTCTTTCAATACAAAAAAACACGATAATGAATATTGCCAAAGATAAAAACGATGGCTTTATAAAAAGTAGCCTTAATTTGAGATTCTTCAATCATTAACTCATTCGTCTACTTAATTTTTCAGTTTAACTCACCACTAAAAATTTTATATTTAAAATGAAGAGTCATAATATCAAAATCTATTGTTGAAAGCTATTTTTTAATATACAGTGGAACCTCGATAATTTGAATTGGAGGTTGTTTCCAAATGCAATTTATTGCTCATATTTTTATACCAAAACAGATATATTTAGTTTTTCTCTTCAATTTAAAGTTATCAAGGTTTTATTGTAGAAAACTGTATGTTATTAGAAATTTTTGAAAATACTAATTTTTCTTTGACAATCAATGTCATTGTTTCTGACATAACTTGAAGATATTGGGCATATCAAAAGTTTCAAGTTTTATACATAGAGATGTTTTACATATGTAAAAAATACCAACCGAATATAGGAGTATTAAGTTCATCTGCATCGCTTTGGGAAGGTTTGGCAGCCATCATCTTGCCGGGCAAGGACTGACAAAACAGACTGAGGTCCCCGAATACCTCCATTTGTAGCTTCAACGCTTTTGGTTCTCTGAATTCGCAATTTGATTCTTCCAGGCTTTGTTTCAAAACACTGGTAGTTTCCTACAGATAAAGCTTATTACTAATTTACTTCTTTAAGAATGGGTGGAATACAAACCTGACAACTTGTTATTCCTTTTTTCAATATTAGATCGCTTTGTAAGTCGCAAATGTCTCGTTTTATCTGGCGGGGTGGGTCCAGAAGACTCGGCAATGGACTTTGTAGATTTAGCAGACCTTCTAAATCGCACACTGTTGATAGATTGGATTTCTCGCCATGATCCACAGGACAATGAAGAGGAGGCGAATAAAGCCATGTTTCACGGAACTATGTAAAAATCATTACATTAATATATTTAAATAAACTAACAATTGCTACATGATATTTAAAATATTCGTATTGTACACTTATTGTTAGATATAAAATAATAATTGACAAAAAATTATTACCACCTCATTGATGACCATAGGAGACTTTAAAGAAATATTGGGAAAATGATCAATATTAATCATTGGGTGTTAGATATTAAATATTGAATGATAGTAAAATTTATGGTAACTGATAGATCAGCTTATAATAAGATTTAATAATTAACTCATTATAAACTGATTGTCTTTATAATAGTTTAAGATTTAATATCGGCAAAATCTGAAAAAAAAGAAAGACTTCTTTAGTTTAAAAGTAAAAAGTCTAAGAAAAATTCAGGTGCCTTATAAAATAAAAGTGCAAGTAAATAACTTATTGCAGGGGTTCCCAAACTATGATCAGCGTGACGAATTCGACCAGCAGGTGCTTTTAATTCAGTCCACTGATGTTTTTAAAAATATTATCAATGTAGCTATAATGCATAGAAAATACCATATTCAACTACTTATATAAAAATTTCCGATAATTTTTAGTTAAATATTTTAAAAATCCGCCTCGTTTACATTAGTGGTTTCGGTACTCTAATGTGGCCCTATTTTGAAAAAGTTTGAGGACCCTTAGTTTATTACATAACCAAACTCACCATGAAAATATTAAATAACTAAAAAAAAATAAACAATACATTGAAAAATATTATATTACAAAATAAAATAATTTGGCTCGAATCCAAATAAAATTTGAAATATTTTTGGGCATCTTTTAATTGGTACAAGTCAATAACCCATACGTCCAGATACCTATTTATATTAAATATCTAATGATATTTTTCTTAATTTTACTTACTTTAGGTGATTCTCCGTGTGTTGTACTAAAAATGTTGACTCCTAGGGTTTCCTAGTAAGGGAAGAGTTGAGTGCCTCCAGTGGTTCTCAACCTGTAAAAATACATTATGGGTAAAAAACTTTAATAAATTCCCAAATTTTTTTAAAAGCATAAAAAGAGTCCTTGACAAATGGGAGAATTGTCCTACAAATACATAGAGCCAGATGGTGGGGAAAAACACTCATCATTGGAAATTCCAATCAAAGAAATTTATTCATTGCCGTGTTCAAAAGAAACGGGGAAATACGATAACGGGACCCACGGATTTGTCGAGCTTAATTATAATAAAACATCTTTCACTTTTATTTTTGCAAATTGATTAAACGAAAAAATCAATACGTATTCAGAATTAAGAGAATAAACAAAAAATCGTTTCGAAGAAATATTTTGGCTTCTTTCTATTAGCGATCTAAAATTATCCCAACGTAAGTACGTAGGTTGTCGTCAGAACATCGATTTCCTTGTCGAACCAAGACCAAACTTAATTTTTTTTATTTGTGAAGCTGTAGCAGGTAAATATAAAGTAATTCGCCTAATTACAAGTTATCTAATTGCAATTTCAATAAGTTTGTCCTTCAAAGTTCAATTACTTGAATCGCAACAATGTATGGAGGAGCTGACGTAACAAAAGGCTTTTCGATATGGAACATTTTCTACGTCAAGGACGCACGTGGCCATCACATGATGGTATTCCCCGGATCAATAATGTAAAGCAACTTATTAAAAATTGTTAATATCAAATTCGTACAAACTTAAAAAAAATGGTACGCCTGCTGTACTTATATAAAATTGGACAGAGGCCCAATTAAGGTTGCATTAAAATTAAAAAAAATATCTTACTCTGATACAATCTGTTGCGCACTTCCTCTCAGAAATTGGCAAACTTGTTCAATATTTAATAAAATATAATGCAACTTTATAAAAATAATCGGTAAGCACTGAAACGACTTGGCAAATTTTTCTGATCACCGTTTTTTGCTAGACTCGAGAACACTGCCAAAGCACGTCCACTTTTCACAATGTCTCGTAATATTGTGAAACTGTCTGACTTGAGCAGAACACCAGTCGACCGAAACTTCCTACTACTCGTTTATTTTCATCTCTTTTCCTACTACGCATCCGTAACAGTATCTTTTTTTAGCATCGCGTCCATTGGAACACATGATGTCAGATCGGGCCTATAGAATTTTTGATATAAAGTCACGAGACGTTCTTTTCCAGGAAAGAAAACGGAATCTAGTTTAGGCTTAGGAAAAAAGTTTTAGTCTATCAAGCGTTTAGGATGAGTCATCGTTACAAAGCAGAATTTGGAATTTTAGAAAAATTAAAATGTAATTATCGCATAAATTATTAGTCTTATATTATATAATCGTAATGTTACTTATAGATGTCAGGGAAGCGCAAAATTTGCCAAAAATTGCTAAAAGTGTATAAGCACTAAAATTGGTTTTGGAACAGGAATTCCCAGAAACGCTCGTGAAGTGTATTCATACAATTATCTTGGAATGCCGACAGACGAACAAGCACAAACTTGTTGATACTTGCAAATTTGAGTTTATTTACCGTTTTATATCCAACTTTGAAATTTTAACTAAATTGACTTTATACTAAGCCCGAGAGGAAGTAGCGTGGTATTTGAATGCTAAATTATTAAAACGAAAAACTTTCTCTAGTTCTTAGAACTGAGAAAATACACGGTTACTATTTGCAATTTGCTAATTAACGTTAATGGCGCCTTGAATAGAAAAAAAATGGCAAAATTTCGTTGTTGTTTAATCTCTATTTTGCAATAGTTTTGAAATGTAATAGTATATCTAAATACATATTTGTTTAATTTTTTAATAAAAGGTATTTATTGTTAAACATAAATATTATATTGTATAATGTATATATTTATTATTATATATTAATTTGTATATGTATATGTGTATTTGTAATTTAATTATATAAAAAATTAAGATTAATTAATACGTTCATAAAGATTAGATAAGATAAATGCTAACAAACATGAGTAATGAATTTTGATATTTTTCGTTCTTTTCAAGAGTTTTAAAATTGTGTAACTATTTGGAGAACAAATAGGACCTTTTAATAAGATTAACTTGATGATAGGAACTAAATTTGTTTATTAGCAATTATTTTTTGACTATAATATAACATAAATAATATAAAAAATTGTTAAATATCTTACATTAATGTCATTCTAATAACTTTCTGAAGTACAGAAATACCTATTTTGTAGACAGGTAGGTATACGATGCACTACTAGTAGATATGAATAAACAAATAGAAACAATTAATATTTCCAATTTAAATAAACTTTAAAGTTTGTTTGTTATTTATCTATCAAACGTTTTGATTTTTTTAATTACTTTGTTTCCGTAATTGAAGCAATTCGTTTTTTATTGAATTTCTTATAGTTTACTTTCTTTTATTGTAATTTCATATGGTGATTTGGTGTTAATTGATGAAGTTTTTGTATCACAATTACATGTTTTTATAAATACCCAAGGCGTGCTCCTCCAAGGTGCAGAAGTAAGGTTTACATTCCATGTACTTTGTTACTTATTATTGTTAATGTTAGATATGAACAAATTGGTATTAGTCATAGATTATGAAATCTAGGTGCCCAATTTTAAGTACAAATCATCAAAAACAATTCTGAAAAAAACCGTTTTCATTATCAAAAGATAAATAGCCGAATTCAAGGTTAGTATACTATTTTTATAATTCTATTGCTCAATATTCTGTACATCTATTGGGTATTTATTAATCTGAATAAAGTTACTGGAATTTCTCGGAATTATAACACTTAAAAACATTTTTGATTCAAATTAAGCGATCGTTCAATGTAATGGTACTTTTTTACAAACTAGTCCATTTGAAAATTCATTTGTAGGTACAGAGTTTAATGATAATGGAACCTATAGTCTAATTAGAATTTAGTCTAGTTGATTTTATTGTTAAAATAATGTAACAAGTAAAGAAAATTTCCAAAAATCAGTAAAAAATAGATTCGCAGAAATAAATTTCAACCAAAATATGCAGAATATTTGATATAATCTCAAGTACCAAGTCATGTTTGAATGTTAAGAACATAATAGTTTTGTTGTTTCTAAACATCGTTCCGCATCGACAAGAATATTTTATTGGGAGTAAAGTACAAAGGATGTCTTGATTAAGTGTACCTCAAATATCTTGAAAATGTTTGAGAAGATATGTATAATAAAATCTTTTATACCTATACTTATAGCATTTATCATATTACAAAAAATTGAAGAAACGCACTTTTTTTATCTAAAGGTATTCTCATATTACTTAAATGTGAAAGTAACTAATTTAAATTTTACTTTTTCTATGCAGACAAAGAAAAATATTTAAAAAAATCAAATACTGAATTAGACACAGTGAGTTGAAACTTTGGAATACAATAACTGCAGGTTATTAGTAAGTACATACCTACCTATAATGAGGTACAGTGTAAATTCTTTATAACGAACTCCTTTATAGCATAAATATTTCTCGAGATACATTTATTACCCATACATTAAAAAACTCCCTATAACAAATCAATACGTCTTTGTTTAGACATCTGTATTACATTTTCTAAGAACAATAGGTATGTCTGTATTTACATATCATGTAAATACCTTTTGTTTACATTTCCTAAAAATTATTTGTAATTACTGTCCTAATGGGTAGATATGCATTGTGATAAGTTTTGACTAAAAAACCAAAACAATTCAAGTTGTGAATTGAAAAATAAAAAAAGTCGATTTGATTCCTTACCCTGACTCTTTTTTCAAATCTCCATATAACGAATAGTCTTTATAACGAAAGAAAACGCTCGGTTCCTTGAGTTTGGTTATAGAGAGTTTACACTGTTAATACATACCTATTTCAATTTGTAGGTAGAAAAAGTATCTATTCAATTAACTACAAACGGACCCAAATTTTTATACATTTTTAAATTAAATTCACTACTGAGAGCAGTTTTTAAATAATCGTACCCAAAAAAGGCCAATGCTTAAAATATTCAAAAAATATTAAAGCAACAATTGAAGAGATGAGAGCAAGTAATGCCCAATTGAAATTTTCATAATTTTGAATTGTTGCTATTAAATTTGTTTTTGATCCTTTAGAAAAAAAATGTGTTAAATCGAATTTTAAGTATTTGCAACTTAGGCATTTTTTACTCTCACTTCTTCAATTACAAAAAAAAAGGTTGTTCATCAACACTAAAGGGAATTAATACCTACTACAATTTCTAGTAAATAATCGCATATTATAATTTCTATAAGTTTTTTAAGATAAACAAATCAAGTTTATGTGAAGGTTCATAGTCTGATTGGTTCTTTCTGAAATACCAACATCGACCTTATTTCATTTTAAATATTTCGCTTAAAATTAAACTATTTTAAAGTTATTCAAAATTGGTATAAATTAACAAAATTATATTTTTTTCAAAGCAAGATGTATAAAACCAAAGGCGCCGGGAAACACGAGTTACTTATCAGATAAAAATATTAATAAATAAAGGAAGTCGCTTAGTCATGCTCTAAATATGCCATAATAAAAAACTAAATCTTACAATTCCATTGTAGAATGCATCATTTTCCAATGTACCATACACTTTCTTTTATAAATAACCGAATTAACAAGAAATAGCTTTGACTTGTATAAAACTGTTGTGGGTACAATTAATTTATCTTCACAGTAACAATTTTTCATAGTTCAAGTAAACTACTGCTTACAATTTTGTGTTAAAATTACAATTTATTGTAAAGCGTCTTAATAGTTTAGAAATAAGTTGAAATACTTTTGAAAAATGTTGTAATTGGATTATACAAACGCAATTGATCAAAAAAAAGAGGAATTTTGCGATAATGTTGTTATTATGTTTTAATAAACACTTTACACAAAGTTGCACAACGATCGTGGAAGTGCCATCAACCTCCTAGCGAAGGAGCTTTTAGATGTTTGAACAGGTGGTTTGGCGCGCGCCCCTTCTTTATAAGTATGTAATTGGTTGTTTGGGACACGTCAGATAAGCGCGAAGATTCTATTTAAAACGCATAGGCCAACACATTTTTGCCAACGAGAAAGAATGATGAAACTTTCTCAGATTGGCTTTCATGCTCTTATATCGTTGTTCACATGGCATCAGTAAACAACCATGAGTCACAAACTAGAATAATAAGTGGAATACCTGTATAGATTGGATGTTATTATTTAAAACCATTAAAATGTGATAATATGAATCATCCAAATAAAGTAGTTTCAAATTAGATGTTTTACAAGCTAATTTTGATATAAAAAACTGATAAAAGGTGAAGTTTATCATAATGCAAAAAGATAATTAATTTGCATCCAATTTTACAAAGCTGGTATTTTTAATACTATAAAAATATAAAACAAATAAATAGTAACCAAAATTGTATTTTAACAAAATTAAAATAACATTTTTAAATCAACCAAAAAATGTTGATCCTATGTTAATTATAAATATTGTATACATAACATATACAGAATTGTTTTTCATTTTAACATTCATTGTACATGCATTTATTGCAGAAGATAAAATACTGACTTAAATGTAGTATATAAAACTTATACTGCTTAAATTAAAAAATATTTTTCTTAAATTTAATCTTCAACTGGGGGATGTTTTGTCGAAGTTACAGCTTGGATGGGAGTGGAAATTGGCGGAAGTATTGCAACATCACGTTCATTTTTTCTATTGAAAGAAATTGTTTAGTAACAAGTTTCTGTTTTTTGACTTACACATTCCCTTAAGAATTCTAAAAATTGCAAAAGAAATCCTACTAAAAGACACCAGTAACAAATTGCTATAATTGTTTAAAACTTAGCACATTTGTGTTATGTTGACTGGACTTATAGGACATCTGTTTTGGTTGAAACGTTAATATCACGTATTAAAGCTTTACTAGTTATATCTTTAGATTTGGTAATATTCTGAAAGTTTTCAATATTTGACAAAATTGGTTCATTATTTGCGGAGTTGTATTTATAACTCCCTAACCTGTTGAATGCTATTTTACCATGTTCAAATGTCGATATCATTATAGCACAAGCTGGTGCTACTTTAATAAGCCTAGGTACCAAACCAGTGAAAAGCGCTTTTATTCCATATTGTGCATATAATCGCCTAATCATTTCTGCAGTTGTTGGAGTTTTATATCGCTTGCCTGCTTCTGAAAATTAAAAAAATATTTTATAATTTCCATTATAATAATTAGGTGCTCTTACCACCGTATATATGAGTTTGACCTAATTCTATTTGTTGATGAGTCTTAACAACATCAAAAGGTAATGTTATTACTGATGCAATCTGTAAATACAAACAAGTGTTATAATTTTTAAAAATTCTTCAAAAATAAATTTATATGACTAATTTTACGGTTTACAAAATATTTTAACTAAATGATATTAAAATATACATTTACGAAATTATGTTACTTTAAATATTAAACATTTCATTTTAAGTTTATTGTAAATATCAAGTATCAAAATATTATACCATATTTAATAAAGTATAAGACGCACAAATGTTAACAAAAGCATCTTCATTTTTCTAAGCCAGAAAGAAAAAAAACGAATAAAAACTTTAGTGTTAAAATTATGGGGTTACATGGGTCTGGAAATTTAAAAAAATCTAATTTTCAAAAACCAGTTCACAAAGACTGAATTTTCCAAATTTTTAAATGACAATTTTATAAAACATTGTTTTAATGTTGCTCTTTTATACGCTTAGAAGTTTGAATAAAATAATTCTTTTATTATATTAAAAAATAAATTAAGGAAAACATTTTTTTTTAACTTTCGAAAACCATATAATCCCTTAAAGCAATTATATTTATTTATGCGCTTTTGTATATCATCATCATTTATTTCTGATTTGTTCATAGATGTTTATTCTTGTGTACTACATATTATATTTCATCAAGTATAGGAGACAATGTGTTTATAAAGCCTCCACAAGAGACAAATAGGTTATTTAAATCAAGTATATAATTAACATGAATACTCCTCCCAATAATTAAGTTTCTATTATTTTATGCTTTGATACTTCGAGTTATAATGAACTAAATTAGTTTGAAATAACGTAAGGTTGATTTCTTAATACTTACAGCACCAGAAAAAAAGCCAGCCATAAAACTAAAACTAAAAGATGGAACTCCAGGACCATACCATCTTTTTAATGTTTCATACTGTGACCAGTATATAGCAGAAAATGGAACGTCTCTGAGTAGTGTTGGAAAAACTCCCTTCCATAAACCTTTTATTCCATCTTGTTTTATAAGCAGTTTCAATCCTTGCCCAATTTCTGATAAAACAAATTCATAAATGGTCTATTTACCAATACGTACAGGAATCCATCGATTAGCGCGGTTTATAATTACCAATCAAATTAGGCATTAAGCAATTTTTGTATTCTTAATGCACCAAAATTAAAAAAAAAATTGTATTAACATTAATCAACTTTACATGTTTTATTTGATTCTAGTGTATGTTAAATTATTATAAAAACATATGTAAAAAAATTGGCTAGTGTTTTCAAGGTGTTGGTGCATATTAAAATATGTATTTTATATTGCTTAACAAAAATGATTAGCGCGTTTTTACTTAGCGCACAATTTTATGCAATCATTAATCACACTAATCAAGGCATGCCTGTATCTCATATAAAACATACCAAAGTAACTTAATCTAGTTGATTGCATTTTTGTCCGAATTAATTCCAAAGGACTAACCACCGTTACAGATAATACCCTTGCTGTTGCACCTGATACTAACGGTATCCAAAAAGGTTGCAAAAATGGTTCACCTTCTTTTCTATGTTTATTGCAGTAATCTTTTAAACTAAGTCTTAATCGTTCATATGTAACAAAATAAGCTATTGTTGCAGGGATTGCTAATATTAAAGTAGGGCTTAAACCACTCCATAAAGATGATAATCCTTCATGTCTTGTAATCTTCATAAAAGCATCCTAAACATGTTGCCTTTAATATAACACGTGATAAATTAAAAAAACCTTACAATTGTTCCATTAAATTGCCCTGGGCGTTCAAACCACTGTTTGCGAGCACCCGTATTTGTACATCCACATAAATGATCCATTAACCCATTGCAGAATACAAAACATTTTGATTTTGTTGTTATTTTTTGTTGAGCTTGAAGTCTAATTTTTATCACGTCCAGTGGGGTAACTAGTAATTAATAATAAGTGTTATTAGAGCATAAACATTGTGTTAACTTACCAAAAATTGAGGTTATAAGAGCCCCAGAACAAGAAGCAGCAGCTTGTTGAAATAAGGTTATTCTATAACGAGAATCGTCCACATCTATTACCGCTTCTTTCTTCGACATTTCGGACCAGATTTATGAATAAACATTAAGCAGAATTTGTAAAATATCAATTCAGCACCATAATGAAAACAAAATTAGTGTGAAGGGGTTGGCAATACAAACATGTGGTTGACGTTTTATGCTATTGGCAGAATTGTTGACTAGAATTTGAATTTAAATTAAAAACCAATTTTTGTTATGTATTTCTATCGTTCCATTAAAAGATATTTAGTTTGTGAAATCACAAAAGAAAATTTTGTATAAAATAGTTTAATAACGTACTGTATAATTATATAATTTAAATTTTCAGAAAATTGTAATAAATAACTCAAGTTTCTAATAATAATGTTAGTGTACTGATTTATTTGAAATTTTAAGGTGTAAATTGAATATAAAAATTACTACTTGTACTCGAATTGTTAATGTACTATACTACTAATACATTTGGAAACACCTGTTACTTGCAATGTTTTAGGAGGCGTCCCGGCGCGCGTCGTTCCATTCCTAACCCATCCAATGCCCTTTACAGTACACTTTTCTGTAATTCAAACCATCTCAATGTTACATTCTTCGTTCAGCACAGCTCTTGACGGTGTTAAAAAAAATTATTGCTTAGTCTGTTACGTAAAGTTATTATGTCAAGTGTGAAATAAAAGTCATATTATAAAAGAATAAAATTCTAAATGTAAATATAATTTCATAGTAATAATAAGTATTAAAAATTTAAAATGTATGGGATGTTATTGGAAAGTATTCAACACTTTGTTCAAGTAAGTTTGTTTTTTAAATAATTTCGATTTTAGTTGAAATCTTAATTTGAGAATTAATTCCCAATTTAAAATCGCCAACAGAATTTTTTAATTTATTAAATATCAATAGTTTTTAGCTGTCAGATATTTTTAACTGTTTGTCACTAAATTTCAAATAAATTAAAAAATAATTATCTGATAGATTTTTGTGAAAAAAAGTTAATTTATTTTACAAACAATCCAAAATATATTTTTTTCAATTTTGGAGTATTTGCAGTATTATTTATATATCTATGCATATTAATTAGTTTTTCACAGTACAAAAAATTTAGCTTAATGAAGAATATTGTTAAACTAATTAAGTTCATTAAGTAATATAATCTAAAATTTATCTTTAAAATATATCTTTGGGGTCTTATGTTTATAGTTAATCAAGATGATATAATAAAAGAAAATTGTTAGACGATCATAGAACTTAATTAGCAGTAATTGTTGGTGTCTTATTTTACGTAATTATATGATATTAACTTAAAAACAATATTACAATTTAATATTAAGGACGCCGTCAATATTCTATTACAGTTTTACTAAATTAATACAGATATTAAAATCAATTTTATAAATACTTAGTACTAGAAGTGACCAGCTGTTATATCTTCGAAAGTAGGTTGAGAAATTTGAAACTTTTCTTATAATATCACTTTCAACACAAAAAACTCAAAAAGATCAACTTTAGAAGTAATTTCTTTTGTGTAAACTACACCATAAATTTGTTATACAAGGATATTTCTATCATTTTGATTTTAATTTTTTTTTCAATAATAGAAAGTATAAAAACTTATTTTTTTCTGATGATCATAAATTAATATTTTTAAAAGAATAGAAAAGGACTATATTCATTTAAGCTAGATTGTCTTTTATATACTCCTGTGGCCGAGATTCTTTTCAATTTAATGAAGGAGTAAGGTACTTCATAAGCGAAAAGCGAGTAAAGCAAAGTGTTTATCAAAGTGCTCAATTAATAAAGATATTTAATTGGCATGATGCATTATCTTCAGTTTGTCTTCTCTGTAACTGAAATAGAAACACCATTTGATTAATAATTATAAATATCTTATTAAGTACAGTAGAACTTCAATTATTCGACCTCTAACTATTCGGATCGCCCATTAACCAGATCACTTTGATAACAAAATAAATATTAAACCAACTGTTATGTAGTACCGTTTGACAATTATTAGTTTTTATTCTTCGGAAACTATCTAAAACCTCGAAACAGCTGACTCTTATCGAAATGTTTAAAAAGTAATAATTTATGTATATGTTTATAATATATTGTACAATTATTTTGGATGTTTGTTTAAGAAATTACCTCTTTTCTATTATTATCCAATTATCCGCAACATATGATTTGTCCGGATAGGGTCCAATGCCAATTAATCCGGATAATTGGAGTTCTACTGTATTTACTTTTGGAACACCCGGTATATTGTCTTAATTACAGAAAGAAAGATGGATGCACAAAAAATTCGACATCTTAAAATTTGCTCAATATCACAACAATTATAAACAATAAGTAAGTCCTGCGAATTCAAAAAATTCAACAAATCTGGAATAAGATTAGGTATGCTCCAAATAAATAATCGAAGAATTCTGTAACCGAATTGAAATGACGGGACAGGAATAGCACAAAGAATTTACTTTTAAAGTTATACACATTCGAAAAAGTGTATACCAAGTGACATATTTAAATATAAACACGTTCAGCAAAAATTAAAAAAAAGGTATTAAGAAAAACTATACCTACTTATTGTTAAAAGTTTATTAAAATTCTAGCTTATGAAATAAGTATGTTAATTCTTTTTTATTATCACCATCTTATCTTTCTTCTTTTATATTTTTAGACGAAATAAAAAAAATATGAACATTGTTCTTCTGAATATGCACGTTTAGGGAAAATAAAAAGCTTTTAAGGACATACCTTTTGTTACCGAATAAAATTCCACGGATCACATTTTTATCGATTTAATAAAAAAGCATTTATTTATGATAAAAAATTGTTTGATTTACTTTATATTTCTCTAATCAGTAGGTAACACTTAAAAGAATTAACGAAACAATTGATTTTTGTAATTCAAAAGTTTATTAAAAAAAATAGATGCAATCTTTATAATTTAAAGGCAAGATAAACTAAATTAACCACCAGAGAATTGTTTTGTGTGCAGTTCTTTCGTTTAGTTTTAAAGCTTTTTAAATCTTTAGATTTTGCTTGGAGCTCAAGTTAATGTTTTAAATTAGCAAAAAATGTACAGCTTAGGTTTACAATTAAATTACGAAAAGATCGAGCAACATAAATAATTCGTAAAATATAACACCTTCTTAAAACAAGTATAGGTATGTACAGAATTAGTTTTAAACTTTTGTCTTGTTCTAAAATCCTATTATGTTGATGGTTTTCTTTATTTTACTGCTTAGGCTGTCTCAGCAGTAGAAAAGAGGGATTTGTCCTTCTTCAAATACTTTTCCAATATTACTTTAGGAAATCGTAAAGTAAATCTAAAACATTTTGAAATTAAATACCAGTCGTGTAATTCTACAAGGACCAGCTTAAGCTAAGACTTTTAAAACTATTTAATTTATTTTTAAGAGAAGATATAACAATAAAAGTGTTCATCCATTTTTAAACATAGAGTAGTTTTCAGTAATTCGGCAAATATACAAAAGTTATCAAAAAATGTCTACATTTTAATGCAAGTTTTTAAAATATTTTCATATGTATGAAGGTACGTATGTTTTTAGTTTTACATCAGCATATAAAAATTATATTATCCTAAATAAAAAGAGAAGTATGTAGAAGGATATGCTTTTGGTAGCGGAGTAAACTTTATTTTTAAAAATATGTATTTTGGAGCATATTTTTATTTGTGTTTTTTGTAAAAGTAAGAAAAAACAATTTTTGCGTCCATTCAGTTTTTTAGGATTAAAAGGCAAAGGCTGTAATTAGAAAGTTTGGGCACATTTTTCATTGTAATGTACGATACAGTTTATTATGAAGGAACAAAGCAATTTACCATATTTCTGTTGTTTTACACGTGTATTTTAAATTATTATTGTAATTACGTTTAATCTTTAACTTTTTGCTTAGTAAGCAAAGTGAAATATCACTTTTAATCTGCAGCTTCAACTAAAAAAGTTTTGGAAACACATAATTTAGATTTATTTTAATTGTGAAGGATGGGTATCGTTTATGATTCTCGTTTCTAGAAAAATAAACAATAATTTAATTTAATAAGGCATCCCCTTCTGTTTAAGAAAATTAAAAGAAAAATGATATAATATTAACGCAAAGGTGGAAAATTTATATTTTAAACACGTACACCGCGTCCTTTAAATAAACAATAATAATAAAATATAATTATTAAGAACTCTTATGTAACAATTAAGTGAGCAATCCTAGCAAAAAAGGTGTGCGATAAAGCGCAATAAATTATAAACATATTTCAATAAATTTCTCAATTATTTGTTCAACTTTTAGGGATGCTAATCACGTTTCAATATGGATTTTCAATATCTAACAATTAAAGTTTAATAGTATATTAATCACCTATATATTTGTCACACTTTCTTTGCGTGGTGTGTAGGTATACAATTTTTTACCATACTAACATCGAAATCTCTTGATATTTCTCGTAAATCATCATCACATGAATCATCTGAAGTACACATTTTTAATTTTTGACATTAATGAGTATTTGTGATATGCATCTCACAATCAGACACAACAAAAATGAACGTTTTTTAAAACGAGTTATCACTGGTGATAACAAATAGGTTGTCTATAATAACATTAATCGAAAACGATCATGGTCCAAGCGTGATGAATTAGCACAAACCAAATCAAAAACTAAATTTCATTCAAAAAAGATCATGCTTTTTGTTTGGTAGGATCATAAAGGTATTGTGTATTTTGAGCTGATTTTAAAAAAACCAAACGATCAATTCAGATGTTAACAATTGATGAAATTCGAGTAAGCAATCAATGATAAACGGTCAGAATTGGCTAATCGTAAAGGGGTATTATGTTCCTCTATGACAACGCTCAATTTCAGACATGTTTTGTAACTGGTCAAAAATTATTGAAGCTTGGTTGGGAACTGATGTCATATTCACCATGCAGACCTGACCTAGCACCATCAGATTACCACTTATTTCAATTTTTACAAAACCTTTTTAATAATAAAAAATCCCTAATGATTTGGTTCAGTTTTCTGCAGATAAGAACCAGAATTTTTACAAACGTTGAATGATGAAGTTACCGAAAAGATACCGAAAAGGTCATTGAACAAAATGGCATCTTTATAGTTTATTAAAATCCAGTCTTTGTAGAAAAAAATTGAGTTTTATGTCCAACTAAAAAACTAAAAACCAAAGCGTTGCGCAAGTGGTTTAGTGTTTGGGCTGCTGCGCTAGCGAGGTGGGTTCGAATTTATTCTAACGTTGGATACATATTAAAAACTTAATATCACACTTGAATGAGTAATTCATTGAAATATGTATGTATTTGTAAATTGTGGCTCAGCTCGTCGTATTTTATTTAAGAACAAATATTCTCCAATAAAAATATATCTGTTCTTGTCAAAAAGTAAACATTCGTTTCAGTAAGAAAAAGTTTTTGTTGATTTTTCGAAAAGAGAAAATATTCATAGGAATGCCGATGTAAATATAAAAGAACGACACTAAAAATAATAATCCGAATTTTATATCGTCTTTGAACAGTCACAAACGTTAAGGCAAAGCAGGAAAATATCGTAAAAGAGAATTTGGATATATCTGGGTCAAGTGCAAAACGTGGTAACGAAATGAACTTACGCAATCTGCGAAATTACATGTAAAGAGACTAAAAAGAATTAGGTAAAAATTAATTTAATGCAAATGAGATTTTAATCTAATAATGGTTCATGTTGCAAAATGCCTTTATATTAGGAATTCAAAATTATGGAAATTTTTCGCTTTTATTATTTTATGATTATGGTACATATTTATATTGCCCTTATAAATTTTTATAAAATTAAAACAAATAAAGTTTCCGAATATTTCGCCATACATATGTATAATATGCAAATATGTATAATTGAACACAAAATAAACTTATTTAAATACAAATATAAATAAATATTTTTTCTTTGGAAAGAAAATTATTAAACAACGATTGTTAAAATGTTTGTTCAAAGTTGAAGCGATCAATTTGTGCGCCTTGTAGATTCGGATCTTAGAAAATTGCTTTCCTCGATCAAAAATGTGTAATTCTTCCCCTGGGTATGCTGGTCTCAGTCGTGATTGGGTTGCATATTTTATGTTTATGGTTAAAAAGCACATTATCATTTTTTGAAAAAGTAATTTTTGTAATATACGATGTAACTAAATTTAAAAATGTCCCTTTGAGTGGGCAATTTCGTTGGAGTCGGTTTGACCAAGATAACAACTTGACAAAATAAATTTCTCCAAAATTGACCACGTTATTATCAATTAATGAAATATAATAAAATAATTTATAAATTCAATTAATCCTAGATTGTTGTTTTTTTATTTTGTTAAAGTCCTCAATTACAAGACTGCGCTGCTTTTTTATGTTGCCTTATTAACATGGGAAACGTACACTAACTAAAAAATCTAGAAACTGCAGGACTATACTTTTAAGTTGGTATTGAAAAGTCGGCTAAGAGATATTGAGATATATCCGCTTATTAAAAAATAGATGTAATCTTTATAATTTAAAGGCAAGATAAACTAAAATAACCACCAGAGAATTGTTTTGTGTGCAGTTCTTTCGTTTAGTTTTAAAGCTTTTTAAATCTTTAGATTTTGCTTGGAGTTCAAGTTAATGTTTTAAATTAGCAAAAAATGTACAGCTTAGGTTTACAATTAAATTACGAAAAGATCGAGCAACATAAATAATTCGTAAAATATAACACCTTCTTAAAACAAGTATAGGTATGTACAGAATTAGTTTTAAACTTTTGTCTTGTTCTAAAATCCTATTATGTTGATGGTTTTCTTTATTTTACTGCTTAGGCTGTCTCAGCAGTAGAAAAGAGGGATTTGTCCTTCTTCAAATACTTTTCCAATATTACTTTAGGAAATCGTAAAGTAAATCTAAAACATTTTGAAATTAAATACCAGTCGTGTAATTCTACAAGGACCAGCTTAAGCTAAGACTTTTAAAACTATTTAATTTATTTTTAAGAGAAGATATAACAATAAAAGTGTTCATCCATTTTTAAACATAGAGTAGTTTTCAGTAATTCGGCAAATATACAAAAGTTATCAAAAAATGTCTACATTTTAATGCAAGTTTTAAAATATTTTCATATGTATGAAGGTACGTATGTTTTAGTTTTACATCAGCATATAAAAATTATATTATCCTAAATAAAAGAGAAGTATGTAGAAGGATATGCTTTTGGTAGCGGAGTAAACTTTATTTTTAAAAATATGTATTTTGGAGCATATTTTTATTTGTTTTTGTAAAAGTAAGAAAAACAATTTTTGCGTCCATTCAGTTTTTAGGATTAAAAGGCAAAGGCTGTAATTAGAAAGTTTGGGCACATTTTCATTGTAATGTACGATACAGTTTATTATGAAGGAACAAAGCAATTTACCATATTTCTGTTGTTTTACACGTGTATTTTAAATTATTATTGTAATTACGTTTAATCTTTAACTTTTTGCTTAGTAAGCAAAGTGAAATATCACTTTTAATCTGCAGCTTCAACTAAAAAAGTTTTGGAAACACATAATTTAGATTTATTTTAATTGTGAAGGATGGGTATCGTTTATGATTCTCGTTTCTAGAAAAATAAACAATAATTTAATTTAATAAGGCATCCCCTTCTGTTTAAGAAAATTAAAAGAAAAATGATATAATATTAACGCAAAGGTGGAAAATTTATATTTTAAACACGTACACCGCGTCCTTTAAATAAACAATAATAATAAAATATAATTATTAAGAACTCTTATGTAACAATTAAGTGAGCAATCCTAGCAAAAAAGGTGTGCGATAAAGCGCAATAAATTATAAACATATTTCAATAAATTTCTCAATTATTTGTTCAACTTTTAGGGATGCTAATCACGTTTCAATATGGATTTTCAATATCTAACAATTAAAGTTTAATAGTATATTAATCACCTATATATTTGTCACACTTTCTTTGCGTGGTGTGTAGGTATACAATTTTTTACCATACTAACATCGAAATCTCTTGATATTTCTCGTAAATCATCATCACATGAATCATCTGAAGTACACATTTTTAATTTTTTACATTAATGAGTATTTGTGATATGCATCTCACAATCAGACACAACAAAAATGAACGTTTTTTAAAACGAGTTATCACTGGTGATAACAAATAGGTTGTCTATAATAACATTAATCGAAAACGATCATGGTCCAAGCGTGATGAATTAGCACAAACCAAATCAAAAACTAAATTTCATTCAAAAAAGATCATGCTTTTTGTTTGGTAGGATCATAAAGGTATTGTGTATTTTGAGCTGATTTTAAAAAAACCAAACGATCAATTCAGATGTTAACAATTGATGAAATTCGAGTAAGCAATCAATGATAAACGGTCAGAATTGGCTAATCGTAAAGGGGTATTATGTTCCTCTATGACAACGCTCAATTTCAGACATGTTTTGTAACTGGTCAAAAATTATTGAAGCTTGGTTGGGAACTGATGTCATATTCACCATGCAGACCTGACCTAGCACCATCAGATTACCACTTATTTCAATTTTTACAAAACCTTTTTAATAATAAAAAATCCCTAATGATTTGGTTCAGTTTTCTGCAGATAAGAACCAGAATTTTTACAAACGTTGAATGATGAAGTTACCGAAAAGATACCGAAAAGGTCATTGAACAAAATGGCATCTTTATAGTTTATTAAAATCCAGTCTTTGTAGAAAAAAATTGAGTTTTATGTCCAACTAAAAAACTAAAAACCAAAGCGTTGCGCAAGTGGTTTAGTGTTTGGGCTGCTGCGCTAGCGAGGTGGGTTCGAATTTATTCTAACGTTGGATACATATTAAAAACTTAATATCACACTTGAATGAGTAATTCATTGAAATATGTATGTATTTGTAAATTGTGGCTCAGCTCGTCGTATTTTATTTAAGAACAAATATTCTCCAATAAAAATATATCTGTTCTTGTCAAAAAGTAAACATTCGTTTCAGTAAGAAAAAGTTTTTGTTGATTTTTCGAAAAGAGAAAATATTCATAGGAATGCCGATGTAAATATAAAAGAACGACACTAAAAATAATAATCCGAATTTTATATCGTCTTTGAACAGTCACAAACGTTAAGGCAAAGCAGGAAAATATCGTAAAAGAGAATTTGGATATATCTGGGTCAAGTGCAAAACGTGGTAACGAAATGAACTTACGCAATCTGCGAAATTACATGTAAAGAGACTAAAAAGAATTAGGTGAAAATTAATTTAATGCAAATGAGATTTTAATCTAATAATGGTTCATGTTGCAAAATGCCTTTATATTAGGAATTCAAAATTATGGAAATTTTTCGCTTTTATTATTTTATGATTATGGTACATATTTATATTGCCCTTATAAATTTTTATAAAACTAAAACAAATAAAGTTTCCGAATATTTCGCCATACATATGTATAATATGCAAATATGTATAATTGAACACAAAATAAACTTATTTAAATACAAATATAAATAAATATATTTTCTTTGGAAAGAAAATTATTAAACAACGATTGTTAAAATGTTTGTTCAAAGTTGAAGCGATCAATTTGTGCGCCTTGTAGTTTCGGATCTTAGAAAATTGCTTCCCTCAATCAAAAATGTGTAATTCTTCCCTTGGGTATGCTGGTCTCAGTCGTGATTGGGTTGCATATTTTATGTTTATGGTTAAAAAGCACATTATCATTTTTTGAAAAAGTAATTTTTGTAATATACGATGTAACTAAATTTAAAAATGTCCCTTTGAGTGGGCAATTTCGTTGGAGTCGGTTTGACCAAGATAACAACTTGACAAAATAAATTTCTCCAAAATTGACCACGTTATTATCAATTAATGAAATATAATAAAATAATTTATAAATTCAATTAATCCTAGATTGTTGTTTTTTTATTTTGTTAAAGTCCTCAATTACAAGACTGCGCTGCTTTTTTATGTTGCCTTATTAACATGGGAAACGTACACTAACTAAAAAATCTAGAAACTGCAGGACTATACTTTTAAGTTGGTATTGAAAAGTCAGACCAGGTGAACTAAATTAGCTGCCATCTAAAAGCACTGACAATGAGCGGACACCATCTGGTGTACGACTTCACTCACTACGACCGCTAATTCACACATAGCAGTGATCACAATCGTCACGCGTACGTGTGAACCCCCTTTAGAATTGACAATCTTTTTAGTGGAATGTTTATCTACATTTTATGTTTATTTTGATCTATATATTTATGAATTAAAACGTTAGTCACTTTAAAACTAACTAAAGCAAGTAAATTTATTATTTATGAATAATTTACTCCATATTTAAACCTGTTTAGTTTTAGTATTATATCTACTACTTAGGTTTTTTATGTAAACACATTTTAAAATTAACTTCTTTTGCGGTTTTAATCAAGCGAAACTTTCACGAACCCTCTTTGTACTAATTCTGTTTTATTTCTAACGCAATTTAAATGTAGCGCCTCCAAAGAGAATTCTAATTGTTTGGTTAAATTAGTAACCATTGTAATAACATAAATTAAGAAATCGTAAAGTTCTTTGAATTCAAGATACCTTTCTTTTCATTAAGCAACAATTTATTTGCAATAAAAGTATCAAAAAGATTTGTTTATATAAAATTTTGAGTGTAATTTTTGGGTTAAATTTTCAATAAAAGCTCAGAATTCCATTAAAAACATTAAATTCTTAACATGCGTTTTAGAGTAGGGTAAACTCAGGATAGATAACCCACATGTCGAGTTATTGCTATACTTTCAAAACTAGTAAAACCTAAGTCAAAATTTTTGGTGAGGGAGTTACTTTAGTCTGCTACTTTTCTAGTCTATTAGGACACCTATATTGAGTTTACCCTATTTTATGTTAATTTAATAATCAAATAAGAATCATTAAAAATAAAGATTTTACATGTGATTTTTTATGGTTCATGTTGAAAGTGGACACAAGGTATATAAATATATAAAGAAATATATAAACTGATACAATTGGGAGTATATGGTTAAGAAACAATTAACATGGCAGCACAAAATGTTCTTATTAGTTAGATGATTGTAGAAGGTTATAACCTATTTCTTTTAAAAGGATAAAGAATTATTACGGTAGCTATTATGTCATGTAAGATAACATCAATAATTGATACCGAAATAGACCGTACGTATTAACTTAATTAAAATCAACAAATGAAACGTCTTGGAAGTATATTAGTAAGTTCGTTTTGTACCGAATTTAATTGTTCCTTCTTAATATTTCTATTTATAAAAGGAAATTTTATATTAAATTCTGTTCTAACAAAAGCTGTGAATTAAATTTGCTTTTTGGAAAATTAAGAAAAATTTTTAATTTCATCCAACAAAGCTTTGTCGCAGGTCGAGTACGATCAAAAGTAATTATTTCTTTTGTATTGAAAGACAGTTTTGTTTTACTATTTTTAATTTACTTTTTTTTGAATGAATGTGGGAATAAGGTTTTTTTTTGCTTTTTGTGTTAATTAAATTTTAATGCAGTATTCAATGAATAATCCTAGGACAAAGAATATGTGGTAGTACTTCATTAATTTATACAAATCAATTAATTTATTTTGTAATTTTAGTTTGATTAATTATTTTCTATTATCTTGTTCCATAATCTTGATTAATGATTTTGTGATACTTGTTAGTTTATACAGTTTGTCAGACGAATAAGTACTGGAACTTAACGTACTTATAAAATGCCCTAAACTGAACAAAAACATACTCCTAGTTAAATAGCCTTACGTAATATTTTTGAGTTATGGTATAGTAAACTTTAATTTAAAAATGTGCAATAAATACTTTATTATTTAGAATATTTTGAAAATTTTTATTCAAGACTGTTATAACGATACCATTATAACCATATGTAAGTAAATAAAAAAAAAACAAAAAAAAAACATAGAAACCGCATATCAAACATGCATTGCATTAGAGAAGATAAACTTGATAACAATGTCTTATAATTGAAACGTGAAATAAAGTTGTTTATCTTAATCACTTCATGGGTAACATAAGATGTTTATAATAACAATGTTTCGCACATTTATTCTAAAACATAATAATCTAAATGTTAAAATAAATTAAGAATGAAGCAGACGACTTCATTCTTTTTTAAAAGCATATGGTGATGATGCTGTGTTGCCATTTACTGGAAAATTATAAAACATTTTGTTTAAAATTATTTAGATTTAGGACATAATGCATATTTCATGTATTACCCAGTTAAGTCGCAGTACCTATTCGTCTGACACCCCGTACATTAATAGTTTTATACTAATACGAAATAGAAAATCGTATCTAAGCAAGTACAAAATGCGAACAAATAATAGAAAGTGCTTTAGAGATTTTTTATACCAGAAATTAAAATTAATTGACCGAAAAAACAAAGTCGTACGTTTAATTCCCTCTAATTCTAGTAGTTCACTAAACGATTATCACAAAACACGCAAAATAATTATTAAACCCACTTCTTAAATTAAACTGCAATCAACAATTTTCATGTTAAAATTTTTACTTTAATGCATTTAATAAAGTTTAAAGCAAAATTTTAAGAAAAAGTAGAAAAACCATTACCTATTAACCGCAACATGAAAACCCAATTTAGTCTTTTATTTTCACTTTTAATTTAACACTCAAATATTTCGTTAATTAATTTATTTAACACTCGCGAATATTCACAACCCCACACCTGACACCAATTGTAACGGATTTACCAATCCAAATCCAACATCCAACGAGAGCAAAAGCGGTTCGTACTCGGGTTGTGAATAATAACACAGAGTTGGCCACTTAATTTACAATTACAATTTATTAACACAAATAATAAACAAATTCTTCTTTACCAATAACTTAAACACTAGCACTTAATAATTATTTATTTACTAACTAACTAACTTACGGTTCTAATACACTAACTAATTTATTTACACTCGTATATTTATTTAAACGATTGACACTCGTATGTTGTTTACATTTATACCGATAGCGATAGCGCTCACCTTGTAAATTCACCGAGCGGAGTTAAGAACATTGACATTCACGTACAACTGTTGACTTAGACTCCTGTGTAGAAGTACCGCAGAGTTTATATATGTGTTGTGGTATCTGTTATCTGGCTACTAGAGTATTCGAGATAAATCTGCTCTACCGAGATATGGCCAATTCAAGGTAACTCTGATAGAAACCTCTAGTTAGTCGTGGCTTAAGAGATATTGAGATATATCCGCTTACTCAATATCTCATGGTCGCATGAGTATCTCGCGCTTGATTAATGTACATCTATCACGGCTCTACACTCGATCACCGTGCCCGTTACATTATCATTTTTTGAAAAAGTAATTTTTGTAATATACGATGTAACTAAATTTAAAAATGTCCCTTTGAGTGGGCAATTTCGTTGGAGTCGGTTTGACCAAGATAACAACTTGACAAAATAAATTTCTCCAAAATTGACCACGTTATTATCAATTAATGAAATATAATAAAATAATTTATAAATTCAATTAATCCTAGATTGTTGTTTTTTTATTTTGTTAAAGTCCTCAATTACAAGACTGCGCTGCTTTTTTATGTTGCCTTATTAACATGGGAAACGTACACTAACTAAAAAATCTAGAAACTGCAGGACTATACTTTTAAGTTGGTATTGAAAAGTCAGACCAGGTGAACTAAATTAGCTGCCATCTAAAAGCACTGACAATGAGCGGACACCATCTGGTGTACGACTTCACTCACTACGACCGCTAATTCACACATAGCAGTGATCACAATCGTCACGCGTACGTGTGAACCCCCTTTAGAATTGACAATCTTTTTAGTGGAATGTTTATCTACATTTTATGTTTATTTTGATCTATATATTTATGAATTAAAACGTTAGTCACTTTAAAAACTAACTAAAGCAAGTAAATTTATTATTTATGAATAATTTACTCCATATTTAAACCTGTTTAGTTTTAGTATTATATCTACTACTTAGGTTTTTTTTATGTAAACACATTTTAAAATTAACTTCTTTTGCGGTTTTAATCAAGCGAAACTTTCACGAACCCTCTTTGTACTAATTCTGTTTTATTTCTAACGCAATTTAAATGTAGCGCCTCCAAAGAGAATTCTAATTGTTTGGTTAAATTAGTAACCATTGTAATAACATAAATTAAGAAATCGTAAAGTTCTTTGAATTCAAGATACCTTTCTTTTCATTAAGCAACAATTTATTTGCAATAAAAGTATCAAAAAGATTTGTTTATATAAAATTTTGAGTGTAATTTTTGGGTTAAATTTTCAATAAAAGCTCAGAATTCCATTAAAAACATTAAATTCTTAACATGCGTTTTAGAGTAGGGTAAACTCAGGATAGATAACCCACATGTCGAGTTATTGCTATACTTTCAAAACTAGTAAAACCTAAGTCAAAATTTTTGGTGAGGGAGTTACTTTAGTCTGCTACTTTTCTAGTCTATTAGGACACCTATATTGAGTTTACCCTATTTTATGTTAATTTAATAATCAAATAAGAATCATTAAAAATAAAGATTTTACATGTGATTTTTTTATGGTTCATGTTGAAAGTGGACACAAGGTATATAAATATATAAAAGAAATATATAAACTGATACAATTGGGAGTATATGGTTAAGAAACAATTAACATGGCAGCACAAAATGTTCTTATTAGTTAGATGATTGTAGAAGGTTATAACCTATTTCTTTTAAAAGGATAAAGAATTATTACGGTAGCTATTATTTCATGTAAGATAACATCAATAATTGATACCGAAATAGACCGTACGTATTAACTTAATTAAAATCAACAAATGAAACGTCTTGGAAGTATATTAGTAAGTTCGTTTTGTACCGAATTTAATTGTTCCTTCTTAATATTTCTATTTATAAAAGGAAATTTTATATTAAATTCTGTTCTAACAAAAGCTGTGAATTAAATTTGCTTTTTGGAAAATTAAGAAAAAATTTTAATTTCATCCAACAAAGCTTTGTCGCAGGTCGAGTACGATCAAAAGTAATTATTTCTTTTGTATTGAAAGACAGTTTTGTTTTACTATTTTTAATTTACTTTTTTTTGAATGAATGTGGGAATAAGGTTTTTTGCTTTTTGTGTTAATTAAATTTTAATGCAGTATTCAATGAATAATCCTAGGACAAAGAATATGTGGTAGTACTTCATTAATTTATACAAATCAATTAATTTATTTTGTAATTTTAGTTTGATTAATTATTTTCTATTATCTTGTTCCATAATCTTTATTAATGATTTTGCGATACTTGTTAGTTTATACAGTTTGTCAGACGAATAAGTACTGGAACTTAACGTACTTATAAAATGCCCTAAACTGAACAAAAACATACTCCTAGTTAAATAGCCTTACGTAATATTTTTGAGTTATGGTATAGTAAACTTTAATTAAAAATGTGCAATAAATACTTTATTATTTAGAATATTTTGAAAATTTTTATTCAAGACTGTTATAACGATACCATTATAACCATATGTAAGTAAATAAAAAAAAACAAAAAGAAAACATAGAAACCGCATATCAAACATGCATTGAATTAGAGAAGATAAACTTGATAACAATGTCTTATAATTGAAACGTGAAATAAAGTTGTTTATCTTAATCACTTCATGGGTAACATAAGATGTTTATAATAACAATGTTTGGCACATTTATTCTAAAACATAATAATCTAAATGTTAAAATAAATTAAAAATAAAGCAGACGACTTCATTCTTTTTTAAAAGCATATAGTGATGATGCTGTGTTGCCATTTACTGGAAAATTATAAAACATTTTGTTCAAAATTATTTAGATTTAGGACATAATGCATATTTCATGTATTACCCAGTTAAGTCGCAGTACCTATTCGTCTGACACCCCGTACATTAATAGTTTTATACTAATACGAAATAGAAAATCGTATCTAAGCAAGTACAAAATGCGAACAAATAATAGAAAGTGCTTTAGAGATTTTTTATACCAGAAATTAAAATCAATTGACCGAAAAAACAAAGTCGTACGTTTAATTCCCTCTAATTCTAGTAGTTCACTAAACGATTATCACAAAACACGCAAAATAATTATTAAACCCACTTCTTAAATTAAACTGCAATCAACAATTTTCATGTTAAAATTTTTACTTTAATGCATTTAATAAAGTTTAAAGCAAAATTTTAAGAAAAAAGTAGAAAAAAACCATTACCTATTAACCGCAACATGAAAACCCAATTTAGTCTTTTTTCAAAGTCGAAAATTAATTATTGCAACAAAGCAAAAGCAAAACTGATATATATTTAGCACTTACTGAAGTGATGTTGGGAGTTGCTATGGCAACGAAGGCATCAGAAAGGTGTGTGCAATCATGAGCTTTAACTCAAATAGAATTTGTTAAAGTATTTGCATTTAATTACTATTTTATCTTATGAATCTATGTATTGTCACGTTTCATTCGAATGATGTATTTAACAGTTGCGAAATAAATTAAATTACCCTTGTTCTATTTACTTAGTAAGTCTTGAAATTTATTTATTCTTTAATTTTATTACTCCCAAAAAGCTCTTTGAATGTTTTTTCTTGTGTACTATAGCTATTTTTATCTTTATACTAAATAGGTAGGTGGGCACTTCTACGATCTGTTTTATTATAATCAAAGAACGTTTTATATACAGGGATAATTAAACGCTTGAAAAGCTTAAAAAGGGTAGTTAATTGACTTTAAAATAAATCATCTTTTGCAATTTTCGTTGAAGTGCATAGAATTAACCAAGTTTATGTATAAATGTCTAAAAAAATAAAGCTTACAATTAGATTAGATATCGCTATCGATTGACAATCAATCTTCATCGCAATAAACCCTTTTTATTCGTTTATCGGAATTGATTTATATTTTTAAGCGTTTTACAAATATCCTCTTCCGAACATGAAACCCACATTATTTTTATCAAATTTCAATACCATCTGCCAGTTCAATAAATAGTAGATGACATTCTTAATCAAAAAGTTGAGAACTATATTAACTATCTTAATTAGAAAACTTTCTACTTATTTCAGTTAGAATATGGGGAGGAATTGTGGAAGAACGTTTTACGGGTTGCCGATTGCAAATATACGGTTTTTAATGCCCATCAAGTTTATCCAGATTCTATAATGTCTGCCCTGGCTTCGGCCTGTGCCGAACTGACTTCTTCGTCATATGATAGTTTCATGTATTTTTTCGGCAAGTGTTTTATGAGGTACATGTGTACTTTTGGGTGAGTGTTTAAGGATTAATTTCACAAAAGACCTATTAAATTTTTTGTTATTTTAGTTACGACGTTTCTATTAAAGCTACAGGAAGATTTTTTACGGACTTTTTAGAGAATGTCGATAACTTGCATTCTCAATTTCGCTTTACTTATCCAAAAATGAAAAGTCCTTCTATGTATCTCACGGAGGTAGATGAAGATGGTTGTAGATTGGTTTATCGTAGCGTGCGACAAGGATTTTCTCAATATTTGATGGGTAAAAGCTTCCATTTTCATTTATTATTCGAAAAGATGTTATTAATAATATCGGGTTTAAATTATTTGCAATCAATAAGGATTTTCTTATGGATTTATTAGTAAAGTGCATTATTACTATTTTAGAATATGATTTAATTAATAAGTAGTAAAA
This sequence comes from Sinopyrophorus schimmeli, assembly GCA_036325965.1. Taxonomy (NCBI): domain Eukaryota; kingdom Metazoa; phylum Arthropoda; class Insecta; order Coleoptera; family Elateridae; genus Sinopyrophorus; species Sinopyrophorus schimmeli. The sequence goes on from JARFIZ010000282.1 coordinate 1,843,477, forward strand.
AATTTAATACCTAAAACTTATTTAATTTAAATTAGTAAATGTTTGAAAATTAAAATTTTTATTTAGGTACGATGGAAAATATTTTGAAAAACATTTTTGATATACAGTAGACGCCTCATAATGTGATCACTTTGGGACCTAGGTAAAGTGATTAACCGACTAATAACAATAAGCGCAAGACATCAGCGAAGAAAATCAAATATACGTTTTAAAAGCTCAAAAAATTAAAATTGCGTTTTAAGCCGATTTTGCACCTATCTTATGGATAACAGTCTCGGGATTCCGAATCCGGGTCGTTTTTAACGATCAGATCGAAAATGAGGGCGCTACGATCTTTTTGTGAATCGAGGTGTTTTTTTTCGATTTATTTAGTTTTCTCCAAAATTTTGTAGGTTAAAGGGGAAGCAGGGAAGAATGGTTTCGGCTATGTGGGTTTGAGGCCCATAAGAACTTTCCGCAAAGGTTTAAAGCAAATCCATTACCTAAAATTGTTTGTCTTCAATTCGAGCAAAGGGGTTAATCCATGTTTTTTCCCGATTTTGGCCAATTTTGAGGGTTTTGAGTTAGCACCTGTTTTGGACGTGTTAGGGTTGGAAACGTTCAGAAATGAAAGTATTTGACGAAATTCGCAAATACAGCGAAGTTACAGAATTTTTTTGAAAATTAAAAATTTTAAATAGCACGTTTTTTGGGCCTATTCGAAGCCAAAAAGTCTGCCAAATCCGAATCTGTATAGTTTTTAACGATCCGTCCACATATAACAGTGCTACAATTTTTTAACATAAAAATTTTATACAACAAAAATTATCCTAAAACTTCAAATGTTTCAAATTCTATGATTTGAAATTAAAAAAATTGCTTTTTCTTATGAGATATAAAAAAATCGTCAACAACCACTTCTAAACAAAAAACTAGTTCAATTAAATTGAAAACGTAACTTTGTAGAGCTAGTCAGACCATTCATTTTTTTTTACTTTGGGTATTTTCAGATCTGATATTAAATTAAAATAAATTGAAATATTAGTTATAAAAAATAAAAACAATTTCAATAAATGTATGTTAGGCTAATATTTCGCAAAATCAAATTTTATTACTAAAAATAAATAATTTACAGGTCAATTAAAGCAAGTAGCGATTGAGTACTTCAATTTAGAGTTAGAATCGACTCTTGTGGAAACCAGATACTCGGAAGCAACTAATTATTCAATTACAATCATTGAGTTTAGATTACAATTCGATAATCGAGAGTATGTAAGTATAAAATTAAACGTAATAATGAGTTTTCAATCACTGTTTAAATGTTATTTTAGAATATTCATAGACGTATGTAATATGTAAAGTTAAATCTATACTCTATACTTATAAATAAAAATTAAGTGTGTGTCTGCGATTTCAATATAGACTTTTTCTTAAGCTCATATGATTATGTGAACGTTACTAAACCCCAAACACGTGTTTTTAAAATTATTGTCTGTCTGTCTGTCCGTCTGTTTGTCCGTCCGTATATCTCAGAAACGGCTGAATCGATTTTGACGGGACTTAAATTGACAGGTAGAGGACATTTCAAAGAGTAGGATGCTTTTTATTCTGAAAATATTTACTGTTAAAATTAAATGTTAAGTTTTAAATTTTAAATTCATTGCATTGTAATTATTGTTTATTGCCGCCAATACTTTCTTTTTTAAAATGGTTCCAGATGTTAGTTGTAAATCTCATGACACTTTTATAATTATGAATAAATGCCTAGCACTAATTTTTACAATTGGTCGAACTAATTTAAATTTGGCAATTTCGTTTCAGATGAAATCTTGTAGCAGAAAGGAATTCTTCTTGCAAACCACTCAACTGACTCCTTTTTCCTGCGAATTATTACTAAACTTATTTCCCTTTGCTTTATTAATTAATCCAACTTTGAACATAATAGGAGTTGGCGAAAAACTTGCGCAAGTTTACGGAGAGCGAAAAAGCCTTTTAGGCGAGACCGTGGCTAAACATTTTAAAATTAGAAGGCCGAAAGGAATTTCTTTTACCTGGAAAAATGTAAGTAGGTGCAAAGAATTGACGATTATGAGTCTATGAAAAAGAGATTACGATTTTAGTTATATTATCTACGGTCCGTATTGTTTTCGTTGGAATTTTTGTGTGGAGGTATGAGAGCGGATTCTACTGAAACAAAAATTGGTGAAATAAAAACTGAAGTCGGAAGCCACACATAATGCCATATCAAGAAAAATTGAATTCCAACGGGAATAAATTGGCGATGCGTCCTATCAGTCCATACGAGCTGAGACGAGAAAGCCATCAAGGATTAAAAAATATATTGCTCAAAGGGCAAATGCGATTTATTAAAGATATTAATGCTATTATTTTTTTATGTAGTCCTATGTAAGTATTTGCTTCTGTGATTTTATTTACGTAGTTTGTTTTGAAAAAATCATTTAATAAAAATACGTATTATTTACAATTTTTTAGAATCAAATATCTAATATCCGTTTTAAATTAAATACAGTCGAACCTCCATAAGTCGAACCTCGATAAGTCGAATTTTTGATAACTCGAACTCGAATCTGTTTTCCTAGGACTCTCAACGCTAATATTTTTATATCGATAACTCGAATTTTGATAACTCGAATTTTTCGATAAGTTGAAGCGTTTTACAATTTCCTAAATTCAAGTTTCCATTCGTAAATAATTCGATAACTCGAAGTTAAATTTTACAACTTTTCATAAAAGTACAATACCTGGTAGGATTAAAGAACGAGTTTGTTCGGTGTTATTGCTGGTCAAATTGGCTATTGTAAAATAGGATGAAAAGGTTGAAACCTACTACAAAACTTTGATGTTTTGACGTCGGCACTTTAATTTTTGCTTTTTTGTTTTCGTTTTGGTCGTTATTTGTCGAGCATACCCATCAAATGTATTTTTTGTTGTTAACAGTGTATAACAGAAAATCTAAAAAAATTAAATATAATTAAAATTATTTACCGATCAACAAAGAGTGTAAACGAAAATTAAAAAAAGGTTAAAAGAGTGTTTTTTTTCATCTTGGAGAAAGCTATAATTGAATGGTCTTGGTATACACGTAGTAAAAATATTCTGGTTTTAAGAGATCATTGGAAAAATTTGTAGAAACCCAACATTTTGGATCAATGAAGCAAAATACAATTTTAGATTTTTTTCAAACCAACAATAAATAAGATGTAAATAACTATATTACCTAAAAACTTAATAACAATAAATAATGTTAACAATTGCTTACAAATTTTGGTTATTTTGTATAAAGGATGGTAAATATAGATATGATATATACACGGAAAAGTATTTAACTCGACTTTTTTTGATAACTATAATTTTTTTCAGTTTCCCTTCGAATTTGACTTATCGAGGTTCGACTGTAATTATAACTCGAATTAGTTTTAGTTTTTCTTCGACTTCGACTTATCAAGGTTCGACTGTACTTGTTAAATTAATAAATAAAATTTTTATAAAAAAAATTATCTACATATCTATTTCTTTTTTGACTCATACATTATTCTAATCTACTATTTTTTGTAATAGAATAAATGATTTGGATGAACTACCAGAACGTGGACTATATTTAAATGATTTAAATTTACATGGATTGAGCAGAGAAATGGTACTGGCTGGTTGGCAACATAATTCAAAGTAAGTAATGCTAATTAAAAAGTTATAAGTGCTTTCAGCGTTTTGCACAACTTTAGTTTTAATTTATTGCAAACATTAATCGCTTATTACCTTCAAAACTTGAGAATTTGTAGGGGCAAATATTTGTAAATTAAGTTTAACTTTTATAAGAAGGATTTAAAAATTTTAATATTTATGCATTGTTTAAATTAAATTTAAATAACTGTTGTTGGACAACGAAAACCGGTGCGTGTACTTATGTAAGCGCGTTAGAAGTTATACTTCTTTATTGTCACTAAATTAAATATAATCACGTGTTATGTTGTGTATCTTGCGTTTGTGTATTGGTAAGTGGCGCGACGTATGCGACGTCTGGTACTTTAAATTAGAACTAGTCAAAATGGGTCAGATGTATAGTTTCTATACAGTTATCACGTTGTTTTCGATATTATTATTTAAATTCTTTTTCTTTTTAATTTAGGACATTGTTCTGTCTTTTATATTTTGCTTCTTAAATTAAAATTATTAATCACTTAAAGATAAAATAAATAATCATTTAGTTAAAGTAATAAATCTTAAACAGATGTAATCGAATGCCATATTACTAGGTAAACCAGATTATGTTTTTTTGCAAAAAAATTTTTAAATAATTTGGCTACTAAAGTTTTGTTTTTGTTGGAAAACAAATATATATTTCATTTAATCTTTAATTAGTTGGTGTTTAAAAAGGCACAAACTTTATCGATATTTCTAATCTTTAAAATTCAAAAAAAATATTTCTTTTGTGCAGTAGGACGTGGGGCATAGTGTAACATGTTATAGTGTGCCTTCTTGAGTAAAACATTGCGTTGAAAAGTTATTAACAGACAATGTAAAAGATAAATGTTACATGAATTATCTATGCAAAAGTAGTAAAGTTGATAATGTTTTTAAGAACTTGACGATTATGAGTCTATGAAAAGAGATTACTAATTTAGTTATTGGTCTACGGTACGTAAATTACAAAGGAATTTTGTGTGGAGGTAGAGCGGATTCTACTTCCAAGAAAAATTGGTGAAATGAAAACTGAAGTCGAAGCCACACATAATGCCATATTAAATAATTTGAATTCCAACGGAATAAATAGGACATGCGTCCTATCAGTTCTACGTGACGAGAAAGCCATCAAGGATTTAAAAATATATTTAAGGGCAAATGCGTTATATTAAAGATATTAATGCTAATACTATCTATGTAGTCCTATGTAAGTATTTGCTTTCGGAAATTCTACGTAGTTTGTTAAGTAAAAATAATTTAATAAAAATGTAATTTTACAATTTTTAGAATCAAATATCTAAGATCCGTTTTAAATTAAATACAGTCGAACCTTCCATAAGTCGAACCTCGATTATCGAATTTACCCCAACTAAAATCGAACTGTTTTCCTAGGACTCTCAACGTAATATTTAAATAACGATAACTCTTTTTTCATAACTCGAATTTTCGGAACTGAAAAATATTCACAAATTTCCTAAATTCAAATTTCCATGGTTAATAATTTTATAACTCAAGTTAAATTTCACAACTTTTCATCAAAAACAATACCTGGTAGGATTAAAAAACTTGTTTGTTCGGTGTTATTGCAGAACAAAATGGCTATTGTAAAATAGCACAAAAGGTTGAAACCTACTTGACGTAAACTTTTCAAATTCGATTGCAGATTGGAACTCTTGTTCGAAAAAGAGGAGCAAAGATCCATAGAGCTGGAACATAATCATAAACTATTGGATACGTGGAAACGTCGCGGAGATGATTTGTTTGTTTCCGATACCCAAACGTTGTGTTAAGCATACCCAGGAAATGTATTTTTGACTGTGAACAGTATATAACAGAAAATCTATTAATGAAAGTAAATTAAAATTATTTACCGATCAACAACTAGTGTAAACGAAAATTAAATGGCGAAAGAGTGGTTTTGTCATCTTCAGGAAAGCAATGATTGAATGGTCTTGGTATACACGTAAAAAATATTCTGGTTTTGACGATCATTGGATAAATTTGTAGAAACCCAAATATTGGATCAATGAAGCAAAATACAATTTTAGAATGATTTTTAACCAACAATAAATAAGATGTAAATAACTATATTACATGAGAAGTGGAACAATAAATAACGTTAAAATCGCACAAATTTTGATTATTTTGTATAAAGGATGGTAAATAAAGATATGCGATATACACGTCCGGAGGAAAAGTCGACATCCGAATCGGTAAATCGTTTTGTAGTTGCGCCAATTCGCCAACATTTATGTGTTTTAAAAACAATTAGGTATTCATTCTGGCGCAACGGTTGCTGGAATTGTTGGAATAAAAGTTCCACGATACTGCTTCTTCGGCGACACTGTTAATACGGCTTCGAGAATGCAGTCTTCCAGTTTGGTAATTAAAAGAATAGTAAAAAATTGTAAAAAATTGATTTAATTCAAATTTTAGTCTGGAAAAGTTCATATAACGTTAACAACAAAGGAGTTGCTGCCATGTGATCAATACAGAATCGAAAGCAGAGGAACTGTCAAATTAAAAGTTAGTGTTCATGTTACAGCCCAAGTGTTGATTTAGTTAGTTGCTTAAGTAGTAGGCACGGATCTACGATTTTTCCGAGCCGGGCCAAAAATTTGACATTGGCGCCCCTCCCCCATATCAATTGAGATGCTAGGCGCTATAGTGAAACGATTCTTTTTCAAACGAGTGAATTTGGTGTCCCATTATATTGCGGCTCAGGGAAGTACCGGGTACTTGCCACCCCCTTCCACCAATGTGGAGCTGATAACTAGATAACCTATGCATTTATTGCCTTTTTAGTAAATGTATTTAGTTCGGCTGAAAAGAAGCTTCTGCATTGTTAGAATGAGAAAAAAATGTGTGTGTTGCACATCTCGGACCTTATTGTAGATGGAGTGTCGAGCCGACCTAGTAGATTCCTCCTAATTCTGCTTGAAGGTCACCTTGACACTAAACAAATATATTATTAATTAAATAATGTAATTTACTAATTACAACTTTATTACAATGTTATTATTGAAAAAGAAACGTTAGTGAAAGAATCATAAACAGTTAGTGAATGAATGCACCGTTTTCATAGTTTACAAAACTTCTTAGTACCAGCATCTTCTAACAGATGGCGGAATAAATTAGGTTTGATCGACGCTCTATCTACAATAAGGTCCAAACTGTGAAACAGAGCCTTGTTTTTTAACACGGTAGTTACGACTCCCTGATTGTTGGGTTATGTTGCAGATTTAGTTTATTTAGTCTCACTACGCAGGCTTCGTGAATGTAAAAGCTTCCTTTCGGCCAAAGTAAATATATTTACTAAAGAAAGCAGTGAACGCATACGTTATCTAGTAAGTCTATACTTTGACTGAAACGCACGAATTGACATTTATATTGATTAAGGTTTGTGCTGTTATTAAAATTGGTTTGTTTTAAGGGAAAAGGTGATATGGAAACTTTTTGGGTGCATTCGTTGAAGCAATCAAAGACTACCACAAATGGAAAATAAGTCAATAAATGTACAATATGAATATACTATATCGAAATATTTACCAAAGAACAATTACGTTATTTTTTTACTTCTATTCACAAATGTAATATTTAATATCCGTCACTGTATTTATTATTAGTTATAAATAAAATTATATTGAATGTTTATCGATTTGATTAATTTTAAGTTTAATGTCCTACAATATTTAATTTAATTAAAATAACCAAATTTGGTATTTAATTGCTCTTCTTTATACAAATTAGTACTGAGTTACAAAATTCATTTTTATTTAAGAGTTCTATTAATTATTGTTTAAATATAAATTAAATTATTGCTATTAGCTTTATAAAAATGAAAGCTTTTAAAATTATTATATGAAAACAAAAATATTCAGATATGCACTATAGTTATATAAAAACGATAGTTAAAAAGCTCATTTTATGCATCTAATAAGAAAATAAAATTACCAGTAAAATACTGAAACGATCATCAATCAACAAAAATAATTTCCGAAAGCGCAGGAGTTATTCATTAATCATAAACACTGCCCACAAAAAAAACAGTTTTATAATTTTTATAAATAACCACATAAAGTTAAAATATGCGCGAAACAATCTACCACAAAAGCATGTTTACAAAAAATGTAATAAGATGAAATTTTATTTTAGTAAAACAAGCTAAGGAAACGTTAAGTACATATCCATCAAACGAATACGTAACAAAACATAATTGAAACAATTTCTGATATTGCAAATAAAATATTTTTACAATACATCATATGTATTTTGGGATTATAGAAAGAAACGCACAAAGCCTGATAGAATAAACAATTAACGAAAACCAATTTTGGTATTTCCCAAAAGAGCTTAAATGTGATTAGCAGTTAAGCATACCAACAAATTACTTTTCGAACGTCGAAAGAGATTTGATGCTTTTGAAAAATCAAATTTGATATTTTTAGCAAAAGTTAATTTACAAACTTTTTAAAGTTTTTGCTATTTCATCAATTCTATTTTTTTTTGTGAAACTACTCTGTTCAATAATAAGAAGCTGTTATAACTGAAACGATCATCTTTTAATCGCTTTTAAGTATATTAATTTAACATGAATAAACCATTAAAACTTCAATTAAAGAAAAATCAATTAATTATTGCTTAATTGCTCCTAATTGTAACGTTTCGTGTGTTTTATTTAAGGAGTTTTACAAATTATGACATGACATGATCGCAAAAAGCTTAACCTTTTGTGCTTAAACAATGATTATGAGCTTTTGTAATGCTACTTTTAATTACATTATCTTAAGAGTTAAGCAGTATTGTTCGAATATTACTTCAGAACGTTCAAAAGCCACTGGGCAAGATGTATGGCATGTTGTTAGAAAGCGTTCAACATTTTGTACAGGTAAAATTTATCCACATTTTTAAATTCTGTTTTATATTGATTTTCTTATAAAATTGACCATGCGTTTTAATTTTGCGATATAGTGAATAACACTTTCAATATATTTTTTTGCAATTTTATATCGATTATTTATTTAATTTTAAAAAACACAATTATTGATAATAAATATTTTATTCACAAGACTTAGAGAGATATTATTTTACTGAATCAGAACTTTTTAAATTATTTTATTTTATACATTGTTTTGTCAGACGAAGTTTTAGTGACCGTTATTCTGTTTGCGACTGTAAATAGGATAATGTAGAGCAGCGTTTCTCAACTTTTTTACCCTTGAAGAATACCTATAAAAATATTTAAATTTTAGAGAACCCTAACGTCCGTTTTAAAAAAAAATTATGTATTATTTCACTGTGCTTATCGTTTATGCGAAATCCGGATCAAAGTAAAACATTGGGTTTTTAACAATTTTTTTTTGAAATAAATCTATGTTTTTATAAAGTATTTATCTGAAAGTTTTACACATTGATTTATAGTAATTATATAAGTATTTTATGATATCTTCTTTTATTTTTTAAAATATTGCATTTTTGGATGTGTATTTTAGAGGTTCAGGGGTTTAAATAACTATTTATGTATTTAATTTTGTTTTGTATATTACGACAAAAGACCGAGCATGACATATATTTGGTCGTTGAAAAATTTAGGTATGTCAGTCTAAGAGGTCTGTTCAGAAAATAACCGAACTTTATTTTTTACGCTTTTATTGATTTTACTGATCTTTGTTTTCTTCAAAGTATTGCCTTCTGCTATTAACACACTTTTCCCAGCGGTGTTTTTATTTTGTGAAACAGTATGGATAGTATCATTTAAGATGGTTTTTAAGTCCTTGACATACAATGATATCTAGGAGACGTCATTCATTTCAAGTGTCATTGTAGATTTTCACGTCTCCAAGATGTCAAAAATTGTCTTCAATAAATAGAAATAAAAGAAGTCAGAAAAAAATGTTTTAAAATGGTCTAGGTACTCTACATCACTATTTCACAACGTGGGTCCTACGCCCACCATAGGGGCAATTAAATTTTTAGGAAAGCAATATCATTATTTAAGGGGACAATTAAAAAACGTATTTGATTTTTAGTTATCTATCTATTATATGTTTTCAAAATTTACTTATTGTTTTTTTCTTAAGAATTTCCTAGTGATTTCTTGCCAAAACGCCAATATTGTGTCTTGAACAAGTTGTAATTAGGCTTCAATTATGAAATACATTAATTTTTAAATATAAAAAAATATTTATATGTTACATCGGGGGGCATTAAAATTTTAGAATGACTTAGGTGGGACATGTAACAGGTTCGCTGTTACTATTTTGGGCAGTAACGAAATTAATTTAATTATAAGTTAACACTTAATAATTAAATTAACCAAAATATTTGTTACTTGCTTAATTAATTTATTTACACATTATATATTTCTACTGTTGGCCGCATTTACTTATAATAGTCTTATGATATATAAAAAGAGATATTGTGTTATTGTAAGCAATATTGCTCTTCTTAATTTGCTAACACTAAGAAATATTTTATTTAATGTAATTCTATTTACAAACTTTTAGATTGAGTATGGTGAAGACGTATGGACCCAAGTTTTAAAACTAGCAGAATGTAAATATTCAATATTTAACACTCATCAAGTGTACCCCGATGCCTGTATGGCATCCCTCGCAAAAGCCTGTGCGGAAATAACTTCGGCGTCGTACGACAGCTTCATGACATTCTTTGGAAAATGTTTCGTACGATATTTCACCAATTTAGGGTGCGCACTAAATATTTATTAATTGTATTTATTGAAAAAGTTGCTTTGTAGTTACGACATTTCCATTAGGGCAACCGGAAGATACTTTACAGACTTTTTAGAAAACGTCGATAACATTCACACCCAATTTTGCTTCACGTATCCGAAAATGAAAAGCCCGTCGATTTATATTACGGAAATTGATAATAATGGATGCGTCATGGTTTACAGAAGCGAAAGACAAGGATTTACGCATTACGTTATGGGTATAATAAATTGATTAAGACGCGTTCATAGTTTCACATGTATTTGTTATCAAACTTATTGTTTACAGGGCTGTTGACTCAAATAAGCAAAGATTTTTTTAACTTAAAATTGACTGTTAAGGTTTTGGAAAAGACTTGCTCGGCAAGCTTAAATCGGAGAAATGTCAGAGTGAAATTTCGTTTAGATTTTGATAATAACGAATACGTAAGTATTCGTTAAAACCAATTACAAAAAATTAAAAATAATCTTCCAGGTACAAAATCGTATTATTAAAAAAGCCCAATATCAAACAAAACAATTATCAGCGTTTCCTTGCTTTCAATTATTGGAGCTATTTCCTTTTGGGATTATGATTAATCCTTCCATGATAATAATTGGAGTTGGACAAAAATTGTTGGAGACTTGGATTCGAAAAGATTCTCTTTTAGGATCGGAAATACAAAAATTTTTTAGGCTTAGACGCCCGAAAGGCATTCCTTTTACTTGGAAAAAGGTGTTTTATTTAATACTAGCTCTGTTCCATATTAAATGAGTCATTAGTGATTTTCAAAAATTCCAAAATAAATGAGCCATTTGATTAATTTTATGCACAGTCATTTTTTGATTTACTGGGGGTTAATGAGGTTATACAATGTAAACAGTCGGTGAGTAAAAATTGGAAATAATATTTTTTTAATAGTAGTAGTTTATAAGGGTTATTACCACCACAATTCATAATGCTCTCCATGGCCATTTGTAAAGAATTTCTAACAGAAAATGGAATATGGTTTCTCAGGTTTAATTCTTCAAATTAACTTTTTCCATGTTTAAGGATAATAAAAGTGAACAAGAAACCAAAAATTTTCAATTTTCACAATTCACAACTCAAAGATAAAAAAACAACAAAGTCATATTCAGTGACAACTTCATTAATAATTACCACAACATATGTTTAGCAAAGCCTAATTGAAAAAATGTTTAATAGCTCGTTATTTTCCACCAAGAACTTAAATGGCTTATTTAAGGAAGTAACGTAATATATGAAAACTATTTTGTACAAATTTATTTCGATAGATCAGTTGGTTTAAAAATTTTTTAAAAGTTTATTAAAAGTTTTTAGGAAGATTATTTAAATATAAATTGAAATTAACAATACATGTTGTCTAATGGAGAACTCGTCAATTTGATATGAAAATGATACATTTTTGCTATTAAAAATGTTAAAAAAATGCCATCAATACGAAAGTTAACTAAGTATGTTGAACATTCAAATTTTGTGACTATTTTAAAAAAAATTCAAATTTAATTAAGAAGCTTTAACCTTTTGAAAAATACCAATTATTAGGGGTACTTGTGAATGATTTACGTTTAATGTCTAAAATAACGGCAACGTTGTATTTAGCAATAATGACAGAAAATTTAAATATATTAAATTGTAAGGTTTAAGGTTATGAAATTAAAACATATGGTAAAAGTAAATAATATTAAGTTTAATTAATAATAGATTTGCAATAGGTATTAATTTTTATTAATAAAATAGGTATAAATAATTTAAAGTATTATTTTATTTTATTTATTTATTTATTTAACCAGTTACAAAAAAAAAGAAAATTGTACAGAAAATACAAAATAAAAAAATCTTCTGCCTATAGGAGGTACATGAATATACCTGTATCTAGGACTGGTGCTTAGTTAATACACAAATATAACACCAACAAAAGTAAAACAATAACAATAAGACAAACAAAAAATGAATACAATTTGTTTTAATGATTTAATTAACAAATTATTTATGTTGAAAATTGCATTTATAAAAGTAACAATATAAATAAATAAGTAAAACTTAAATCCAATATAACTTAAATATATTCATATTGAGATTTGAATAATTGTTTTAGAACAAAAATAGATTAATATGAAATTAATAGGTAATAAGTAATATGTAATAATAAGTAACCCCAAAATGAAATGTATCTAAATGTCAGTAGTGTCAGTAGTGCCAACAGTAAATGACGTTAAAGTGTTGCCGTTTCAAAACGCGGAAATTTTGAGATTTTTAATTTTCATTTTGAAATAATTACCTTATTTTTAACTATTAATATTATTTTCTTTAATTCTATTATTTTTTAAAATTTATGAATTATAATGAATCTCCATTTATCACTTTTTTTTTCTATAAATTTGTACAAAACATACAAAAGTTAATCCATTTAACTAAAATGATTTAATGAAATTAAATAAACAATATTTATAACATTAAAAATTTTTCGGTAATCATAATTAATCCTAATAATAAATATAGTTAGTCTTATAATTATTTAATACAGGGCATTTCTGAATGACCACATTCCAAATTTTTGGTTGGGACTATCCTACCTCAATCTCTTTAATATGGAACAGAAGTAGTACAATAAATAAATTTAATTTTGAATTTTTTTTATAAGAAATCGCTTCGTTCAGTAAGCAATACAAAATACTCAATCGATTTCAGTTGCTGTACTTGGGAAAGGTTTTATTTGAAATAGAATTAATACGCGTCGAAGGCAGAGAAGACGATTTCGACGAAAACGATGATAACACCAACGTTCAGCAAGCAATTACAGATAGCAAAACCAGAAAAGCTCCACAAACTCCCGAACCGGGAACAAAAAATATCTTATTGAAAGGACAAATGAAGCACATTAAAGACATCGACGCCATTATCTTTCTTTGCAGTCCGATGTACAAAATCTTTAATCGATCAATAACAACATTGTTAATTTCAACTACTTTCAGAATTAACGATTTGGATGAATTGCCAGAACTCGGAATATTTTTGAACGATTTAAATTCGCACGGTTTGAGCAAAGAAATGGTCCTCGCTGGCTGGCAACATAACTCAAAGTTCGATATTGTAGTATATTGTTCGACTTATCTTCGTTATCGCATCTTTTTTCGGTTTTAGACTGGAATTATTGTTTGACGAAGCGGAGCATAGATCTGAAGAGTTAGAAAAAAACTACGAGCTTTTAGATACTTGGAAGCGACGCGGCGATGATTTATTATATTCGATGATCCCGCAAACTGTTGCCGATGTGCTGCGTTCGGGAAAATCTCCATTGAGCACCTGCAAAGTAAGTGGCTTATAAATAAGTTGATACAGTTTTTTAGGATTGTGCGTTTTAGTCTTTCGATGCTATTTCGGTGTTATTTTGTGAATTAGTCGAGTTGCAGTCGACAACTGTTGAAGAAGCTATGTCGGTTGTTGCTTGTATGAATGCTGTTTTTTCCTGTTTCGATACATTGATGGATAGATTTGAAGTTTATAAGGTACTTATATATTAATCATAATGTTCACGTCCAATATCTTATAATATGTTAACGTTCACTGGAATTGGACACAATAAAACAACAAATTGTTAACTTGCAACGTTTCGTTTCTTTATTGAAACTTTATCAAGCAACTTAACAACACAAAAAGGAAGTTAACCATTAAAACTCAATAATTCTACATGTGTCAAAATAATTATTCTGTTTAATCTTTATGCCAATAATCGGCTACATTTACAGTATCAATAATGGTTAATCTGTTCACGTTACTATTTTAACATTGAAGGTAAATTAAAGGTAAATATATTATTTAGCACAATTTGGTACATGAATAAAATAAATTTTTTTAAATAACAATTCAAAATTGTTTTTTTACTTTAAAAAACATAAAAATAATACAAAAAAAATTAAATATTCTTCAATTGAATTCTAAATTTTTTAGAAAATAAATAAGTAATATGCTATAACTTTATTCACCGCATATTTTGCAAATTATTGGGTTCTCGAAGGCACATTTTCCACACACATACAAATCCTCATATTACATGAATCTTTGCACGGGTCAAATGACCCGTTGCGGTAATTAGAGCAGATTACATATATATCTCGGTGAAAAAATTAACAAGAAGGATGTAAATATTAAAAAATACATTTGATGTATTTTTTAAGAAAAGTAGAAAAGGCAAATAACGATTTGCTAATGTTATTTGCAAGAAATTCTGACACAAAGTTTAAAATGGGTCATTTGACCCGTCGTGCTAGGTTTAGTGTTAAATTTCGGTCAGATCCTCGTTATTTGGTCAATTATACATCAAATGATGCAATTACTTTTGAAATAAAATAAAAATTAATTTGTTAAAGCCAACAATACGCTTGTGCAATATCCAAAGTGCCCCGGTACTGATCTGGAATAGTGTATTATTGACATTAAATATCTAAGCTAATATATTAGGTTTTTTTAGTACATAAATAAAAATTAATGTAAATATCTTGAATTGTTAACATTAGGTCGAAACAGTTGGACAAGTGTACATGGTAGTAAGTGGAGCTCCCGAAAAAACAATCTTACATGCCCAAAATATTGCGGATTTAGCTCTTTGTATGATTAAAGAAGTTAGAACTATCAAAGTTCAAGGTAGAGATAAAATTTTAATAAGAATCGGTAAGTATTGGATAATTAATATTATTCTTTAAGATAGAAGCATTGTAAAATTTATTTAAAAAAAGGTAACAATTTAAAAATTGTTTTACAATAACATACTTATGTAAGTAGATAATATACAATGTTTTTTAAACGTAATAATTTTTTGTACTAAATTATTTTGGAAATTGTAGGAATTCATTCGGGCTCTGCTGTAGCGGGAGTTGTTGGGCTTAAAGTTCCGAGATATTGTTTCTTCGGTGACACTATCAATACTGCTTCAAGAATGCAGTCTACAAGCACGGTATAATTATTGATTTGTCACAAAAAAACTAGAAATATGCGATTTTGTTATTTTCAGCCTGGAAACGTAAACGTTTCAATTGAAACGAAAAAAAATTTATCTCAAAGTCGATACCAATTTGAATCCAGAGGACTCGTAAAAGTCAAAGTAAACTGTGTAAATCATAATTAATCCTAATAATAAATATAGTTAGTCTTATAATTATTTAATACAGGGCATTTCTGAATGACCACATTCCAAATTTTTGGTTGGGACTATCCTACCTCAATCTCTTTAATATGGAACAAGTAGTACAATAAATAAATTTAATTTTGAATTTTTTATAAGAAATCGTTTCGTTCAGTAAGCAATACAAAATACTCAATCGATTTCAGTTGCTGTACTTGGGAAAGGTTTTATTTGAAATAGAATTAATACGCGTCGAAGGCAGAGAAGACGATTTCGACGAAAACGATGATAACACCAACGTTCAGCAAGCAATTACAGATAGCAAAACCAGAAAAGCTCCACAAACTCCCGAACCGGGAACAAAAAATATCTTATTGAAAGGACAAATGAAGCACATTAAAGACATCGACGCCATTATCTTTCTTTGCAGTCCGATGTACAAAATCTTTAATCGATCAATAACAACATTGTTAATTTCAACTACTTTCAGAATTAACGATTTGGATGAATTGCCAGAACTCGGAATATTTTTAAACGATTTAAATTCGCACGGTTTGAGCAAAGAAATGGTCCTCGCTGGCTGGCAACATAACTCAAAGTTCGATATTGTAGTATATTGTTCGACTTATCTTCGTTATCGCATCTTTTTTCGGTTTTAGACTGGAATTATTGTTTGACGAAGCGGAGCATAGATCTGAAGAGTTAGAAAAAAACTACGAGCTTTTAGATACTTGGAAGCGACGCGGCGATGATTTATTATATTCGATGATCCCGCAAACTGTTGCCGATGTGCTGCGTTCGGGAAAATCTCCATTGAGCACCTGCAAAGTAAGTGGCTTATAAATAAGTTGATACAGTTTTTTAGGATTGTGCGTTTTAGTCTTTCGATGCTATTTCGGTGTTATTTTGTGAATTAGTCGAGTTGCAGTCGACAACTGTTGAAGAAGCTATGTCGGTTGTTGCTTGTATGAATGCTGTTTTTTCCTGTTTCGATACATTGATGGATAGATTTGAAGTTTATAAGGTACTTATATATTAATCATAATGTTCACGTCCAATATCTTATAATATGTTAACGTTCACTGGAATTGGACACAATAAAACAACAAATTGTTAACTTGCAACGTTTCGTTTCTTTATTGAAACTTTATCAAGCAACTTAACAACACAAAAAGGAAGTTAACCATTAAAACTCAATAATTCTACATGTGTCAAAATAATTATTCTGTTTAATCTTTATGCCAATAATCGGCTACATTTACAGTATCAATAATGGTTAATCTGTTCACGTTACTATTTTAACATTGAAGGTAAATTAAAGGTAAATATATTATTTAGCACAATTTGGTACATGAATAAAATAAATTTTTTTAAATAACAATTCAAAATTGTATTATTTTTTTTACTTTAAAAAACATAAAAATAATACAAAAAAAAAATTAAATATTCTTCAATTGAATTCTAAATTTTTTAGAAAATAAATAAGTAATATGCTATAACTTTATTCACCGCATATTTTGCAAATTATTGGGTTCTCGAAGGCACATTTTCCACACACATACAAATCCTCATATTACATGAATCTTTGCACGGGTCAAATGACCCGTTGCGGTAATTAGAGCAGATTACATATATATCTCGGTGAAAAAATTAACAAGAAGGATGTAAATATTAAAAAATACATTTGATGTATTTTTTAAGAAAAGTAGAAAAGGCAAATGACGATTTGCTAATGTTATTTGCAAGAAATTCTGACACAAAGTTTAAAATGGGTCATTTGACCCGTCGTGCTAGGTTTAGTGTTAAATTTCGGTCAGATCCTCGTTATTTGGTCAATTATACATCAAATGATGCAATTACTTTTGAAATAAAATAAAAATTAATTTGTTAAAGCCAACAATACGCTTGTGCAATATCCAAAGTACCCCGGTACTGATGTGAAATAGTGTATTATTGACATTAAATATCTAAGCTAATATATTAGGTTTTTTTAGTACATAAATAAAAATTAATGTAAATATCTTGAATTGTTAACATTAGGTCGAAACAGTTGGACAAGTGTACATGGTTGTAAGTGGAGCTCCCGAGAAAACAATCTTACATGCCCAAAATATTGCGGATTTAGCTCTTTGTATGATTAAAGAAGTTAGAACTATCAAAGTTCAAGGTAGAGATAAAATTTTAATAAGAATCGGTAAGTATTGGATAATTAATATTATTCTTTAAGATAGAGGCATTGTAAAATTTATTTAAAAAAAGGTAACAATTTAAAAATTGTTTTACAATAACATACTTATGTAAGTAGATAATATACAATATTTTGTAAGCGTAATAATTTTTTGTACTAAATTATTTTGGAAATTGTAGGAATTCATTCGGGCCCTGCTGTAGCGGGAGTTGTTGGGCTTAAAGTTCCGAGATATTGTTTCTTCGGTGACACTATCAATACTGCTTCAAGAATGCAGTCTACAAGCACGGTATAATTATTGATTTGTCACAAAAAAACTAGAAATATGCGATTTTGTTATTTTCAGCCTGGAAACGTAAACGTTTCAATTGAAACGAAAAAAATTTTATCTCAAAGTCGATACCAATTTGAATCCAGAGGACTCGTAAAAGTCAAAGTAAACTGTGTAAATATGTTTATTGTTTATATTTCTATTATATCGTGTTTTTAGGGAAAAGGTGAAATGGAAACGTTTTTTCTAACTGGCAAGTAAAATAGAAAAGTGTTAGATTAGTTTGTGTTTAGTTTAAGAATAAAGGTATAAAGCAAAAAGTTAGAAAAATGTCTTAATGTAAATTGAATTATGTATTAAGTTTAGTGGTCAAATATTATGTTATTAAAATTTGGTAAATAAATATTATCTACCTTTATTAGTTATATTGTATTTTACCATATTTTTTATTAATTGTGCCTGCTTATTTATTTAAATTTATATTTATCAAAACAAGTTGTTGTAGTACAGGATGTCAATAGTACTGAAACTCAAACGGCTGATATCTAAACAATAAAAGTTTTCATTCAATTTATCTTAAATCTAAAAAATTTCATATAAAAATGCATTTTAATTTTTTAGTAAATGGCAACAATATCATCTTTATATACACTTAAAATAGAGTACGTGCTTCATTGATAATTTACTTTATTGTTTGGATATTATGTTTCGCAATAAACGTCGATTAGGTTTTTCTAAAAAAGTTGTTAAAACATCCTTCTTTCTGAAACCACATCAGCTTTAAATGCAGAACTTTGTTATTATAACCATCTTATGTTACCCATGAAGTGATTAAAATAAGCAACTTTATTTCACATCTCAATTTTGAGGCATCGTTGTTAAGTCTATCTCTCCTATTTTAATTAAGATTTGATATGCGATTTCCATGATTTTTTTGATTTAAAAAACAATTTTACATATGACGTTAATGGAATTGTTATAATAAACTTGAATAAAAATTTTCGACATATTCTAAATAATATTATTCATCTATATGATGTATATTTTTTATTAATTTTAATGAATTTTAATGAAACGTTATTGGTTTATCTTTTAAATAGCTACTTCCCTTATAAAAACATTAAAAAAGTATACCTAATACATATTTACAAATATTTATATATATATTTACAATATATCTGAAATAATGAACACCTAAAGTTGTGTACAAGTTTTATCTTATAAGAAAAGTCTTAAACATTTTTAATTGTAATCAATTAAAAGCAATATTAATTTAGAATAGTCACTAAAAACATTAAACATTTTTTGCATATTATTATTATAATTATGTGTGTTTTCTAATAAATATAATTTTGTTCTTTTATCTCAAAACGAATAATTTTTTATTCACATATAAGATCAAATAAGTATGTATTATTTAAATAGCCATCGGCGTTCGTTTTGATTGTTCTTGACCTTTTAGGATTGCATAAATATAATTATACTCAAATTTAATATTAATTCCACAAAACCAAATGTGAAAATATCATGTAGGTACGTACCTCACAAATTGAAACCAAATTAGGTAAGTTTTTTTCTGAAAATAGTAATTTGTAAATGCATCAGTTCTATTTAATCCTTTAATGTTTTTTTGTAGACCCAAAACGAATATGTATGAAATTATTTTGGTCATATTAACAGTAACAATAACCTCAGAATCTAAGCATCAATGTTTAACGGCCAACACTATATCTCCAATGCAGGAAGAACATTATAAAATAATTTGCAAAAATGCGATTTCTGAACAATTACGTCCTGATGTTTTTGAAGCCGATAAAGTATTACAAGTGATTTGCGAAGATAGTTCAATAAATGAAATTTCAAACGGAGTATTCGATTCGTATAAAAATCTAAAAGATGCCTGTCTGAGGGGAAATCGAATTCGTTTTCTTCGTTCTGAAGCTTTTAGAGGATTAATAAATCTAGAATATTTGAATTTGGCAGATAATAAAATTGAAGAAGTGAGTGGAGACGTTCTCAACCCTTTAATACACCTTAAAGTGTTGGATATGTCAAAAAATCACATAAATCGAATTAATGAAGACGCCTTTTTTGGTCTACGGTTGCTCACTGATTTACTTTTGTCAAATAATCGAATTAGTAATTTAGATTTTTTTAAAAGAGGCACTTTTAATAGTTTAATTGTTTTAGACCTGTCTTTTAATAATTTAGCGGATGTTGCCGACGATTCTTTTTTAACGTTAAGTAAATTAAAAACGCTATTGCTTACAAACAATTTGTTAAAATATTTAGATTTCAATTTATTACCTTCTAGTATTGATAATTTGGTTTTGGCACATAATACGATTAGTTATGTAAGAAATTGGTCGATTCTAAAGCAAATAAAAACCATAGATTTTAGAAGAAATAAATTAAGCGAAATTTTGCCAATTGGTTTTAATGTCACTTACTTATTCTTAGGATCAAACGAATTGGTACGTTTAGGTGGCAATTTATTTAAGCAAACAAAAAATCTTAATGAATTAGATTTAAGTCGAAACTTAATTAGAAATGTCAATTCTAATGCTTTTAACGGCTTAGCAAAATTAGAATATTTATATTTAAATCATAATCATATTGTTGTTTTACCTGAGGGTTGCTTTCGGGACTTAAGCTCTTTAAGGTACTTATATCTTCAAAATAACTACATAGTTTCAATTTCACAAGAAACGTTTTATAACCTCAAGCAAATCGAAAGGATTTCGTTGGAGCACAATGAAATAATTAAAATTGACAATGACGCGTTTTTGAATTTAAATAAACTTGAAACGTTGTATTTGCGCGAAAATCGTTTGAAAACTTTAGGTTCATCGTTTTCCTTGCTAAATTTTAATAAGCTTAAAGATATTACGCTAGCAAATAATGATTGGACGTGCGATAATTTATTTAAAGTTCTTAACTTTTTAGAAAATAAGAATATATCATTCGATAGAGGAGATCGGTATTCAGTTATTAATGTTTATGGTGTTCCATGCAACTATGCAAGTACAATAGAAATAAATATTTTTGATGAATGTAGTATCTATTAGAAATGTATAACCAATAAGCTTAATTAATAAAAAGTATTCGTTATTTTGATGAGAAAAAAAATTCAACTTGATGTAATTGCCAGCAAAGAAAAATTAAGGAAATTAAGATTCTTACTAGCCTATTTACACTTCAACATTGATTTAATATGAACTGATCAATCAAATTGTAGAATTAAAGTGCTATATTTAAAATATGGGGTTGGCAAAAATGTAATTTTGGTTTTTAGTTTAAAATAAAACTCAATTTTTTTATACAAAGAATGAATTTTAATCCACTATAAATGTACTATTTCATGATTCCACGTTTGTAAAACTTTTGGTCTTTATATTAGCAAAAAACTGAACTAAGTGAGATTTCAGGTCATCATTATCAGTAAAATTGGTACTATTTCGAGAGTTTTCTAAATATTGAAATAAATGGTAATCATGTGGTGCATGGTCAGGACTATATAGTGAATGTGAAATGAGTCTCCAACCAAGGTTCAATAATTTTTGACGGGTTGCTCCAGATGTGTGAGGTCAAGCGTTGTGATGGTGGAACATAATGCCTTTACCATTAGTCATTTCTAGCCGTTTATCATTGACTATTTTATCCAATTTAATCAGTTGTTGACATTGCACATCTGAATTGATCGTTTGGCTCATTGGAAGCAACTCAAAATACACAGAACTTTTTTAATCCCACCAAATCGAAAGCATGATTATTTTGATGAAATTCAGCTTTTGATGTGGCTTGTTCTCGTTCGTTACACTTGGGCCATGATCGTTTTCGATTAATGTTGTTGTAGACAACTCATTTTTTAACCAGCAATCTTAAATAATTTTAAATTGCAATCTGACGATCTGTTTCAATTATGGCTTTGATTTGATCATTAGTAACTTTAGTTGGTCGACCAGAATGTTGTTCATCTTTAAGTGTTAAATTTTTAAATGAAAATTTTTTAAATTAATTTTGAAACGTACCTTCTGTTAAACATTCATCACCATAAACGTCACATAAGTTTTTGTAATCCTCAAAAGCTCTTTTGTCTTTATTGAGAAAAAAAAGTAAAATATGACGAAATGTTAGTTTTGCGGTCTATATTAAATTTGACACTAAACTAACAAATGTAAACCAAATACCAATATTATAAAATTGATCAAAGCCATTCAAAAAAATTATAACGCTTTCGATTTATGAAAGCGGAAATTACTTTTTTGCCAACCCAATAGAAACTTCTTTAAAAGTTAAGGTAGGTAATGATGTAACATTCTAAATTAAAAAATAGAAATTTTAAAGTTATAAAGTGTTGGAAATTTGGTTTACCGCCAAATGCGTAAAAGCTCGCTCAGTTGTGTACGCACTAGAGACCCTAATTACTCTCATGGCGAAGCCAGCAACTAAGAGGTACTAATCACGTGTAACCAAATAACTAATAAGGTACTGGAGAGTAATAAGGCCTACTTAGTGTTAAATATTTTTTATTAAATAAATAACATAATGTGAATTCTAAGTGATTTTTACATAATTTTTTTCTGAAAATAATGTATATTTAAAAACAAAAAAAACTGAAAACACATTTTTAAAAAGCAAAAACATATACACTAGTGTTTGGGCTTTATTAAACGAACAGGCAGATAATAAGGCCCGCCTTAAAATACAATGGCAGATATTAAGTCCCGAATAAAGTATTCAATTCGGGGTAGCAACTTTGGCATATAAAAGGTGCTTGGCCATCTTTCGTTAGTCCAACACATTCTTCATATACCCAAGTGTTACATAACGTACAAGATCTCATATCAGTCACAAAATCATGGATGCATACGGAACACTTCCAAGATTGTTTTAAGGATCCAGCAATATTGTATTTTTACGTAACCTTGATTTTGATTGTAAGTCACGACTCTCAAGCATTTGCCTTTTATTAAAATATTAAGGCCCGGGCCTTATTACCTAAGTAGTACATTTTCCTTTTTTAAGATTATATTTTTTCTAATTAAATAAATCAAGTCAACTAAAGAAGAAGTTAAAGAAGAAGCTTATCTCTTTGTATATAATTTAACTTCTTTTAAATATTCACACGATAGCACTAATTGAACACTAATTTGGCAGAGATACATTTATAAATTACACATAATATTGAGGTAGATTCACTAAATCGAGATTTCCCGCGTTAATTGAAACCCAGAAAATTTTTCAACCTAGAGGTGATATGTTTTAGATGTTTCTCGGTCATTGATAGCACTAAATAAACGATTTCGATTATAGTTTTTATTTAATGGCTTCTGGGCTTTATTACCTGGTGGGCCTTATTACCCTCCAGCACCTTATTACTTATTGTTACTTAACAAATTGTATGAATTAATTACCCTCCGGGTCAAATCCATAACATCAAGATTACAAATAAAACATAAAAAGAAAATAAATAAAAATATAATTCAATAAACAAAAATGCAAATAATCAATTACTTTGAATATTGTCAAAAATCAATAATGTAAGAATTAATATTGTTAATAAATAACATTTTTTTTTTAAATAATATCAGATCAATCTATGATGACTAGCATGCATTAAGTTACTACAATTTGTTAACATCACAATGCCAATTATTATAATTTGTTTGTAAGCATGAAACTAAGAATAAAACGATTAACACGAAAAATCTTAATTGTAAGTTAACAGCCCATCTTCAGTTTTACATTAAATCACCTTCAAGTTTACTGTTGTTAACAAAGCGCTTTGCATTATTAACAGTAACATGCATCTTTTGTGTTACTATAAATCCAAGTTATGTAACGATTTACTCGAGCGTAAACTCCGGGGTAGTTAGGTTCAGCACAACTTTCGCCCCATGAAACAATTCCTAAAAATATATTGACGTAATAAATTTTCTCAAGCTTAATAAAACTTATAATTATTTAGTGTTATGGGTTTATATTTACCAATTTGTTCGTGATAGGAACCATTTTGCACGTGTAGGGGTCCACCGCTGTCTCCCTAAAATTGTTAATATTTTATTATAATTTTTTAATTTTATTGTAAGATTATTTCGTAGGATAAACACTTTGCAGATCAAAGTAGATAAAAAGATCTTCATCAGTAAGCCGCAAAAAAGTTTTCGAATTTTGTCGTATGATTCTATTAAAAAGTGGAGTTGTTTTTTAAAATTTTTGTGTAAAAATAAACATTACTATTTTATTTAGAGGATTTTTGCGTAGAATTACGTTAAAAATCCGCCTTTAAATTAAAAGTTTAAAACTTATTTAATTTTGCCATGGCAGACCTAAATAATAAATGTTTAATTATTTAGAAAAAGCATACTTTATAATTCATACTGTGTTAATCGCCATTTAAAAAGTTCGAGAAAAATAAATCCCTACTACTTATATAAATTTAATTTATTAAGTTAAAAATTCATTCTTCTAACTTTATCTTAGATTCTTAACTTCTCCTGAATGTCAAATGAATTTTAATAATGTAAGAGAATTATCCTTAATAAATACCTGACAGGCATCTTTTTGTCCTTGAGGGTAACCAGCACAAATCATATTATCGGTAATTCTTGCACCATATCCGGTTCTTCTACAATCCCTGTTGGATAAAATTGGAACTGTTACTTCCAGTAATTTTGATGATGTTACTCCGTGTACTTTAGTAACTCCCCAGCCGGTTACTATACCTTTTATTATTAAATTTAAAAAAAATACAAGAATTAAAAGCTTAAAGAAAATTAGGTATTGGCATTTTTATTTAAGGTGATCTTTTAAAATTTAGGACATTTGAATTTAGCGCCATATTATTTTCTTTTATAATGGTAGTACTGGACAAGGTCGTGCCAGTGGCCACCCAAATAGAGACCAGGGGGTGATCACTTCTCCTCCCCAGCATGATAATTTTGTCAGAGTGCGTTTAACTGTCAATTAAAGAAAATTAAAATCGAGTATAAATGCAAAATACATTATACTTTGTTCGGCCAACAGAAAAAGTTAAGCCACTCCCACAAATGTGCGCTAAATTTAAATAAAATTTTTTCAATTGACTTAATTTTTAAAGCACGTAAGACAAGCAACCATATAAGCATTTATGTCCTGCAAGAACGGGGACAAACTTGTTTATTAATTTGTACCGTGTAAAACTAGGCACTGCATACATTGGTTAAATTTAGTGGGGCGTGGCTTAACTATTTCTGTTGGCCGGACAGAGTATAGTGCCACTATGGAAATCAAAACCAGAAAACAAAAAACCCTTTAGAAACATTCACGAGTTAACCCTAGACATTTGACAGCAAAATTTACCAGTTGCTTACAGTTTCACACGTTCAAACTATCAAATACACTAAAACTGTGGCGCCAAATTCAAAACGTCTTCAATCTTAAAAAATTATTCTGTACCTTTACTTCCACTGTAACTTTTTCCTAACGGTGGCAAACAAACAGGCCTAAGTAAACCATTAAAATCTAGTGGTTGTTCTAGTTGAAGTAACGCAATGTCGTTGTTAAACGTGCCACCAGTACCATACGAGGAATGTGCTATAATTTTGCTTATTCTTCTAGTAAACGTTGCGGCTTCAGATGTTGTGCTTCGATCGTGATCCAAAAATACCGCTAACAACCTCTCTTTGGACACCCTTCAACATTTATTATGTTAACACATTTTATAAAATAAATATTTAATATGATTATTACCCATTCACACAATGAGCTGCGGTTAAGCAGTACTTATTATTAATAACCGAAGCTCCACAGTAATATCGACCGTTGCTCATTAATATCACCATCCAAGGATATTCATTTACTTTAGTTTCAATACCACCGATGATTCTGTTGTGCTTATATGTCATACCACATGCTAAAAAAGAAATAAAAGTATTTATATATTAACCGGAATTTTTATTAACCTTCCGTTTACTAGGTGGGGTATAACTAACGTGAACAATTTCTTTTTGGTAAAACGGGACGTTTGGTATTCGAGCTTAAAATCGAGTGTGCACATTCGAGCTCAAAGTGGCACATTCCGATCTCGGGAAAATGAAGCGCGCCGCTCCGCGTCGCGCTTCATTTGCCTCCCTCGCTCGGAAATGTGCCACTTTTCGCTCGAATGCCCACATCTTCGCATTTAGTAGATTTTTCTAGTTTATCTTTCGCTATTTTCAATGGAAAATGTAAATATAGTTTAGTAAATATCGATATTACGTTTAAAAACGTATTTGCACTATAGCAATGAGTGGGAGCGGGCAAAAAGATACGATAACTTTGTAAGTGTGAGTGAGAGGGAACAATGTTATTTAATATTTTTGTCTATTTTGTTGTGAATGAAGCTTAAAACCGAGTGTGCACATTCGAGCTCAAAGTGGCACATTCCGATCTCGGGAAAATGAAGCGCGCCGCTCCGCGTCGCGCTTCATTTGCTTCCCTCGCTCGGAAATGTGCCACTTTTCGCTCGAATGCCCACATCTTCGTATTTAGTAGATTTTTCTAGTTTATCTTTCGCTATTTTCAATGGAAAATGTAAATATAGTTTAGTAAATATCGATATTACGGGTTTTAAAAAAGTATTTGCACTATAGCAATGAGTGGGAGCGGGCAAAAGATACGATAACTTTGTAAGTGTGAGTGAGAGGAACAATGTTATTTAATATTTTTTTCTATTTTGTTGTGAATGAAGCTTAAAACCGAGTGTGACATTCGAGCTCAAAGTGGCACATTCCGATCTCGGAAAATGAAGCGCGCCGCTCGCGTCGCGCTTCATTTGCTCCCTCGCTCGGAAATGTGCCACTTTTCGCTCGAATGCCCACATCTTCGCATTTAGTAGATTTTTCTAGTTTATCTTTCGCTATTTTCAATGGAAAATGTAAATATAGTTTAGTAAATATCGATATTACGTTTAAAAACGTATTTGCACTATAGCAATGAGTGGGAGCGGGCAAAAAGATACGATAACTTTGTAAGTGTGAGTGAGAGGGAACAATGTTATTTAATATTTTTGTCTATTTTGTTGTGAATGAAGCTTAAAACCGAGTGTACATTCGAGTCAAAGTGGCACATTCCGACCCCGGAAAATAAAGCGCCGCTCCGCGTCGCGCTTCATTTGCCTCCCACGCTCGGAAATGTGCCACTTTTCGCTCGAATGCCCACATCTTCGTATTTAGTAGATTTTTCTAGTTTATCTTTCGCTATTTTCAATGGAAAATGTAAATATAGTTTAGTAAATATCGATATTACGTTTAAAAACGTATTTGCACTATAGCAATGAGTGGGAGCGGGCAAAAAGATATGATAACTTTGTAAGTGTGAGTGAGAGGGAACAATGTTATTTAATATTTTTGTCTATTTTGTTGAGAATGAAGCTTAAAACCGAGTGTGCACATTCGAGCTCAAAGTGGCACATTCCGATCTCGGGAAAATGAAGCGCGCCGCTCCGCGTCGCGCTTCATTTGCTTCCCTCGCTCGGAAATGTGCCACTTTTCGCTCGAATGCGCACATCTTTGTTTTTATTAGATTTGACTACTTTATTCTTAACTCTTTCAAATCAAAAAATTTAATAGCAATGAGTGGAAGGGAGCAAAAGATACGACAATCTCGTCAGTGCAAGCGAGAGGAAACAATTAAAATTATTCGCCTACTCTCTCGTCTAACTTATTCACAAATTTGTTTCTTTATCCTTCCTCTTTCAAATCGTAAAGGACTTTGCGGCATTAGAATAACAAGTAATTGATTCAGCTCAGTTTCGGCTCAATTATAGAGCATCATGTCATGAATCAATCAAACAAATATTTTGTTAATTTAACAACATGAAAATAACCTAGATTATTATATGTGAATTTCATTCGAATTGTAATAACATTTGAATGCTAAGTGATATCTGGAAAATTTTTTCACTATGATTGTCAGTAAGGAGGGTGCGTCGATGAGAATAGAAGTTAGCTCAGAAAAATTGTGTCTTCGATTGAAATCACCAAGGTGGAAAGTATAATCTCAAAATTGACTATTTTGGCAAACAGTTACCAAACATTTTAAGGGTGATTTTGATAGAATTTGATGAGTAGTTTGATATTAAATTTGAAAAAGTTTGGTAACCGTTTGCGAAAAAGGTCAATTTTGAGAACATAATTTCCACCTTGGTGATTTCCGAATGTTGCAGTTTTGACCTGCTGATGAAATCAACTAGGTAATTAAATTATTGAGTATTTCATTCACTGAATTGATTTATAATCATTTCCAAACATTATCAAGCTTAAACTATTGCAAATACCATCTTTCACATTTTGACCAAAAAATAACTAGTACTTTTTTATTGAAATTTAGTACTCAAAAAAAACCTCAATAGTTTATAAGATGAAGAAATATTAAGTTTTTGTACGTTTATTAATAAAAGTGTATTCTAATGCATAAATCAATGTGTTTTACTTAAACCTATTCATTATTGGTTATTAAAATATATTTCTTATCATTTAACTGTTATAAAGTACAATTTTGTAAATTTTATTTTATTTTCGGACTATGGCAAACCTCACCTAGTATGCGGAAGGTTAAAAAAAAATAGTAAACTTACTGCATTTGGAACACCCTTTACTACCAGTAGGTGGCCTGTGGCTATCCTGCTCATCAGGCTTAAATCCAACCAGACCTAATAACCAATTTACTACTCCACGATCAGGATCTGAAACGATTGGTTCCGGTGGCGAGACGCCTGGTGGATATGACGAAGAAGACGATGCTTCAGTGACTGCAGGTCTATTTTCGAAGTGATAACTTGGTCTTGTATGTGGTGCGTTCGTAACATAATGAGCTTTTGTGGATCTCGTTCTATATGTTGTTCTCGTTGTAGAAGAAGTTATTCTGGTTGGTCTTGTGGGCCTGGGTGGCCTGGTTGGCCTAGAAGGGCGAACGGATGGGCTTGTAGAACTTGGTGGAACGCCGGGTTCAAAGACTACTTGATGGGTTGTTGGTTTTATTTGGGGGGGTTTTATGTAATTTATTTCATTTGTAATTGGGTGAACGAATATTTTTGTATCATTTTCATGAAGTATTTCCTAAAAGGAGAAAATTAAGAATAAATGTTTTAAAAAAGGAGTTAATTATAATTATATTATATAGTTTGTACGAAATACAAAATAATTTAAGATTGACAAAAATTAATTAAAACTCGTCTAGATGATTACAGAATAAAAATATTATACAGTTTGAAAAAAATTATTTTAAGAAATTATAAGTAAAATTAAACACTCGAGAAAAATCTAACGTTTTGTAAAAAAAAATTGGTGCAATTTATTTACATCTGATTTTTTGCTAAAACTTAAAGAGAAGGTAAGAGTTATGAAAAAATACTTGTTGATATGCAAAAAGATAAAATTGATTTCTAAAATGGTAAATTTGGCATTCAAAACCTGTAATAAAAATATTAATTTTTGTTCGTCCCTCGTATCGTAACTTATATTATAATTTTGAACCACTTTTAAGTATTTAAATATTTAAAATGTGTTGTATAAAATAAACATTTTTTTAATCTAACAGTTTAACAAGAAAAATATTTAACGCAAGACGCATATGTTTTATTTTATTAAATTTATCTAAAGTTTCAAAAAGTTTTAAACTTTTCTCAAAGCTTTAAATTTTGACTGAGATAGATTGCAGTCATTCTATGTAGCAATAACTTACCAACAGCAAAATTTTATACAAAGTAATTAAAATATATTCGTAACAGTTAAATTAAATTAACAAATAAATTCATACCTGCGTTAAACATTGCGATGAATATGCAATTGCCAATAAAACACAACAAATAATTTGTCTATTCATGGTACAAACAATGAATCTCAACTCGCACATTAAAATACAATCGTCATCGAAAAACCATACAATCACAAGTTAACTGTTCATCGTATCGCCATTAACCAAAGTAGGTAAATAGGTGTTGAAGAACGAAAACAAGAACTGGCAAAGCTCTACAAAATAACCCATACTTATAAGCAAATCACGCAGTTTAATTTCACTTTGATTTACAGATACTGCTACTTATCGAGATCGACATTATTGCAAATCTCACATGAGCTTTCTATTGACTTCTTTAAATAAAAAAAACAATAACAAATAACGAATGTTTATAGCTCCTTCCGTATAATTAACAAACAACGTGGTTTCATCCATTTTTTTTCAAATAAGAAAATAAAACAAAAAAATTAAGATCAAATCTGAAAAGCGAATATAACGGTATTAAATGTTGTAAATCATAAAACTTTTAGCATAAAACCCATTTTTTGCTGTAAAACTGTAAAATCATGCAAGGTAAGAGAACGCGTCAGGTAAGAGATCGCAGTGCAAAGATGTAAAGGAACCGGGAGCGTTTTTTTGGGAGAAATCAGTGGCGTGCGAGTAACCAACTCCAACCCACGCGATACTTTGCTGCGTGCTGTTTGTGTAACAAAATAATACAATTTACAGTTTATTCTTTAGATTTTTGTGTTCCGAAAAAGTTTATCACTTTTGTGGAGATAGGATAAACGCAGTAAGTAATGTTTAGTGTTGTAACACCATTAATACAATATTATTATCAAGTGTAAAACTTAAGGTTATCTCTAGAGTTGTTTGTACAAAAATGAATAATCCTGTGAGATAGAAAAGCGAAGCCAAAAGAACGCATATAAACATTTACCCTACATGCGTTCTCTTGTCCACATATTCAGTGTTACATAATATTTTTTACAAAAATTATTTACAATTGTGAACATTTTCGTTATTCTTACCTAAATGTTTTTTACTTACAGAAAAATGCCATTTAATTATATTAGAAAGCGACCAGAGAAAAAATTGGTGACGGTGGACACATTACAAGGACTAAAAAACTCATAGCAGCAAGGGAAACTTAGAGGCGTGCTGGTGAAGAACTTGATATTAGCGAAAAAGATCTCAAAAAAATACTCAAAAACATTAGGTCGTTTTAGGTTTAAAAATTAGAATTCGCTGTCCATTGTCCACTGAACGAAATGTTTTATTAATGTCAAGATGACTGTTAATGTTGATTACTAAAAATTTTTTTTTTAAATTATTTAAGTATATTATTTTGCTCTCTTCCTACAATTTACTTAAGCGTATTTATTTACCCCATATTATCTCAATGACTGCGTACTGTTACTCGCATTGCAGGTCAAGAGTTCGCGTTTTGACCGGTGCTCAACATTGTCTAATTTAAAGAAAATTATATATTAAGCTAGTATGTACAACTGTGTATTTTATATTGGATTAACTGCTCTTTCTAATGAGCATTATCAAATTTCTGATATCAAATTATTTTTGTTTTGGCGTAATCGAGAAAGGTAAAGTCCGTGTTCTTAACCCGAATGACTATACCTATTTATTTTCTTTGTGTATCTATTCATATCTCTAATAAAAAAAAAATCTTTTAGTAAAGTCAAAATTGCAAAATCAAGTAAATGGTTGTGGAGCGGTAGCGTTAGCCTTTTAAGCTTTCCCATTTCTAAATAAGTGCGACCGTATTGATCGATAATAAGTGTTCGCGAATTTATGCAAATTAATTAACAAAAAAGTGAGGCGTAATTGTTTAATTACTGATGTTGACATTTTTAAATAATGAATACCGATTTGAACCAGAAATATTACCTCTATCTGCAGACTGACCCAGTTATTTGCCTAGCGTGATAAAAATTAACATAAATGCAATATTAAGCTGCACTTTCATGAAGGGTTTTGAAATTTTTAGGAAGAGTTTTACTTATTGTGGTCGTATGATTGTCAAAAATCAAATAGCTTGCAATATTTACACTGAATGCAATACAATAAAGTGCAGCAGAAGGCAATACAACTTGTGTTTTCCTTTGTCGAGTTTTATGTAATTATTAAATTGTAGGTTATTCCTTTAAACTACGATGTTATTTTTATTAAATTTTATTAATAACTTATTAGTTACAAATAAACAATTTCGTCAAAGCAAATAAAACGACGCCTCTAAAACTTTTCCACATTGTTTCTTATTTGAACTAAAGAGATTTAGTACTTTTTCACAAAATATTCTGTGCTCTTAATTAAAAGTTTTATTTTTACAATGTTCTCAATACTTTTCGCTATTCATAAGCATATAGATCAAAATACTTGTTTTAAATTAGAATAGTTTTTATCAAGTACCAAATTATATGCAATTTTCAGTGAAATAAATATTTATGTCTCAGAGTCATGATTAAATTGGTTATTTGATCATATTCCTGAAACAATCTAGTCATTTTATGAAATCGTTAAATTGTTTAGCAAGATGATATAGCTACCATGTGGCCAATGTGAAATCGTTAATGGTAGACCTTGGTTCGCATCCAGCGAGCCAAGGATCAAATCAAGATGTGGAAGTTGTGCTTCATGCTTACCTAATTGATAATAACACAAAGAGTTGATTATTGATTGTTACTTTTTCTAATTTAAAATAAAACACACTCTTACTTTTATCGTACCATAAAACGTACACCATATAAAGCTTTATTTGGCACAGATCCCAAAATAGGAGACCGATCTATTTAAATTCCAGCTGATTTACCTGAAAAATTGTTATCGAGGAGGACTTTAACCCTTCAGCACCCAAGCAGTAGGATTCACTTTTGTTTACCTTAGCAATTAGTAAAATACTTGCCCTTTTGCGCATTTGCATTATATACTTAATTTAAAACTAACCACTATATTTTGTAATAAAATTTGAATAAAAATATGTAATAAAACAGCTTCCTATAAGAAAAAATTGTATGTACTTAAGATTCATAGACTCCTACAGATTTTCATAACGAAAGGCACTAAAAAAGCTGGATTGTTTATAATGTTTTGAATTACTTTTAAAAAATAAAAATATGAAATGAGTAATTAAAGAATTGGAAAATAAAGTTAAATTAAAGCGTTATATCGAAAATATTACATTTAAATTGTGGTCTGTGATTTTCGACCCTTTTGACTTAATTCGTATTTTTTCAAGAAAAGATACTTGTACAACTTGACACTGTTTAATATTTAATTTAAAATATGTACTGTGGCTCTCTTTATAATTTTTAATACTGCAATATTTATTACGTACCAAGATAACATTTTAAAATATTTTTAAAAATGGAGAAAAAATCTCCCAAACTGATATTTTAGCAAAGTAAATTAATATTATTAAAGAAATTGTATATTTTGAGTACATAAAGAATAATGTTAAAACTGTTGTCTGTACACTACTTCATTTTACATAATTTTATATATAATATTTGTGTAGATACTTATAAAAACTGTTAGTATAAAAAATATCAGTTATAAAACAAACTATTATATTTATAAGTAAATTTTATATAATTTAATAGAAATGATTACTAATAATAAAGAAAAAAAAATTACTAATAATTTTTTAAAGTAAATTTGTTTGAAAAAACAGCCTTGACCAAATTGTTACAACAATTGATTCTAGTGATAATGAACCATTTTGTGTCTACAAAGTTAGATAAGGCTATGGCTGTATCAAGTCGAGGTCATTTTTGTTTTTAATAATATTATTATTAGGTATTACAATAAAAGTGGGTCACAAAATATGTTTCTGTGAAGCAAAATTGCGTAAAGGACGAACTGATCCATAGAATTAGATGTGCATACAGTCAAACTTCTATACCACGAAAATACTAAACACTTAAGAAAATTGTCAAATTTAAATAAGTTGTATCTAAATTTTTTTTACTATTTGTTACATAAGGACATTTATATTTTTATAAAAAAAAGTCTTACTGATTTTATTGCTAAGAAAGTAAAAATATTAAGTTTTTCGCATTTCTTTAGACTCATGCTTTAAGTAAGAGTTATACATACATCTAAACAAATCCGCAATTTTTATAAAACCTTTAAAACAAATATAATAATATTTTTTGAAAATTGAAAACATTTTGAATTTAGCGCCATAGTAATTTATTTTTATGCTGATGACACAGAACGAAATATAATGGACTGTGGTAGGCAGTGGCATCTCAAATAAGAATAGGCAATGTTATATTTAATAATTTAAGAAAATGTTTGGATTTTTTTACAAACCTATAAAATATAACCATCAAAAAAATTAAAAACCGAAATAAACGCAAAAAACACAAGCGCATCTACGAAAATCAAAATCATAAAACGGAAAACCTTTTAAAAATGTTTACAAGTTGACTTAACTATTTGACAACGAAAATTACCAGATTTTTACAAGTCAACCACATTCAAACAATAAAATACACTATAAAACTGTGGCGCATTATTCAAAACGTCTTCAATCTTAAAAAATTGTATTGTACTTTGTAACGCACTTTTTAATATTTTTACAAAAAATATTTCAAAGAGTTTTAAAAAAAAGTTATTACGTTTATGTATAAGCTTTAAAAAAACCGTTGAGATATCAAAGTTCCACTGTATTTATAACTTTATCTTGAGGACTCGTTAACTACTACACGTCTAACTTTATATTTTATGATGTTCAAAAGGCTTGTTCAAAAGCTTTTTTGAATTCGCTTTGTAAAGAGGTTTATTAATTTTTTTTAATAAGTAAAAAACTAATAAAATCACACAAGAACCAAAGTTATTAAAGTGTGGCATTGAAGCCATAAACTTATCGTGAAAAGACATGATCTGTGGGTCTTATCGAAATAACATTGACGAAATGAATTATTAAAACGTTTATCTACAACGTATTACGTAAATATGTCATTTATGCATGTGCATCGACCTTGTGTATGTATTCATCCCTAGACATTGAAAGATTAATACGTCGGTGGGTGTGTTAGAACCATAGGTAGATTAATAAAATGGTCAAGGCAAAAAGCCCCTCCAAATAACATTGAAATAATACAAACACAATGTATAAAAACTTCATTATAAACATACCTTTAATTAGTTTAAAATTAAGTTTACTTCTATTAGCATTAAGCACTTACAAACATTTCATAATACCCCAAAATGTGCAATTTTAATTTGGTCCTCCTGTTTACTTCGGTAGTTAGTGTTCGTGTTTTTAGTGCACCCTTAGAGGTAAATGTCATTAAAAAAACAACCTTTTTATATTTTTTTCAATTTTAAACTTGTATTCGCATTTGTAAGCGTTTATACTTTTAGAATGACTCGTCTCGGGTAAAAAGGAGCTTTGATGATGATATTGTAAATCCCGATAACGATTGCAATTGTGGTAAGATTTCTTTCTTTCTAAAACGATTGTTGTTTTTTTTTCTAATTTAAAGTTGAGCGAAAAAATTAAGGTGTTTATTTTATTGGCTTAAATAATTATGAAAGAACTAGATCAATAGATCAATGGGTGAAATTTCTACAAATCGAAAGTGTTAATTATGTGCAAATACATCTATCGCAAATTTTAGTTTGTGGACTGAGTAACAGGCAAATGAGAATAGTAGGTGGAAATGTTACAAAAGTGCACGAGTTTCCTTGGTTGGCATCCCTTTCTATGGACGGGGAGTATTATTGTGGCGCGACTGTTATTACTCGCAGACATTTATTAACTGCTGCACATTGCGTTGACGGGTGAGTGTTATTTCTTTTGTTGCAAATAACGTTTTATTACAAAAATGGACATTAATAGTAGTTATTGTAATTCATGAAAGGGCAACACGCCGCAAATTTTTGTAATAAAAAGTTACAGTAATTCGAAAACTATTTGTATAATTATTTGCATTTAATAACGTGAAGGAGTAGTAAGATTTTTAAACTTAAGTTGTCGTTAATTAATGAATAATTAGTAAAATGTTTTTACTAAACACGATTGTAGGTACTTTTTATTTTACAATGTGTTTTAATAAAAGTTTATGGGTTCACATATTTTTAAAGGTATAAAATTGAATCTGGAACAAATTATTTTCTTTTTTAATGTTGTAAACTAATATTTAATTTTATATTTTTTTATAAATTAGACAATTTACTTTTAAAATCAAAATCTGAAAATGCCCCACATTTTTTTAAAAATGAGTAAATTTTTCACACTTTAAATTAGAATCATAATAACAAGAAAAATGAATTACATTTACTTTCACATCAAAAACATTTAATTTTAATTTTTTGCAAAAATTTAATTTAAACTATTTAATTGAAGGCAAGTATATTTTTTAATATTAGCATTAGGCGGAATTTGCTTTTAGTAGTATTTTTGCAGTAAAAAAATTTGAATTTGTTTTATTTAATATTAACATATTATAAAAACATCATATGGTAAACTTGAGAAAGCTATAATACAACAAATAAGAATTTAAAAAATGTCTGAAATGTTTTTAGTAGTTTTTCTAAAATAAGTATTGTTTCTAAAACAGAATTATTTAGTTTTAAAAATTTTATTTTCACATAAGAAAAATTAGTAATTTTTTTTCTCAATGGGCATACTTCGAACGGAGAAATCTAAGCAATAAGCATAATTTTTTGTAATTCCTTGATTGAAAATGTTCCATTTTTCACTCAAGTGGCAGCACAGTTTTTCTGCTTGGTTTACGACGATTTAAATTCATTTTGCGTAAAATTGAATAAAATCGATTTAACAAGACATTTTTTATTCCTATGGCAGAATTTTTAGTTAAACTTTTTGTATACAGAGTCAGCATTTTAAGAATGTTCACATTTCTATAAAAAGCAGTAATTTTCAATCAAGAAAAATTATTTTTCATAAGTAGAAAATCAGCTGTTTTAATTTTAGTTGCACAGTATCTAAGCATTTCTCTATGATTTACAAAATAAATATCCACTCAGAATCTTTTAATTTGCCTACATCACAATTCTAACCATTGGGACTACGTAAGGAACACGGATTCCATGTATACAAATGGTTTTGCAAAATAAGAAGGCACTAGTGTTCAGTTTGTACCGAAACAGTGAAAAAGTTTAAGACGGCAGTTTAAACTCAAAATTGTATTTTGCTGCTATTTGAAAATAATTACTTAAATGAATTATTTATAACCGTTAAAAATATTTATTGAGATTTTTAGGTTAGAACTTGTTTATTTGCAAATGCAAATCAGTTAGAAACATTTGCATGTATTTATGTATTTTCCCTACAAGTGCATAAAGCGAAGTATTTTGGTAGGCTTCTATTTGACGACACGAGTTCAAGGTTATGACGCATTTACCACGGGATGTAGTACACATTCGAACCGCTAGAAGTGTATATGTAAGCGTAGGAAAGACATTGTGAATGTATCATAACCTTAAAGGTGTGTTGTCAATTAAAGTCTATCGGGTCCCTTATTTTACGCATACGTTTCGAACACTAAAAAAAGTGTTCGAAAATATACAACCCGCATTATCATAAATAATAATTAAAAATATAATTTTTCACGAAAAAAAAATTAAATAAAATGCCCGAAGAAAGAAATTTTAATTTTACTAATATATCTATTTATATATTTTATTCAAATTGTGTAATTATATTAATAATCTGGCAGTACATAGTAAAACAAACTATAGTGTTTTAGAATATAAAAAGGGCAAATAGTGAAATAGCAAAAGTACTCACTTTCTGCACACGTGCAGAAAGAAACGACGAAACTAAACTCTATGGAGCAATCGGTCTCTTTGCTACCGCTGCACGGCGCTCAATAACCAAACTGTGGCAAAAACTAATTTTTAGTAAATTAGAAATAAATTAAGGACGGATTATTCTTTATATTTTGAGCGCCCTTTACATTCAATATGTATAATAAACATTCAAGTACCCAAAACAAAATTATATGAGTTTTTCAAGTTATTCGTGAAGAACTTTCTCAATACTTAGTCCGACACTGGCTCTACGTCTTACTGTGCGATTATTTTCAGATTTGACATGAGAAAAATTACCGTAACGCTTGGAGATCACGATCGTAGAGACAAGAATCGTTTTTCAAGCATTCAAGTGAGAAGACTTAACGATATTCACAAACACAATTTATTTGATTCTTCAAGCTACAATAACGACATCGCAATATTAGAAGTGGACGATGCACTTGACTTTGATTCTAAAATCCAACCTGCCTGTCTTCCAAAATCAGGTAAACATATTAATTCGTAATTGATCCTGTTAAATATATTTCATCCAAAAATAATTGTAGCGTTATTTGACTACACTGGTTCGATGGCTGTTGTTGCTGGTTGGGGAAAATTGACTGAAAAAGGGCACACGTCCGATGTTCTTAGAAAAGTGGTCGTTCCAGTATGGTCCAAAGATGATTGTTATAATTCTGAATACGGAGTTCATAAGCTGTCGGAAAATATGTTCTGTGCTGGATACGAAGAAGGAAAGAGAGATGCCTGTCAGGTACTATTACGAAAATTATGGTCTCTATTTTAAATATTCGAAAAAAAAATTGCTAGGAATTTATCATAGTTATTCTTTAATTTATGTTAAATATTCTGCACAAAATTAACTTTACAGTTTCTTTAACAACTTTAATTACAGGAATCTTATAATTATGTTAAATTAATTTAACGATCAACTTCTTTGCTTTTAATTTGGCCGTTTTAATTCTAGGGAGACAGTGGCGGACCTTTGCACGTCAAAACGCAAGAAGGAAACATGGAAGTAATAGGTAAGTATAGAAGTTTTGCGGATGTCTTTTGCTAATTGCAAATTGTAGGTGTGGTTTCATGGGGAAGAGGTTGTGGCAGACCTCGTTTGCCAGGAATTTATACAAAATTGGTTAATTATCTCGATTGGGTTCAAGATGCCTTACAAGGAGAATGTTTATGTCCTCCCCCAAGCTACAATCCACGCAGAGCTTAACAGTGTGGTCAAGAAGTAAACCTAGTCGTTCTAGTCATTAGTTAATTTATTATTAAATTATTCGGTTACAAAATTTCATTTTATTGTTATTAAATATGTAGTTATATTTGGGACCTGTTAAATTTAGAATTAGTATAATTCAGAGCCGGATTAAGCATAATGAGTGCCCGAGGTTAAAATATCTGAAATGCAAACATACAATTTTTAAAATTTTAAATAATTCATTTATTTAAATTCAATTAGATTTAGACTTTGAACCTCAGACTGTAGCTTCTGTCTTTTAGGTTAATGCAAAACTAGAAATTTGTGTGTTGCTTGCTAAATTCTCAAGAAAAGCCTAATACACCATTCAATGAAAAAGAAAAACATTTATGATTTTAAGAAATTCAAACTTTTTTTGAGTTTATTATTCTCTTATATTAGTGTTCTTAAAAAAATATCTATATTGCTTTTTAAACGATAAAATTGGAATTTAAAAAATGTTTGGTGATACTTGATGGTGTGGCTTTTAATGCAGTGGCGTACCCAAAATTTTTGATTAGGCGGGCTGCGATTATTTTTTTTGCTCTTAAAAATTTTTTTTTTAATTTATGGTATTAAATTGGATTTAATTGTGGGGACTAGCCATGGATGATAGAAAATGGTCCTTAATTTTTAGTTACAATTATTTTAGAAAATAAATTAATTATTGTGAATTGTTCTTAAAGACGAGCGTACACTTTCGAGTTCATAGTGGCTTATTTTGAAATGTGGAAAATAAAACGCGCCGCTCCGCGTCGTGTTCTATTTGTTTCCCTCGCTCGAAAAAGTGCCTTTTTTGCTAGATTTTAAGATAGAAATGTACAATTTTGAAATCGGGTCCACAATCAGGATTCACAATAATTAATTACCTTTTTATATCTTTTTAAATTTGTGTGGAGTGTTTCGAAAGGGGGGCTGCAAGTTGGTGACTTTGTTTTAATGTTTTTTAGCCTTTGGCTTATGGCTTTCTGGTTAATCCGGTACTGGTGACATTAATATTTTACTAAAATGTGTGCCAAAGATTTTATTGTTCTAAGAAATGTGCCAAAAGTGTTATTTTAATTTTAGTCTAATTTAACGTTAAATTTAATTATAGTTGTACTAGTTGAATTGATCTCAAAAATGTAGCTACTTCATTGATGAATAAAATCATAGAAATTAAAAGTCAATTTTGTTCAAAAAAAAATCCATTAAACCAAATCCGTTTAGGAATTCTTCGTTCAAACTGAAAAAGAGTTCAAATATTTCAAAGTCGCTTTAGTTCCTTGTTTGAATCTTTAGTGTTTCGATGAATTGAGGTGGAACGGGGTCAGTTAGTGAAGGGGTCACATTTATTGAAGAAAGATAGGTGCTGATATAAAGATGAAAGTAGGTGACCGTGCTGCTTTACGTTCTTCAAATCTGCTTTATTTGTTTTCGAGTCTCTAAAATGTTAAGTAATTTAAAGGCATATATTATTTTTAAATCGAACAATTTTAATAAATGACTCACATCGTTTATTTGGAAAAAAAACCTGATGAAACGTAATTATAAAAATATCGAGACTTTTTTTTATTCGAAATTTACTTCAGAAAATATTTTTTTTAATATTACTAAAGGCAGATATACTTAATTAATTATTGTACTCATTTTTGACCTCTATTTATAATTGCGATTTTCACTCTCTATTTTTATCTGCTTTCGTTCACGTAATTATTTTGCATATCAGCAAAACGATTTATGAACGTTGTATTGCATTGCAATACCTGAAATCGATGCGTTACTAAAATAGAACATGCCATAATAAGATAGTCTTTGTCTTGAAGATGCCAGAAAGAAAGTGATAAATTCTTTGTTGTTCCAAACTTTCGTTCTCAATAGATTTGTGTATTAAAGTTGAGTACAGTAGAAACTCGGTTATCCGGACCAACTATTGATGCAGCTCATTCCGATAATGGAAAATTCGGTTAATTGAAAAAAGTAAAAAATTATGAAAAATAAGCGAAGTCCAAAAGAGGCATTTTGAGAACGCAACTACGGTTTTAAAATTACTTCAATTTTTATAGTAAATTGATCATTGTTAATCGTGGCGAAAAGCGGAGTGTGCACATTCGAGCTCAAAGTGGCACATTCCGATCTCGGGAAAATGAAGCGCGCCGCTCCGCGTCGCGCTTCATTTGCCTCCCTCGCTCGGAAATGTGCCACTTTTCGCTTGAACGCGCACATCTTCGTATTTATTGAATTTTATAAATCAAACTTTTTTTTCGATCAACAAATTTAATTTAGTTCAATCAATATATCGATTATATGTTGGAAAAACGTATTTTTACCATAGCAATGAGTGGGAGAGAGCGAAAAGATACGACAATCTCATAAGTACGAGTGAGAGGGAACGATAAAAATTATTTAACTAACTTTTCGTCAATTTGATTGGCCAAATAATTGTGAATTGTGCTTAAAACGGAGTGTGCACATTCGAGCTCAAAGTGGCACATTCCGATCTCGGGAAAATGAAGCGCGCCGCTCCGCGTCGCGCTTCATTTGCCTCCCTCGCTCGGAAATGTGCCACTTTTCGCTCGAATGCGCACATCTTCGTGTTAATTGGATTCGATTATATTAATAACAAATCCTTCAAATCTAGATTTTCTATTCGGAAAAAGTTTTCGCTTGAAAGTGCGCATACTCCTTCATAATTGAATTTGTCTATCTTATTATTCTTTCTTACAAATAATATTAATTAAATCAAACTGAACGAAATGTATCACTTCTCGCTTTTCTTTAATTAAAAATTACAGTAGGGTATTTTTACCAAAAACCACATCTCTAATTTAGTACTTTTAAACTAAACTAGATGGGAGACTTCATAGTAGGAGAAATAGGAGGAATGGCGCTCACCGGGTAATGGCGCTCATGTCTATAACTCTGTCAAAATAGTGCATAGCAATATTGCACGTCACCTAAAGTGCGGGAAGTGGGTGCCTATAACAGGCAGCGATACGCATGGCAAGTCAGCTTGCGTCACGCGACCGTAAAGTGTGTTTTTTTGCATGCGGCTGCGTTGATCTAATTTTCGGCTCGTTGTTTTTGTCGGTAAGTCCAGAACTTCAATGCTTATTTAATTGTTGATCCAACTTTCCTTAGTACTAAACTATTCTATTTTGTGAATAACGTAAAAAAATTTTAACAATTCTATCTGAAAGTTTTTAAATTCCAAGGTATATTCAAAACGACTGTTTGGGGTTATGCCGCTCACCTGAGCGCCATTACCACATTCAAAAAAACCTTTTTAGTTGCTCGTGCTTTTACACAACGAGACCCACACTATTCGATAGGGCATCAAAAACTACTCTAGAAACCGTTTTAAAATTTTGCGAAATGTTTCGGTTACGACAAGACAAGCCCCCGAAGTTTCGGTTAATTTGTCAAAACTGGTCTCCGCTATTGTACACTGCAAATTGCCGTTTATAGAATATAATGCGGTGGTCAAATGAAGAACATAATTGGTCTCACACATATTTGTGTAATGAAAATAGATCTCACTTGTTATATTTCAAAATGGAGTGGCTACACATGCAAAATAACCCTGATAAATCTACGCAGCGCAAATTTAAGACTCTTACATTCATTTTTGTACAAATAGCACCGTCCATTTCAAAAAAAGTTTGAGCGTCATTACCCTTAGCCTGAGCGTCATTACCCAAAGTGAGAGATAATGACACTCAAACCTGTTTTTTTATAAAGTTTTTCTACCACTATTAAGTCAAAGATATATGAGTTTCATGTTAAAATGTTGATTACTGCATAGTTAAAGACATTGTTAATTTTTTTAATTTTTATATTAAACCAATATTTAAAAAAATACAGCGTGTTTTCCTGAAGTGAACGCCATTCCCCCTGTTTACCCTACATGAAAAAAAAAGTTCAACTTTGTCCGAATTTTGACTTTTATTTCCCAACCTTATTTTTAACATATCCCACCCAAGTCATTCTAAAATTTTGATGCACCCCCTATGTAACATATAAATATTTTTTTATATTTAAAAATTGCATTAATTCATAAATGAAGTCTAATTACAACAGTGTATACAAAATGTGACTTAAAATTAATTTCTTTATAATTTTTACAAAAATAAAAATTACCCAAAAATATTTGAAGACATTAATTTTGACATACTTATAAACCTTCAACAATCTGCAAAAGACGATATAAAAATCAACTAGTTGATTTTTAGTGGCCCACTTCAGAAAATTTGACTCATATACAATTTTAATTAATCAAAAATGCGAATTAGTAAACATTCGAAAGTACACCTGAAATAATTTTTATCAAGCTCGCTACAATTAGGCGTGCGGAAGAGCACCATGATAACTTATCAAAAGGAATAAAATATCTAACCTTTTTCAAACAAAAAATAGATCTAATTTATTCGACTTTTAATTTTTTGAATTGAAGAATGAAATAATAATATAGGCAAATCCGATAAAGACGAGGATGTGCGCATTCGAGCGAAAAGTGGCACATTTCCGAGCGAGGGAAGCAAATGAAGCGCGACGCGGAGCGGCGCGCTTCATTTTCCCGAGATCGAAATGTGCCACTTTGAGCTCGAATGTGCACACTCGGTTTTAAAAACGATTCACAAAATTTAAACTAATAAATTAGAAAAAAATAAATAATTTAGTCGTTTTCTCTCATTCGCACCTTGAGGTTTTACTGTACTTAAATTAATGACATCGTTGTTTGATAAAAAAGAGATGGATTTTAAAAAGCCATTATGTTCTAATCACAGCTTTGATAAATTTTTGACACCATTTAAAAAACTGTAATGGCCTATAATTCATTTAATCAAGAACACGAAATATTTAAATTTTTATTTTTTAAATTTATGTAACTAAAATAAAAGACCATTATTATTTTTGGTTCGGTGGTCTTTAATTGATATTTAGAATTATAAGTGGCGTCTTTTCCCTACTTATAAAGTAAACTTTCTTCGACGTTGAATCGAAAGAAGAATCAGTCCTTGACAGACGGTGAAAGCACTTTGTTGCTGGTTTATAGTTAGATCATTATAAATATTTTTTAAACAAATTGAAACGTAACGGTCACCGTAAACATACCCACATTTGAAATGTTGTAAAACGCCAATAAAGAGGTTGAGGTTTCGAAGAATAGCGTTTCGCAT
This sequence comes from Sinopyrophorus schimmeli, assembly GCA_036325965.1. NCBI lineage: Eukaryota > Metazoa > Arthropoda > Insecta > Coleoptera > Elateridae > Sinopyrophorus > Sinopyrophorus schimmeli. The sequence continues at coordinate 1,887,432 of JARFIZ010000282.1, forward strand.
AAAAGTATAAATAAATGGAATTTAAAAGTATTTAAATACAAGTGCGTTATGAAAACCTACATAAGTTTCCGAAAAGATGTCATTAAACTGTTACATTTTTAAGATTGCTTGTTTTTGTGTTTTTGTACATTTGTCGTCTGCGTATTTGCTAAGTAAGATTGAGGTAAGGGTTTTTATTTATGTTTTGAAACTGCATTTATTTAAATTTTAATTTTTGCACTAATTATATTGCTTATATTTAAAGAATTTGTAGGCTAACTGTTTTTTTCTAACTTGTGTTTAATATAGATATTGCAAAGTATAAAATGGGTTAGTTTTACGTTAGCATTGTTTTACGTTATTTAAATGTAAAATTGTATTCAGCTGCAGCTTGTTTGATAAAAAAATAAAACAGGATAGAAAATTATTTTAAAGCAACGTACATAACTCGAATATGAAGATGAAAGAACTTTTAAGTTGATTTAAAATTATAATAAAAAACAATCTTTAAATTGAAAAATTAAACATTATGTTTTCCATTGTATTAATAATACGATTGTCATTAAAAAAAAAAAAAATAAAGGAATAGATATTAACATGATTAGTTTTTTTTATTGTTTAGCAATTTTTAAATTAACGGTTATTGCTAAAACAGTATTGACGATAGTTTTAAACTTAGAAATGTTTTCAAACGTAGTAACACTTCGATTAGTTGTGTTAATTAGAGCGGTACTTCAGAGGTAATTAAAAAACATGTATCCACATTAAAAAATTTATAGAAATACATTGTGCACTTTTTCAATAATTGACGTACATTAGTTTGTGTATTATAATTAGTATTATTTTAATACACAAGATAATTTAAAATAAAGTACTAAAATTAAAGAAATTGTAGCAGTTTATAAATTGATACTAAGTTTTTTCTTATTTTAAGCTGTCTAAATATTTAGAAAAAAGTGACATTTTCAAATGTAAAGTCTAAAATTCTAAAAAAAAATTTAAAATATACACTTTAAGGTTCTCTAAAACCTTTTTGGTTTATCACTGTAGTTCAATTAGTTTTCGAGATGTGTTTCTTCCAATGATAATTATGTGGGCGTTTATATATTTTTTATATTTTAAGGTCAAATAAAAAGGGGGGGGGCACAACACATATAAATTGAATTCGTACATAAAGTCTATATTAAAACATAAGTTTAGATATAAGTTGTCACTTGGGGGCCGACTCATCACACTGATCTGGCTAAACCAGGAATTCCTAACCAATGGTCCACAAGAGCTAAAATATGGTGCTCAATATATTTCAAAATTTAAATAAACGCGCGCTGGTGAATTAAAGCGAGCGAGCAAGCGAGGATAAACGTTTTGATTAAAGATTATTTTTTATCCTTGTGGTACCTGCTAATAATAATAAAATCAAAGTAGTCCCTGGTCAAAAAAAAAAAAAAGATTGGGAAATACTGGGCTAAACCTTCTCCCATTCAGAAGTGAAGGAAGAATGCCTCGCCGTGCAGTTGTTCCGCTAATTTATGCACACCCTGTATTTTATGTTGATCAATGTGCATCTACTGTTTTGATTATATGCAAGACCAAAAATGATAACGGTTATTTAGCTTAAACTTTGGTTAATTTCAATTTTATTTTGTTATTAAAATTTACAGATGTAGGTTTATAAAGTATTGCAAAAATGTCCTTCTATAGTGCTTAAAAAATTTATTATTGTTCTATGAAAATTTACATAATGTACATATGTCTAGCAAACTTATGTGTACTTATTAAATCAAATAACAATATTACTTGTCAGTTGAATAGCATGATAATTATTAGTAAATACAAATTTTCCACCAGTCTGTTTTTCTATTGTAATACTTAGTGCTTATATTTTTTATATCAGTGATTGACAAATAACATAACCTTTATTCTAAGTTCTTGTAACTCAATCTTTTATCGGTTTTATATAATTAATAATAAATCTGAGTTAATAATTAAAAATAAGTTGGTTTAATTGGAGATTTGACTTGTAATAATTTAGAACCAAAAGTGGCGTTATGAGCTTTTTTCAAATACTATAAAATCAAAATTTTTTTTTGAAAAATTTTGATATTGTATCGTCCAATTAATTGTGGTATATAAAAGGGTAAACTTTTATCCATATATCTAATATATTAATATTTTTTTTAAATAAGTATATTTATGGTTCATAATTATCACAATTAAAGCCAATCAATTTGGGTCAATTCGTTTGGAAGTATGTCTTCTACTTTGTCCCATACGTGATCTCCCGGAGTTGTGCTTAAAATTGCTTTTGGGGTGGTAACAGGATCCGCTCCATTTATTGCGAGTGGCGCGGAACTTCTTCCTATCGCAAATCCAATTATTCCAGAAACTAACACTACAATAATCCACAGCAAAACAGAAAAAATTATTCTTTTTCGGGACGGTTCGCCCAAGGATTGTTTCAGTGGTTCTCGTTTGGAATTGATGCCGCAAGCCCAATTTCGAAATTGATTAAGCGGCTTCATATTGTAGGTGGAGTAGTCATTTAAAGATGTCATTACTTCGTTATCTTCTTCTCTTCTTCAAAAGCCATCACTTGTAAATTTAGATTTGCACTTGTTTATTTGAAGGTGTTGGTAATTGTCTTTGGGTCTATAATTTGGCAAATATGTCAATGCACTTTTAAATAAAAGAATCCCGTTGTTAAATTAATTATTAAAAATTAAAGTAAAAAAGTAGAATAGAAGGAATTGGCGATGGTGCAACGCCTTTCTTTGTTACGCGATCACTGAGGAACAAAGATCGGCGTTTGCATTATTCAGTAAAAAAATATTTTTGCTTTTATTCTTCTGATAACTTTTATCTTTTTCTTTATAATTTGCTTGCGCCCGTCTGTTAATTAAGCTAGCAAAACATAAAAATACGTACGAATGCAGAATTACTTTTTACCACAGCGCATTTCTTATCTTCTAGATAAATGTTTAAAAAAAACAGCATATTTTTGGCTTCGAAGAATTATCTCAATGATGTAATTTACAATTTAAAAACTTACTAATTATGTTTATTTTTATTTAAAAAACAACACTATTACTCAATTATTATTTATATATTTTGTCGATTGTAATTGAATCTATTTATAACATTTTAGGAATTGCCGGGATTCCTGAAAATGTCATATTAGTGTAAAATACAGTCGCCTCTTTGTAATTCGTACTTCAAAGAACCAGGAAGAAAGTTTGAATTATCGAATGTGGCAAAGTATAGAGTTTAAAATGAAAAAAGTTAATAAAAATGTTTTTTAATATCGAATCCATTTAGACAAAAAGAAACTTATAAATCTTCTTAAGAAAATTGTCTAAATCAGTTTGAAAAAATTATCTAAATTGTTTTGCTAATTTACTGCAAATAGTAATGAAGCAAAACCAAGACTGTAATAGTCTTGGTATCGGTCTTGGTCTTGCTTATTCGGTCTTGGTCCTGTTCTTGCACAAATGTTTCTAGTCTTGGTCTTGTTTATTCGGTCTTGGTCTTAGTCTTGCATATTCAGTCTTGGTCTTAACCATTTAGCCTAATACATGCAACTTTTTGGCGAATTTTTCACACCTTTTATAGATATAAATTAAAAATTTGGTACAATTTATATCTAATTCATAAAACTTTATTTTACTACTATCGAATGATATCAAAACGTGATCTTATCTATAGAGTTTAATCATTTCTACGATACTTCTTTACTCATTTTGAAATTGTTTTTGTTTAACACTATACTTACACTTACGGAAATATATTTCAATTTCTAGGTAAAAGTCAATAAGAAGGTATACAATATGTAATTATTTTGAAATTAATATTATTAATAAACAAATCTGAAAATATTTTTCTGATATAACAATTATCTTAAATACTGAAATTTTCTGTCAAACATGCGACATTGTCAGGATTTTAAAAGGAAATAGTGTCAATAGTTATGAGAGTTATGAAAACTCGAGAACTTACACTTCCTCCAAAGCATAAATTGACCTTTTTGGTGAAAAAAATTGTACAAGGTACTTGAAAGGAGTGAAAATATTGAAAAAAATTGGTTTGTCTCTATATTTCAACTATGTGTTATCCAAACATAGAAACAAAAAACTTTTATTCCAAGGACATTCTTGTGAACTCCTGTTGTAAAACAGTGGTAAAGCTTTTTATATTTAGTGTTAAAATCTAGTAAAGCAAATTGAAAATTTCTATTACAAAAAAATGTTTTGTTCCAAGAAAAGAACATATTACAGTTGCTTCGAATAGTTTACTCATTAATTCACCGGAAGTAATAATTTTTGGTTTAGTCTTGCGTATTTGGTCTTGGTCTTCCATACTCGGTCTTGGTTTTGGTCTTGGTCTTGTTCGTTCGGTCTTGATCTTGGTCTTGCTAGCATAAAAAAAGTCTTGGTCTTGGTCTTGCAAAATGCTAGATCAAGACCAAGACCAATTTTGCTCATCACTAACTGCAAAGAAGTCTGTTATTTCTGATTAGAGAAGTTCCCAATGGTAATGAGTGGCAAAAATACGTCATCGTCAATGTCAGAGCGTAGTAAAAACTGGAGAAGAATTGTAGGGCTTGCTTGTGCTTCTTTTGATGATCGGTTCTAGTACATCATCTTCATCGTAGGTGGCGCTACTTATTTTCAAATTACAGATTGAAAGCAATAGTTTATATTCCTGTTTTTTTATCACTTTTCTAACTTCAATTTTTAGTAGAAAATAATGTCAGAAGTTTTGTTACTGTTGCCTGCTATTTTAAATATTAATTTGCTGCAACGCTTACAGTCTCACCTCAATTTTTTTAAATTAAATGTTATGGCGTCCAGCCCTCCTCGTTTGCTCTAAAATTCGCAATATTTAACTTTGGGGCAAACAATTTAGCCTTTTCTTTCAATATGATTTCATCTATAAGAATGTTTTGTTGGCGACAATGCGTCAACCGAGCAAACCGCAGTTGCAAGATTGTTTTTTATTTATTTACATATGTAGAACCTAGAGATTTAAAAATAAAGTATTTTGATAAAAACGACTATCAACTTATCCTATTTAGTTAGATATTTAAAATTTTGCTAAGCTGGATGATATTGGTAAATTGTGCATAATCTACGTAAAAAATTAAACTTGTTTTTGCATAAAAGTTCGTTCAATCTATTAAAATAAAATAATGTTAATTATGTTAATTATTTATAGATCGAAAACAAAACTACCTGTAGTAACAATACAGGAAGATTTCTTTTTAATGAAGTTTTTGGATTATTTGGTGCTATAACTGGAGGAGAAAGCTCAGACAATAAACCAGATCCAGTTGCGAGCAGCAGTTCCAACAACAGCGATGATGTGGCCAAAGAAAAAAATTGTTCATGTGGTAAATATAATTTTCACTAAAACAGAAATTTTATTATTTATTATTCATATATAGCATAATATAAAAATGAAAGTTTCTATATATATAGTTCAAAATTATCTTCAGCAAATTTTTTAAAACCATTAAAGTGCATTTACACTTTTCTAATTAGCTAATCAAATTTTATAGTTTGAGTATGGGCAAACAAAAATTTGTTGAAAGTTGAGAAAGAATATAATATTATAAGATTCAAATTATACAGGATGTCAGAAGAATAGGTCCTGAAACTTAACCGTGTGATACCTCACACCAATCTAAATAACTATTAAAAGTTTGTATGCAATATGTCAAAGCTAAGCAATTTTGAAAAAAACTGTCTTCATATGTTCTTAAAAAAGGTGGAAGTCATTTTGTACGCGCTTCATTGTTAATTTATTTTATTTTTGAATATTATGTCTCATAATATGTAATATTAAAGTCACCCCATTCTACTTAATCTGATGATCGATATTTTAGATTGTAAAGTACCAAGCATTAAAATAAGTTCAAAAACTTTATAACAATTGAAACAAAAAATTTCTGCATTACTTTAAACAACTTTAAACAATAATCGAGTAAAATGATTTTGCTTAATACAGAATGTGGCGTAACAAATCAAGAAAACAGGATAGTAGGTGGTCGTCCACAGGAGTAAATCGTTATCCCTGGATAGCAAGATTAGTCTATGATGGTTTGTTTCACTGCGGCGGATCATTAATCTCGGAAGATTTCGTCCTAACAGCTGCTCATTGTGTACGAAGGTATGCTTGAAGAGACTTTAGAATAATTAATCATAATGATAACTATGAAAATTGCAGGCTAAAACGAACTAAAATTCGTGTTGTTCTTGGAGATCATGACCAAACAACCACCACTGATACGCCCGCGAAAATGCGAGCAGTCGCAGCTATAATTAAGAATCGAAATTTTGATGCCGATTCTTACAATCACGATATTGCTTTATTAAAGCTAAGAAAACCAGTGACGTTTTCGAAAAACATTAGTCCAATTTGTCTTCCAACAGGCAAGTAATATATATTGTATATATGTACAGTAACTATCATAATTGAGTCTATACCTTAAAAAAGAATATTCTACTGTCTATATTAAGTAAAAAAAGAGGCGAGATTAGACTTGTCTACTTTATCCTTAACTCTTTCAAATCAAAAAATTCAATTTAGTTTGGTAAATATCGATTTTATGTTGGAAAAATATTTACCATAGAGATGATGATGATGATATTCCTAACAATATTAACTTTCGTGTCGAGGGGCGATTAAAAACAATTTTCGTTAACTATGGCCTATTGAATTGTTGTGTCAAAGGCACATTCCGATCTCGGAAAATGAAGCGCGCCGCTCCGCGTCGCGCTTCATTTGCCTCCCTCGCTCGGAAATGTGCCACTTTTCGCTCGAATGCGCACATCCTCGTACTTATAAGACTTGTCTACTTTATCCTTAACTCTTTCAAATCAAAAAATTCAATTTAGTTCGGTAAATATCGATTTTATGTTGGAAAAATATATTTACCATAGCAGTGAGTGCAAAGGAGCGAAAAGATACAACAATCTCATCAGTGCGAGCGAGAGAAAACGATTAAAATTATTCAACTGGTTTTTCGTTTAACTTATTGGCCTAAATTATTGTGAATTGTGCTTAAAACCGAGTGTGCACATTCGAGCTCAAAGTGGCACATTCCGATCTCGGGAAAATGAAGCGCGCCGCTCCGCGTCGCGCTTCATTTGCCTCCCTCGCTCGGAAATGTGCCACTTTTCGCTCGAATGCGCACATCCTCGTACTTATTAGACTTGTCTATTTTATCCTTAACTCTTTCAAATCAAAAAATTCAAATTAGTTTGGTAAATATCGATTTTATGTTGGAAAAATATATTTACCATAGCAGTGAGTGCAAGGGAGCGAAAAGATACAACAATCTCATCAGTGCGAGCGAGAGAAAACGATTAAAATTATTCAACTGCTTTTTTGTCTAACTTATTGGCCTAAATTATTGTGAATTGTGCTTAAAACCGAGTGTGCACATTCGAGCTCAAAGTGGCACATTCCGATCTCGGGAAAATGAAGCGCGCCGCTCCGCGTCGCGCTTCATTTGCTTCCCTCGCTCGGAAATGTGCCACTTTTCGCTCGAATGCGCACATCCTCGTACTTATTAGACTTGTCTACTTTATCCTTAACTCTTTCAAATCAAAAAATTCAAATTAGTTTGGTAAATATCGATTTTATGTTGGAAAAATATATTTACCATAGCAGTGAGTGCAAGGGAGCGAAAAGATACAACAATATCATCAGTGCGAGCGAGAGAAAACGATTAAAATTATTTAACTGCTTTTTCGTCTAACTTATTGGCCTAAATTATTGTGAATTGTGCTATAATCGAGTGTGCACATTCGAGCTCAAAGTGGCATATTCCGATCTCGGGAAATTTACCTCCCTCGCTCGGAAATGTGCCACTTTTCGCTCAAATGTACACATCTTCGTACTTATTAGACATGTCTACGATATCCTTAACTTTTTTAAATCAAAAAATTTAATTTAGTTTGGTAAATATCGATTTTATGTTACAAAAATATATTACCATAGCAATGAGTAGAAGGGAGCAAAAAGATACAACAATCTCGTCAGTGGAAGTGAGAGGATGTTAAGATTTCTTTATATTCGGTATCGTAATTGACACGTGTCTTATTAATAGTTTATAAATTGAAGAAAAAGTTAAGTTTTAGTATTTTTATTAATGAAAGTCTATTCTAATGCATAAATAAATATGTGTTTTACTTAAACCTATTCATTATTAGTTATTAAAATATTTTTCTTTTTATTTAACTGTCACAAAGAACAATTTTGTGAATTTTATATTATTTTATTTTTGGTGTATGGCATGTGACATTTAGTCACCTAAATAGTATGCGGAGGGTTAAATATAGGCCTAGTTAAATACAAAATAACTGCAGTTATTTAATACTAGCTGATGCCTGTGAGTTCGTCGGCATGATTTACTATATTAACAATATATTTTAATTAAAGAAGTAGGGGGTCAACAGTACAGTGATTGGCCCTTTTATTAAACAACATAGTTATTGGCCATATAAATATAGTAATTGACTAGTAAATTTCCAGTGATCGGCCAATATTTTCTAATTAAAATAAGATATAGTAAATTAGCAAAAAAAAACGAACCATTTATTAGAAAATATATATTAAGAAATATAGATTTATTATTAAATAATTTTTTAAATATGGCCAATCATTGTCGACTGGCCAACAACTGTACTGTTTACCCCTACAATCTTTTTCTGGAAGCCCCACATGCGCATTGCATTTTTGCCCCTTAAAAATGTGGCAACGCCGCCGCACTACTGCTGTGATATTTGAAAAGATGAAACTCGAACAAAATAAATATCTAAAAATATGAATAGCCGTAACACAACATACGCAATTTTTAATATTTGTTTCTTTTTAATAAAAGCTTATTATAAATAAAATTTATAATTACTGAATAAACAAAAAAAATGTTAATTGAAGTTCAATGAAAACTACAGATAAACGTTTTATTTTATTCGTATTTAATTAATTTTTGTAAGGTGCTATAGTGCAGCGGTGTGGCGGCATTGTAAACAATATTGAAAAAATATTATTTAATAAGTAAATTTTCATTTTTACTCAAGAACTTAATATTAAAAAAGAATTTCGTGACAATTTTTATTGGAGATAAAGACCAAACGCCTAAAGAACAAAACTAAAAAAATTTGATCAACATCTATCTAGTAGTTTATTCGTGCTGCGCGCACATCGACGGAACTAATATATTACTTATATAGATAATATGTTTTATGGCCAAAAATAGCCAAAAAAACATAGTTGTCAAATTGTGCTATAAGAAATTCTTTAGGACTGGTAAGGGTTAGAGTAACCACGTCATCCTTAGCGGTATTACCCCGTAGACCAGACAATTTTTTAATCACGCAGAATATTTCTGATAAAAATCGTAACAGTGATTCAATACTGTACATTTTAGAAAAATATAAATCAATTCGTGTAATTATGACTTACTTTTGATTTCAAGGCGCCGGTACCAGATTCGAATTTAAACATCAGAGATGTTGATTGGTTTCTGCTCTTATATTGAGATGGAAATGTAAACTACAATGTCAAATTCAAAGAAGAACTTTTGTGTTCTTTTTAGTAATGTGGCAAATATTTGCCATTAATTTGTACACTCAATTATGAAAGTAAACGTATTTGTTTTTATTAACAAAGACAGGAATAACAAAATTAAATCGAATAACGTACATTATTATTTTTTTTTAATTACTAATGTAGCTTTATCATATAACGAATGGAGTACCGAATAATAAAAATATGCATAAATTGTAAACATATTTTTATTTCTTTGTTACTTCAAAATGAACGAGACAGCTGCCTATCTTTACTTTCTGTTCGCTTAAAATTTATTAAGTTGTATAAATGATATATTGCTAGTTTGTCGTAAAAAAAAAGATTTTTAATTGTAGTTGCAGATCCAGCTGGAAAAACTGGTACCGTTATAGGGTGGGGACGGACAATGGAAGGTGGAATGCTTCCGAGCATAGTACAAGAAGTAAACGTTCCAATTTTAACAATTCAACAATGTCGAGCAATGAAATATAGGGCGTCCAGAATTACTTCCTATATGTTGTGCGCAGGAAAGGGCTCGATGGATTCTTGTCAAGGAGACAGTGGCGGTCCCTTAGTTATTTCTAATAGAGGCAAATATGAAATCGTTGGTTAGTAAATCGTATTTCGTAAAATGTCGCCAAAAAAATATTTTATGAATTTTTTTAATTCAAGGAATCGTTTCTTGGGGTGTCGGTTGTGCACGACCGGGTTATCCGGGTGTTTATACAAGAGTAGCAAGGTATGTTAGCTGGGTTCGGACTAATGTAAGAGAATCGTGTTTGTGTAGATAAGTTTTAATGTTAGATTATGATAATTTATTATATTAATACTTCACAGTTTTATATTAAAGCTAAGAATAAATTAAGTTATTTTAAACAATCCAAATGTTTTATTTAGTTGTAGTTAGAATAAATCAATAATAAAATTAGAAATAATAAAAGATATCTCCTATTTTTAAATACAAATTGTAGTAGGTATGTACAGTAGACGCCTCTTAATGTGACCACTTTGGGACCGAGATAAAGTGATCACATTAAGCGGTTGATAACATTAACCGTGATCACATTAAGCGGCGTCTACTGTATTTACAAATCTTAAAATAAGCACGTATTAAAATTCGAAGTTTATTCGAAATTAATTTTGAGTTTTGTGTTTAATATTTTCCAAAACCATTATATCAAAACAAAGTCGGTCTTTTTAGCATAATGGTATACAATTTATTAACGTACTTTTTCTGTACGTAAAAAACATTGAAAACAATAATAGCCTTTAATAACAACTCAAATTTTTCGTAAGTATCATAAGCGTGTTGAAAATATCCAAGAAATTTGAATTTTTCCTAAATTAAGTGCCATACGTACGCATCCAGTAATATTTTCTAAACCACAAATTTTGAGAACGCTATCAAAGATGAATTTTTTTTATATTATACATAGGTACTTGTAGTAACATATTAGATTTTCAAAAAACGACCGATTTGATGATCAATAATTGTATACGTACAGTCAAAGTATAAACTAACTAGATAACGTATGTGTTTATTGCCTTTTTTAGTAAATGTGTTTACTTTGGGCGAAAGGAAGTTTCTACATTGACAAAGCCTGCGCAGTGAGTACCTATAGACAAACAAAATCTACAAGGTAACCCAACAATGCAGGAGCTTCTCTTCGGCCGAAGTAAATAGATTTACTAACGAAGGCAGTAAACGTATACGATATTTAATTAGTCTATATTTCCACTAAATCAACACTTGAACTGTAATGTACATAACAAATTATGATTAAAAACAAGTAAGCATTACAATATCATAAAGGCCCAATGTATGATATTACAAAAGCTAGTTAAAAGCAGCGCTAAGGTTACTCGAAAACAGCCGTAGGTCACTTAATCATTTCTGTGACGTATTAAAAGTGCAAACAAAGAAAATTAATTTTGCTTTTTGTAATTAATATTTTAGAAAACTAATTAAAGTCAAAATTAAACGTCAATATACGTTTTTCAACTAAGACGTGAGGGGAACGACTGCTGCCGTTCATGAAAAGAAAATCCAGTTATTTTTACCTCTTTATTTGAATTTTCACTAACTGTTCACCACATTTAAGTTAAATATTTAAGTTAAAAATAAGATTTTCAAAACTTTCCAGAATTGTCATTCTGATATTTGATAATTGTTTATAAATAATTACTATACACCAAATAAATAATTAACGTAGTTTTCTACTAACTTAATGTTAAAGTACAAAAACATTTGTTTGTCTATTACAACTACTTCAACATTTGAAGCTTTAGCGAACCAATTATTTACCATACAATTAATAAAATGACTTTAACTTTGATTAGAAAATACTCAAAACAAGCTTATTTAATAAACTCATGTGAGTACAGGGAAAGAAATGTATGGGGTTTATCAAAAAACTGGTCGCAAAATGTCCCATAAGTATGGCCTTATCCACCATACTGCATAGTACAAACGTCATATTTATGAGACTCGCCGCTAGAGTACGCGACCAGTATGGTGACAAACACCATAGATTTATTTCCGTACACAAACAAATACAATTTGAAGACGTACTTTTTAAGAAAAGTTACGACAACATACGCATTGTCCCAGTAGTATTTTCAACACTAATATTACTTGCTTATTATTAACCTTTACTCCCTCTGTTTAGACATAAATGACAGATTTGTGATTTTATGAAAGATTAAAATAAAAGCATATCTTTAATATTGACTAAGGTCATTTTCTCGGTTCGCCGGTTACAACACTACGGTAATTATTGAAATAATACAAATTATAGCACATTTTAATTTCAAATAATTGTACTATTAAATTTATACAAATATTCTTGGACGTATGCAATTTTTTTACCATCATAGATAACAATAATCGTGCTCCAGTTTTTCATCTCGGTACCATAAAAATTTCCTGCTAGTGATTTACTCCAATTTCTTCTCCGCAGTTGAATTTTGTTACTTGATTAAATTGCCGATGTTCCAAAAATCTTTTGTATGAAGAAATAAATAGCCTTAGCGCTACTGCAGTCGTACGTACGGCAATAGATAGTCATATACAGGATATCACACGAATCGGTACTGAAACTTAACCGCGTGATACCTAACACCAATCTAAACAATAAAAGTTTATATACGATATGTCCTAAATTTAAAGAATTTTAAGTAAAAATTATTTCAATTTACTGGTAAATGGTACACAACATGGTCTCAATATGCCTTTAAAAAAGAGTGAGGTCATTTAGTACGCTCATTATTGCCAATTGTCATGTGTCATATGTCATATAGCTGTTTGTTACAAATTTTTAAATTGAGGTTTGTGATACCATAACTCAAAAATATGACACAAGGGGTCACTTTATGTGGGGTATGTTTTTGTTCAGTTTAGGGTCATTTATAAGTGGGTTAACTTTCAGTACTTATTCATGAGACACCCGGTATGTAAGTACTTAATTTATTACAAAAGTAAAAAAAATACAAACTAAACAAATGTAATTATTAAACTGTATTACCTATGTCCTGAAGATTTTTAATTAAGCGTTTGCAATTTAAAACAATATTGACATTAAAACAATTCCAAAGAAGTAGTAAGTGCATAACGGTTCGAAAAGTTGTGAGTCTATTCGTATGTTAAAATCTCCAAGAAGGCGCAAACATAAATCATCTTAAATTCAAAAGCATTAGCTAAGGCAATGGTTGCGTGATAAGTGGTAATAAAGGAACACACAACGAAAAATCATATCGACTAAAGCAAACCGGTATTGGAAATCAACTATAGTCATACCAAGATGCTAATTAAACTCATAAAGACCACTCTGAAAGCGAACAGGTTTCAATGTCAATGGCCCCCAAAACAACAACACTTAAACATTCATATAAATTACACCTACTATCATTAGAAGTTATTTTAGTAGACAGAAAAATCAACCTTCGGAAGATGATTCAGATAAATAAGTGCACATAAAGAATTCCTCCGGTTCGAAATTGATAAAAGACGAGACCAAAGATCGCGCAAATATTTGAGCCGTCTCGAAAATTGTAGAGTAAACAACTCTTTTATGCAAATCTCAAGAAATTAAAATAAAGACATAAATTGATTTTAATGGACAAGAAAGAAGAAGAAGAGTATTTGGAATATCTAATTGTTGTTTGGCAATTTTAAATGTGAACTGCTAGACATTGTTCGGTTCGTCCAGTTTCAGTTTTGTTCTGACAGTTGTCGACCAGAAGCTCTTGGTGTGGCTGTAAATTCCAATGCGAATGAAGACACACACACGTTTGTGCCTTCCTCTCTGTGTATTGCCAATTAATTAAAGTGAAATTGTGCCAAATTATGCCTCCAGTAAAGAAAAACTGGTTGCTCGTTTTGGGAATAGCTTTATGCGCTCGATATACTCTGGTAAGCTTTGGCTTCCTCATCTTTTTTTTTATTAGTTTTTTCGGCTAAAAGTTTTTAATTTTAAATTAATTTAATCAATTCAAAATTCTATTTTAATTTTGTCAATTGTGTACAATTTTTAAGACTGTTGATTTAAGTAGGTTTTTCGAATTTGTAGAATACTTCTTTCGTTATGCAGAACAATCAAATTTTGGTAACGTGCACTGAATAACCGCTACATATTATAAAAAATTCTTTAAATTCTGTTACATACACATTGTAATTTTGAGGATAATACCTTGATAAATTTTTAACTTAAAACAACTTAACTGTTCATTTTTCCAAGAATTGTTGCTAGTTTAAATTTATGTACGTAGGTATTATTTTAAGTACGTACTGTGGTGAAGAATTAAATAACACGTTAGGACAACACAAAGTGCAATTAAACAAACTTAATATATAAGTATACCTAAATTGTACACATATTAAATTACAAGGATTAGAAAATTTTTAGCAAAAATATAAAAATGCAATAAAATGAATTTCTACATACGAAAATCATCATTTAAAGTAATTCGCAAGATTTTGTTACTGAGGATCATCATTATACATTTTGTGTCTTAAGAACGTATCAATCATTAAATTATAATTCTGTATATTTATATAAATAGATTGATCTATTTTTGTAACAGAGTTACACCATATAAAAAATATTATTTCACTACCGAGCTTAATAGTTTTTTATGATGTTTTTGGAATAAATATACATTTCTATCGTGTTTGAACTAGATAAATGTTCAGTACAGTGGACCCTCGTTGTACTGCGGATTAGCATATATCGAAGGGAGATGATATAACCCGATTTATATGCCTACTTAAGGGTTAAAGTAATAGTTCAAAATTCTCATAGGAATCATTATTTAAAATTTGAATGCTACTATGTATTTCCATGGAGGTTATTGCCATATTTGAATGATTCCATGCTAACTAAGATTTTTTAGCTGAAATTTTTCTCATTTTAAAGATTAATTTTTTTCACTTTTTCATACATATTCATAGCTTACATTATATAAAAATGCGTGTGCAAAAGCATTTTGCTACAACTTTAAAATAACAGAAATAACAATAAAACTTAAAAATTTTCGTGCCACAGTACTGACATGAAAAAATTATCGAAATTATAAATTTATATTTTAGCAATCTTACTAATTTTTTAAATCTTTAATAACTTATAATAATTTATTTATAGCTAATTACTGTTACCGCCCGCCGCACATTGCATAACGAGGATCCCCTGTATTTGAATCAAACTATTCTATTTTGGAAAACTTCTTAACGGAGTATATGAATAAATTTAAATTTATTAAAACGTTTTTAAATCAATTATAACTATTATTAGCAAAATGATTATTGCTCTTTAAATTACGTATCTGTATGTCAAAATGTTATTAGAAATAAAAATTCATTACTTTTGATCATATAATGCGATTCGTATCAGTACAAGTACCAAATTTATTATTTATTGTTTTTGTTCTCGTAAAGACCTACTTATAATGCCCACTAAAATGAAATTTATAGTTTTAGTAAAAGGTTGGTCAAGACTAGTTGTTAATTATTTTTTCTCTCATGCTATTAAAATAATAATAATAATAAAGCTGTTTATAAACCCATAAATGACTTTAATAAATCTCATTATGTTTGTTTTGCATAATTGTTGTTATCAATAGTAAATATGAATAAGTATAGGTACAATCAATTATAAAATTGAAATATAAAATTGAATTTAAAAAAAAACATTATCCTACATATTATGGCAAAAAAACTTTATGGCAAAATTATTTTTTAAATACATTGCGTTTTAATCATTTCTTGTTTAGTCTTGAGATAACAATAAAAAATCAAAAATTAATCTTCATCGTAAATCCTCAAAACTATGAAATTTTTTCCCTGAAGTGGTGATCTTTTCAAAATTTTTAAAGAACCAAAATATATTAAATCTTGACTTTATACTCACATAATTAATTAAAGGTTTTTATTTAATGATGAATTATAAGATGGTCATATATTTTTATATTGCTATTATACGACGTTTTGTTATTAATTCAGTAGTTTAATAGGTTTATTTTATTTAAACATCAAAGTTCTGGTTTATAAATAATATCTACTGAAGTATCTTGTTCATACAAACAGTGTAATAAATAAAATTATTTTCACATTTAACGTTTATATAGCCTTTTTCAATAAAAAAATGTTTTGGAAAGAGTTAAATGTTTAAATATTGAATAAATAAAACCATGCGTTATTAAATACAAATCTGGAACAAAATTTAAAGCTTTTTTTATTTTTTTGTTTAATTTTGCTATTTAAATTTTAAAAGTTTATAATACAGATAAAGTAAAATTTCGAGCAAATGATCGATTTGTTACATCGAGAGCTATTTAGATGTGAATAAATTAATAAACTCAAAACAACCGTTACGGTTAGAATGGGATTTTATTGCTTTTTATGAATTAATAAAAACATTATTTTAATTTTGTCATATACTTTGATAAATTACCTATAAAGAGTATAAAATGAGGAGTTTAGTAAATGACTAAATTGTGCAAAGAATGACCGGGGTATAGCCCAGTAAAAGACTGATTAAAAAATTCGCCTATTAAAAACGAACAATTCATAAAATATTGTAAAATTTATTTTAAACAAATTAATTAAATATCGAAGATCCGGGGCTTCCCATAGGCAATGTGGTATTATAAACCCCGATATGATAAAATCCATATTGCACAGCTTTGCAAACTTCGGCGTCCGTCCATAATTTTGAGAAAATAATCTTAAAAACAAATAATTAAATGTGAATCCGTGATTCATTCCATTACTATTAGGAACAGTAATGACAATTTTTCTGAATATAATAACAGTAAATTAATTGCTCTCACTACTCAATGACGCATTTAACCTTTAAAATAAAACCAACAATTCGAATACTAATGTTGGTGATTAAATTTTGCCAGCAATAATTAAAACAACAGCATTATTTATATTTATGAGAGCTGAAACCCGATTTCTTGCTTCTGCGAACGTATAAAAAATTAAATGAAGAGAAATTGCACGGAAAAACCCTTGCGTAAAATAAAATTGGAAATGTTTCGTAAATTCTATATGCAAAATTTAAGATAATATTTGAGTTCTTTTTAACTACAATTCTGCAAACTAGTATTCGTAGAAGTTCGAAGAACTTGATAAACGGTTCATCAACGATTGATATGTTATTTTTGTTTTTCTAATTAGCAACAATTTAATAAATTATTTTTTAATGTATTGCTTTTTACCTAAAAAAAAAGTTTTCAACTAATGATTTCAGACAGCTGTGATAGATACAAATGTAGGCAAAAGCTTCTTTCCTTCAAAATTTGGGTTTGGACATTATCCACCCCCCAGACATGATACGCCGCCATCTCCTTGTTCATGTAGTAAGTAATTAAAAATTTAAAAATAATTTAAACATTTTACGAGCTCTTACCTAATTACAGCCTGTGGTGTTAGAAACGACGCCAGCAGAATAGTAGGTGGACAGACTACAGCACAAAACGAATTTCCGTGGATGGCTAGGTTATCGTATTTCAACCGATTTTACTGTGGAGGAATGCTCATAAATGATCGCTATGTTCTTACAGCTGCACATTGTGTTAAAGGGTAAATATGCATAACTAAGGAACATTTTGTTGTTTTAGCCCTGAGCGGAGCTTTTATGTTGTTTTTCAGAAATTACTACAAAAAACTTGTTACTTTTTGGTAATCCTTTATATTTTAATTTTTTTTATTACTTATATTTACACAAAATAATTACGAAGCTCTATGATATAAATAAAAAAAGTTGTACTAAAACGTGATTGGTTGATATCAAGATTAATTATTTAATGGTAAATTAAACTACGGCTTAAAAATATGGAAGAAATTAGTTACTATACTCGGGCCGCTGAATAGATGGAATAATCACGTTCTAATAGCATGCTGTGGGCAAGGTTCTCTGTTCTTCTGCACAGTCAGGTTTACACTATATTCAAGTACTTAAGAATAAATTTTACCAACAAGAATTAATTCAATGTTTAACAGTATCTTGTAAAACTGGCTACGGATGACGAATATGTTTCATCTCTTTGTGTCAAATCAGAAGTTGATTAGAGAATTAATTCACTTTAACACGCGGGGATTACGCATTGTTGTTACTCCGTCTCTTGAGCGGCCCAAGTATAGTTTTGTTTTCGACCCTTCTTTTATTGCGGTATATTAAGCAATGATTATATTTTTAGTAAAATCTCTTTTATTATGGTTGTTCGTCAAACAAAACTTAAATACTACAAATTACAGGTTCCTTCAAATTTTATAGCTATTATAAGAAAATATTTTAAATCATTTAAAATAATTTTACAAAAAAGTAAGAATTTTGGGAAATAAACAATACGACTATAGAAATGAAAAAAATCAATAACTAATAAAAGATAATGAGCAATAAATAGTAATAAATCATGCTAATAAACATTGAATATCAAAAACCCCAGATATGTGTATTTATCAAATTAGAAACAAACAGATAGATAATGTAGTTTTTAACTTATTAAAAGCAATTCGAAGCTTTCAGTTAATGCATTTTAATAAGTGAAAAATGGATAGACAAATACAGTTTTATAATACTAGTTAGGCCAGAGTTGCACAAGCAGGATATGTTTTATGTACTATATATTCATAAAGATGGAAATGCTCTTTTAACTATGGTATAGTAACTAGAGCTTACACTATAACGTAATCTTTCTATAACGAAATAAAAAAAACAGAACATTTCGTCATTGAGTGGCTCAATGTATGGGTTATAAGGTAAACCAATCTAATCCAAGTAATGATTACGTTATAGAGAGTTTTTCATAATAAAGAGTATTGTTATAAAGAGTTTACACCGTATGTTTAATTTAAATTACACCCCGAAACATCCCTTATTTAAAATAAAATCAAAAACTTTCAAGTATAAGATTATTTAAAGAAACTTTTAATTAAAAAAAATTCTATAGGTATGTATGCTATGCTCATCAAAAAAATCACATTCAATTTCATCAACTTTTTTTTATTTTATAAAAGTGGGCAAAATAATTTATTAAAGAAAAAAATTAAAGACAAAAAAAATATAAACTTTTGTTATAGATTTATGTGGTTCATGATTAAAGTAACCTTCGGAGAACATAATCGTTGCGAAGACAAAAACGACCTGAATCCAGATTCGTTTTGAGAGCCGTTTCGGGAGCGTTCAGTTTTCTACATTTCGACAACGACATTGCTCTTCTTAGACTGAACGACAGAGTACCAATTACGGACGCCATAAAACCCATTTGTTTACCCAAGAGAACAGGTACTTAATAATGCGTTTTGTATGAGAAATTTTAAAATATTTAACGACCGCTTCCTTTTTTAGATAATTTGTACGTTGGAACTAAAGGCATTGCTGCTGGATGGGGTACGCTCAAAGAAGATGGCAAGCCTTCATGTTTACTCCAAGAAGTCGAAGTTCCGGTCATTAGCAACGAGGAATGTAAAAACACAAATTACTCTTCGAAGATGATTTCGGAAAATATGATGTGTGCAGGGCACATTGATGTTGGCGGAAAGGATTCTTGTCAGGTATTTTTCTTATTTACATATCTCTAAACTCTAATAATTTATTATTAATTAAATCTTATTTAACAAACAATTAACTCTACAATTTTAAAAAAGTTATTTATAAATCATCAAAAATTGCTTTTCCATAGTCTCCTTGAGTCAAAATTTTTATTATGAAATATTATGTTTTTACCAAATTTTAAATCTTTACATTTGATTTAAATTGTTGCTTTGGAATGTTTTAAATTAATATAAAATTGTTTTTAATTTAAGTACAGTATTAATGGAAGATTAATTTTTTGTGCAGGGCGACAGTGGGGGTCCTTTTATTGCTATAAAACCTGACAAGAGATACGAGTTGATAGGTAAATATTTTAGTTTTAATACACACTATTAATGTATGTACTGCAGAAGTGCATCCAGAATTTGGGGAGGGGATGGCTCACGGTTACTTTTGAAGTTTCCAAAATTATTCTTCTATTCATTTTTATTACCGAATTGACCTTGCAATCCATTAGTATTTAATTATTGAAAATTGTAGTGTTGGATGGTAGAAAGTATAGTAAAACTTATTGCTTTAAAATGCCCCGAAAACAATTTACCCGTTTGTGCTGCAAGTAAAACAATTTCAATTTCTGATATGGGAGCTTCTCCAGTGTTAAATTATATGGGTCTAAATTGTAAATAGAATTAATAAAGGGCCATCCATAAATTACGTTACACATTATGGGGAGCAGGGTGATCACAGCTTTATGACCAAATGCAACAGGGGGCCGGAAAATTTTAAACATTATGATGTCACATTGGGCAGAGAAGGATTTGTTAAAAATGGGTTAAAATATTACATAGGGAAAGGGAAGAATTTAGAAATCTTATAGAAATCTTATGCGAAATATACTGGGTGTTTTATTTAAAGTGCCACAAGCTTATAACTCTAAAATAATAAAACTGTCAAAAAAAGTATAAGTATAAAAGCCTCTTTAATTTATACAATTGAGTTTGATAAAATTATAAAATGTTGTGTATTTTGAACTGCTTCCACGGAACCAAAATATTTATTCAGATGTTTACTGTCATCAACTGGTAAAATTGACATCAAAAATAAACGACCAGAATTGGCTAATAGTAAAGGCATATTGTTCCATTATGACAACGCTCTACCTCAAACATCTTTAGTAACTCGTCAAAAATTATTGATGCTTAGTTGGCAACTGATGTCACATCTACCATATCAAATTAAGACAAAGTTGTGCAGGTTCAGTTTTAAGCATCATTCTCAGTAATTTAATTTAATTTTTAAATATTTTTATTTAAAATTATCAAATCGCAGGGATGCATTTTTTGGGGCCTTGAATTTTCTCAAAATGTTTCACTTTTTTAATTAAAGAAAGGTTATAGAGTAGAAGGACTGCAGCCCGGTTTCTCTTTTTGAGGGTGCGCTACTGATGTACTACATTAATGATAACAATGTGTTATAATTTTCTAACTATTTTTGTTCCAAATGGAGTTTAATAACTTTGTTAATTTTAGGAGTGGTTTCGTGGGGAAACGGATGTGCACGTCCTGGATATCCAGGAGTTTATACAAGGGTAACAAGGTATTTAGATTGGATTCTATTTAATTCTGCTGATGGCTGTTTTTGCCGCGATTAACTTATATGCGATGTGATAAAATGTATGATAGTCCGTTTGAAAATGGATTATTTAATTTATATACGTACTTAAGTATTTATAATCTTAACTTAAAATTAGTAAACTGTATTACTGTAAAGATTAGTTCTGTAAGTAAATTGATTAACAAGCTTTAAAATACGACTAGCATTTTTATACTAATTTTAAGAATTTTTTTTTTAATAAAATTTATGTTTTATAAACAACATTTGGCAAGTTTTGGTTTAAAAACTAAAAGTATGCTTGAAATGTATGTTGTAAATTCTGGTTTTAGGAGAAGCAAAAGACTTCGAGTTCAACTTTTCTGATTATTGTTTATAATAATGTAGAAATATAATTAGCATTTTCTAAAAAATATGATAACACTTTAATATATATTTAAGTAAAAAAATTGTAGTAAATTGTTTTTTTATACGTAATTAATATAAGTGTACTTACAATTAGAAAGAATTTGATTTTTATTTACTTAACTTAAAAGAATAGATTTTAAATATTCTGAAAAACAATATTAATAAAAAATGGTGTAGGCACCCGAAAAAATGCTTTTTATAAAAAAATTTCAATCTTTTTTGCTTAACTATTTTTAATAGTTTTCTATAACTAATATTATATTTATAATATTTAATGATAATTAAGAGTTTGTTATAACAAACATTTTTTTTAGTAACTTTTATCCAGACAACATTATTTATTATTGTCCCTAAATTTTTCTCATTTTATTTTTTAATTTATACAGACTGTCCAGAAATAAGTATCCATTTTTTCAAAAATATTGTATTACAGATAATAATTATTGAAGTATTGTTTTCAAAATAGGTACCTACATATTCATTAAGACTATTATTATACGAATTAAACTAAATCTACTAAATTTTGAACTTTTGTTACAAGGCCTATATCACAAATAATAATCAAAATCAACTTTTTAAGAGAGGATCTATCAGTTATTACTGACTCATTACTTAATAATCGTTTTTCTCAGTATTGAAGCTTCATACATTTTTTTTGATACAATTATATCGGATGTAGTTTTAATTGAAGTAAATCATTTTTAAACTTAACATTGTTACTGATCTCTAATGGTAAAGAGCTCATCGTACAGGGTGTCGGACGAATAGGTACCAAGACTTAAAATATTTTATGAATTTGGAAATTTCAAATATCTATTTTTAAAATTTTTTGTCAAATAGTACTGCATTTCAGGAATATTTTCCCAAAGTTTTAAATCAACCGAAATAAAACTATAGAGTAGAGAACGCTCGAAAATTTTTCTCATCAGGCTCGAGTGGCCGGAAGAGTCAAAGGTAGGACACGTACAACAAGAATGGGGAAGAAAACTGACAGGTAAATTATATGATAAATTAACAGGTTATTAAGTATACCGAATTTTTTTTCTTTGTTTTATTCCTATTCAAGACTTTAATGGTTTTTTGTTAAAACTTTATTTTTGACATCACACTAGACAATAAAAGTTTGTATGCAATATGTCCCAAATCTAGAAAATTTTGAGAAAAATGCATATTATTTTTCCAGTAAATAGCATTGCAGCATTGTCTTTATATGCTCTTAAAAAAGAGCGAGGTCATTTAATACGAGCTTTATTGCAAATTTATTTTATTATTTGAATATTATGTCTCACAATAAAGATCAATTAAAATTTATTAGTATTATTTATTATCAGGAAAAAAATACACAAGTGCCACAAGCTTATAATTCTTAAAATAATCAAAATTTAAAAAAAGTACATGTATAAAAGTTTTTTTAATTTATTCGACCTATGCACTGCCATAAATACAAGTTTTAATCTACTTCTGGCTTAACCAAAAATCGATGCAACTTTCATATCTTAAATAGAAAGGTATTAATTTTTTTAGATAATAAATAAAGCTCGTCGAGGGTTTTCCAAAAATGTATAACAAGTTACCATTTGATTAATAAATAATTTCAAAAAAATTATTTAAATATAATAGTTATTACATTGTTGGCTAACGAGAAAATCGCGTGTGCATGTTAAATCAAACACCCTGTATACCAAGTAATGCCTACAGTCATAATACTGCATAAAAATAATAGGGAAATAGAATTCAAACCTTGTAATTGTTTTTAAGGGACACCATAAAAACAATTTGCTATCATTAATTATGAAAACTAAGTAATGGGTCCATTAGACCCACAGTCCTTGAAGAAACTCAATTTTGTTTTTTACATAACGCGGATATAAATTAAAAAATTCATAAAAACGAAGTTAATGACCATTAAAATTAATACATTTTTATTAAATAGAGGTCAGATGATTAATAAATATTGAATTACAATTTATGTCGCGATGCGGGCATAATTTAAATATCGCAGTTCCAGATAGCTGAAAACTAGAAATTTTAAATTAAAAAAAAAGTTCAACAAATATGTAGCTTTATAAAGACCAGTCCGGCGAGATGGCTGTATTTTATAAATTCGCACACATCTAAAATTCAGTGACCTCAGCTCTTCGCGAAAATTTGCATATAAGTGTGTGTACAAAAATGTTTTTCAAGTTTTCCTTATTTATCACCTTTTTATGCCTAACCGTAAGTACAATTCTAGTAAAAATTTTCCTAATAATTTAAAACTCGTTTCGACGCATAAAGAACCACAACGATGCTATTGCAAAGATAAAAGGATCTGGCGTGCTTGATTTTCTATTCAGCCCCTGTCGATGCAGTAAATATAATTATTCTTGCAATTTTTTTCGTCGTTGCTTTATGTGAATTAATTTTAGGATGTGGAATACCTAATCGCGTGGCCCGACCCTTGGGGGGTGAATATTTGAGAGGGTACGAATTTCCGTGGCTCGCAATAATCCAAATCAAAAATACGAGATCCATCCCGGGCTCATTAATTAATGACAAATATGTTCTTACAGCTGCGTCTCCTCTACAAGGGTGATATTTAAATTTTAGTAACACGTTTTCCCGTTTGAATAATACAAAAACCTCTACAGGCTAACGCCGTTCGATGTCAAGGTAACTTTGGGCCAGTATGATCGTTGTTTTTCTGACATGACTTCATTAAACATCAGTGTCGAATCTATAATCATACACAAAGAGTTCAATCCAGGAAATACTGCACACGATCTAGCACTTATCAAGTTGTCCACGCCGGTTTCTTTCGAGAAACGCATATCGCCCATTTGTCTGGCTACCCCAAGTAAAGTATTCTTTTGGCATTGTGTTTAATATTGATTAAAAAATTGTTTAGGTGCAAACTACGTGGGACAAGTGGCAACCATCGTAGGGTGGTCCCTTGACTCTTCAGAGTTCCGAGATACTTGTCGACCCCGCAAATTGGGCCTTCCTGTTTTGAATCACGACGATTGTTTAAAAATGTCACAAGACACAACGCAATTTGTAAGCGTTGACAAAAGATGTGCTGGTATTATTGGAGCCCCGAGTTTGGTTTGTAAAGTATGTTATTTCTTTTCATTTTTTTGGTCGTAGATTTTTTATGATTTTTCTGCTATTGTAGAGCGATGCTGGAGGTCCTGTTATGTATCGTTCATATGGAGGAGTTTATGAACTTATAGGTGAGTGTTTTACTTTATGTATTAAGGACAATCAGACAGATAGACAGACAGACAGACAAAAAGAAAAAGTCTTTAATTTGACATCACAGTCACTTCAATTTGATTTATTTGTTGGTATAGATAAAAGTTTAACAGAAAAAGTTTATTTAAATTACATTATGGAAAGAAATAAAAAAAACACGCTATAAATTAAAAAATTTAATAAACATAAAGAACAATTTATTTGAAATTTTTAATGTGGTTTCTTTGAGTCTTGTAAAATCGTTTTTAGTCCAGCTTTCATTTCTTCTTTAATATGTGAAAGGGGTACGTTCTTTTTTTGATGTTCTAGAATTAGGTCATATTTGTATTTTGATAATTCTTTTTTAACGTATCCCCATAAGAAATAATCACAAGGGTTACGATTTGGTAAATTTAGTAACCGTTATTCAGGAGAAAAATATGTTTGCTGTATTTAAGTTGTTCAAGAGTATATTTGGACCACTGACGCAGAGTCGAGTAAAGGTCCGTGTTCCAGCGCCCAAGAGATTATCAATATCCTTCGTCATTTTCGTTATCACAGTGTCCACATATTACTTTACGTTGATTTTAATCTCTTTGACATAAATTGCTTTGATTAAACCATTGTCGGTCATTTTAATCCAGACCATCACTGAAGGTGGAAAGGTTTTTTCATTTTTGATTGGAAATCTGAATTTACTTGATCGGAGTAGTAATGGTTAGTTTGTCCAGTGACATCATTTAGAGCAGTCCTTTGAAAAATCGTTCTCGTCATGATGACTTTGTTATCCCATTTATAAAATTTGCAATCTATAAATACCTGTATTGTTTTAACGTTTTTTTCAAATTTGTTAGTTTAATTTTTGTTATCACTAAAAACTAAATTTTCTTTAATTTACTATTTTAAATTTATTTGGTCCCTATTAAAATATTTTACTTAATATTTTGCCCCACATTTTTGTAAACATTTGATTTGGGTTTCGTCCAGTTCTTCATTACGATGTCCTTGATGTTAAAAGGATCACTTATTGCGACGGATTGAAGAGCTTTTTTGATGGCAGTAATAGCACCGATAGATACATTATGTCTCATGGTCTTGAATTGAGACTTGATGGGTGTGTAGCTTATTTTTTAGTTGAATTTTTTGCTAATGACACCTTTCACAAAATTATTAAGGGATTGGGCGGAGATATTTTGACGACCCAAATCCTCAACAACACTTGTGTTATGTGATTATGGCCCCGATGACTGCAAAAGAAATCATTTTAATTTTTTAATTTAGATATTATGTTTTTATATCGCCAGTTTTAGTAGAAACGCACTGTACATTGTACAAGTATAAAGAAAGCATTAAAGAAAAAAAGATGCATTATATTAAATATTATTGATAATGTATATCAAGTAGAATTTAAGGATGCTGCAGTTCCACAGTGTCTATAGTCAAACATCCACTGGTCAACAATAAGTTTCAGATATGGCATTACCAATTGATTAATGTCATCCAAATTTTTGTCAATTATTACTCTGGTACAGTTAAACGTTTCTGCTCAAATAATTCCTAGTCGTTCTTTATCTTGTAATTTCTATGTATATTCATAAAAACAGTAAACCTTTTATTTTCACTTTTTATTTAGTGATCAACTTGATTTTTCAAAGTACAGCTGGTCTACCTTAACTCCTTGACATACAAAAAAAAAACCGATTTTGATGAGTCCGAAAGAAACTATTCATTTGGCTCAACTTAACTGTTATGAGCATACACAAATAACATAAAATAAATAATGAATAATTTTAAAATATTTTGAAATATGTAGAGCAGTGTTTCCCAATCTTTTTTTAACATTCCCCACCTAAGTCATTCTAAAATTTTGATGCATATAATATATAAATATTTTTTTATATTTAAAAATTGAATTATTCCATAAATAAAACCTAATTACAACTCGTTCACGACACAAGATTTAGGTTTTAGCAAGAAATGACTAGGAAATTATTAAGAAAAAAAAACAATAAGTAAATTTTAAAAACAAACTAAAAAATATTTTATATCGATAGCTCAAATTTTTGATAACGCGAATTATTTTTAATTTCTCTTTAACTTCGACCTATCGAGGATTGACTGTATTTAATTTTATAAATTTAATATTTCTGAACAATTAAGATAATTTATTTATTGAGTTTTCTCCAATATTAACTTTATTTGCGTAAATTAATGATCTTCAAAGTTTTTTGAAAAACCACAAATTCTGTATTTACTCTATTTGAGTTTTCTGAAAATACATAATAATTTTTTCATCAAAATTTTTTTTTAAATTTACCGAATAAAGTTTTGTTTTATTCAATTTGTGTTATACAAAAAAAAATTGATAATTAAAAATTTCTAAAGTTCTTAAATATATTTTAAAAATTTTCCAAGTTATTAATTTATTTAATTTGAGTTGTCTAAAAATTTAAATAATTTATTCTTCGAGTTTACTTGAATAATTTTGCTAAATGTTCAAAACTGAATTTCAATCTATGTAAAAAAAAACGGTGCATGTACTTATGTACGCACGTTAGAAGTAATACTTCTTTGGCGCGACTAAATTAAATATAACAACGCGCTATGTTGCGCTTGTGTATAGCTAGACCAGTGGTTATCAAACTAAATGTTACTGCGCATATGTCGTTTTATTTGAATAGATTGCTATTTCGTTTTTAAATCCAAAAAGTGATTTAAACAAATTGAATAAATACAAAGATGTGCGCGTTCGAGCGAAAAGTGGCACATTTTTGAGCGAGGGATGCAAATGAAGCGCGACGCGGAGCGGCGCGCTTCATTTTCCCGAGATCGGAAATGTGCCACTTTGAGCTCGAATGCGCACACTCGGCTTTAAGCACACTTTACATGAATTAATTTACTCTCTGACAATTCGCAATTAAATATTACAGAATTATATTAATAACAAAATTCCCAAATCGCCAATTTTGTGCTTTTTCTAAAGTTCTTAAATATATTTTAAAAATTTTCCAAGTTATTAATTTTAGTTGTCTAAAAACTTAAAATAATTTATTCTTCGAGTTTATTTTAATAATTTTTCTAAATGTTTAAAACTGAATTTCATTCTATGTAAAAAAACCGGTGCATGTACATATGTACACACGTTAGAAGTAATACTTCTTTGGCGCGACTAAATTAAATATAACAACGCGCTATGTTGCGCTTGTGTATAGCTAGACCAGTGGTTATCAAACTATATGTTACTGCGCATATGTCGTTTTATTTGAATACATTGCTATTTCCTTTTTGAATCCAAAAAGTAATTTAAACAAATTGAATAAATACGAAAATGTGCGCGATCGAGCGAAAAGTGGCACATTTTCGAGCGAGGGAGGCAAATAAAGTGCGACGCGGAGCGGCGCGCTTTATTTTCCCGAGATCGGAAATGTGCCACTTTGAGCTCGAATGCGCATACTCGGCTTTAAGCACACTTTACAAGAATTAATTTACTCTCTGACAATTCGCAATTAAATATTACAGAATTATATTAAGAACAAAATTTCCCAATCGGCAATTTTGTGCCTTTTAACAAAATTATTGTTGAAAACAAACCTTTTTTGAAACATAAAATTGAATACAGTTCTTGACGTCTTAGAGACGTCAAAATCTACAATGACACCCTAAACGATTGACGTCTCCTAGACGTCATTATATGTCAAGGGGTTAATTGAATGGTTGAATCAAATATCATAAGACTGACAGAAATAATTCTTTCAAAGCCCTAAATTCAAATTGTGCTTTTTAAGTGGAAATAAATTGTATTTAATTTCGAATTTGTATTTTGCAGCTCGGCTGTTGTATAATTGATGCGAAGAATTCATTGTACTGTTAATTGATTTTTAGGTACTCTTTCCGAGAGGAACGACTGCGGTGCAAAACACAGTATGGCTCTTTACACGACAATTAATGATCATCTCTCATGGATAACCAGCAACACACTTGATGCCTGTTATTGTCTCAAAACTTATTAAATTTAGCTGTTTGTAAAATCGATATAATAAATGGTTTATTTCAAAATAATGTTGAAAATCAATTAAGATTATTCGAAATGTATTAAAAAAATCGACTTTGCCAATAAAAAAAATTAATTACAGACAATCAATTTAAGTTAATGATAGATTGATATGTGGAAAGTATCATTAATTGTAACTTTTTTTTATGTGTTACGTATCTTTTCTTTTTTCTTTCTTTTATTAGTTTAACGAAGTTATCAATTTAAAATATCCACAAATATGACCAATTTTTGCGCCTTGATTGTTTATATGAAGACCATAACAATAGGTGCAGTTATAATGATTCACATATGTGCAACTTCCTACCAACAAATCAATTAGCGACATATCGTTAACCGAATATTTTAGTAAATTACGTGCAAGAAATCGTGTAATGAACATCCTTGAACCTACTGAAAACAAAGCACTAAAATTTGTATTGCTTTATTAATAAGAATTCTTTACATAATACTAATATGCATATAGTACAAGGTAAAATATGGTTACCTTTGAACTCGAGCTTAATTCTTAGGTAACTTCAAATTTGTTTTCAATTTTTTATCAATTTTATGTAACAAAATGTTTCATTCTATATATTCTTGTTTTTTCCAAAATCAATTTATTGAGATTTTTTCGAAAGCAACGTTGTGTTAAGAAAAATAACAATTAAAATTATTATTTGGTATGATTTTAATTAAAGTATTAAATAAAGGTAGTATTAGGTACATTATAACAAATTATAAAAACGTACAAAATGCAAACCAAAAGTGAGTAGAGTTGGTTTTTTTGGTAGATATTGATTTAAAAAAAGAACAATGTAAACTTCTTTAATTTTTGTTTATGAAAAATAACCCACTGTGCAATTTTAGAAAAATTGGGACATTTTCAATGTGCTTAATAAAAAACTTTTTGTTACTTTAGCCACGTGTGCCTTTTTTTTGTAACTCAAGATTGTACCTTTTTATTTTCAATAACAAAATTGGCACCTTTTAAAAGATATTTTAGTCTATGTAAATTAAACTTAAAAAAACGTCTAATTCTGCTATTTAATACTAGAGCCAGACAATAGAACCTTGGACAATTAAATAATAAAAAATAATGTTGGGAACATATGAGCACTAATTGAAGGCTCGCGCCTCTTTTCAAAAAATAATTTTGGGAGCTCCCCGTGTAAGATAACAAATGTTTTATGTAATTTTTTATAATTTCAAATAAGACACTTATTGTTTTATTGTGGTGGCCAATTTGCAGATCTTCCGGTCTATGGTCTTACAAATTTCAAAATTTTTTCCAACATGCTAATAAAAATTCTCTAACATATTTGTAATTTGTAAAAAGTATCAAACACGTGTAAATTAAAAGGTCTACTACCTGTTGTATATAAAGACAATTAAATAACTGTATCTTTACTTACGCAATTTATAAACTTCTTCATTTGGAAACTCTGATATTTTTAAGTTTATGTGTAAAGGTGATTTATTAAGATTGAAGAAATTTTGATTTTAGCGCCATATTAATTTATTTTTATGTTGATAGTACAAGACGATATTTGTGCACAGATTAGATATAGAACTCCTTTGTTCTCAGCCCGAGAGATGAAATTCATCGCATACCACGATGAGCCTCTGTACATTCCCAAATGGTTGAAAAATCACCAGTATCCTGCAAATAGGTCTTCAATAACTGATGCCAACTTAATATCTTTAACACTAGAACCGAGGAATCGGATATTTTGAGCGTTTCGCAACTTTATTGTCTTGTTAGTTTTTATTAGTAGAATATATTTCTGCTATATTGGATGACTTTTCCTAATTTTAGCTGATAATTACTTTTCTATAATTTTTTCATTTTTAAACTGTTTTCTTTTCTTTAATATGGGACATTATACATACAGCCTTCCTGGTTATTCGTTCGATCGATCCTATCGATAATTATTATTGAGAGCAGCAGAGAAATGTTTTATTACATAAAAAAAAACCAGAAACAGTGTCCTATTATAACTAAAACTAAATAAAAATATTTTTTTTGATCAAATAACAAAATAATATTACGTAAAGGCAGCTTCGTGAAGATGATTGTTTTTAACATTTTGATTATAACAAGAATATCTGCTTGAATATAAAATGACCCTGATTATACGATTTAACGTATATATGACTTTACCAATACTTGCATGTGTGATATCTATAAATATCTGTTTATCGAATATTGTCTACGAAAAATTAAAGTTAGAAAAGTAATATTTGATCTGTAATTTGAAAATAAGTAGCGCCAGCTACTGTCCGCAAAACGTAATAACTAGGGGCACACTTCTACGTTAATAATAATTACAAACTTATATTATATAAAAAAATATACAATAATTTTATAAAAAAAAATATTTCTACTTGTTTAACAGACTGGTAGTAGAACAAAACTGCTAGCCTTTTCTGAAACCGAAAATTTGTACGCCTAAAGTAAAAAATCTGGTCAAAATCTGGTGCATAATTGCTTCTATAGAAATATTTGAAAACAATGCAGTGTTCTATTTGAACTATTTTTAATCTGTCATATGTTGGACATGAGTTGTCAATAGTGTCCCGAATAGGAAGAGCCAGTATCATATTAATAATTTAAAAAAATGTTTTAGATCACTTACCGTTTTCATACAAAACAGTGCGTACTTAATGCTTTTAGGTGAGGACTAATTTAGTTTACTCGGTCTAACTTTTCAATACCAACCTAAAAGTACACCTCCGCAGTTTCTAGATTTTTTAGTTAGTTTACGTTTTCCCCGGCTGCAGAAAATAGCAGCGCACTCTGGTTATTGACGACTTAAAAAAAACAGCAATTTTAAAAAACTTGAAGTTATCAATTATTTCATTATAATATTTAATTAACTAATAATAACGCAATCAATTTTGGAGAAATGCATTTTGTCAAGTTGTCATTCAGTCAGACTGTCTTTAACAAAATTACCAAAAATCGTCGCCTCCTGACAAACTATAACAAGCAGTACAATTAAAAACAAGATAAACACAAAAAAACAAGCGCAACTACGAAAATCAAAGGAAACCAAACTCAAAACCCTCTAGAAATAATATAGACATTTGACGGCGATAACTGCCTGATACCTACAGTTTAACCACATTCAAACTATGAAATACACTATAAGATGTGTCGCCAAATTCAAAACGTCTTCAATCTTAAAAATCACCCTGTATAAAGTGCGTATCATAATTATTTTGATTTGACATGTTCCTTCCTGAATATGTAACTACAGTGTTTAATAAAGCAATAATAATAAAACAAATATTAAAGTAGTTTACTTTAAACAATCGTTACCTAATACTTTACCTATAGAAGAAATGTAAATAAAAAATATATTTCGAGTTCAGTTTAATCGCAATGTTGTAAAGAAATACCTACTGTTAAAAGTTTTCGAAAGACTATAAATGTTATTTGTCAAATAAAAAATGAAATAATGTGAATGAATTATTGCCAGCAAATTCTAGACATTTCTTAAATTTATGTAAGTCATCCTTGACTGATTAGCCCCAATTTCGAGCAGTTCGACAGATAACAATACAACGTACTAATAACGTGTACTGCAATTATGACGACCATACAATTGTATTGTTTCGAATTTTATGATAATGCGAATTCGATACACTATAAAACCAAATTGTCGTTTATCGGAATCAGCAGTAACGTTTGTGAATAACAAGAAAATTGTTTAGTTGGCTCTTTACAATTGGACTATAGAGTTTAGGAAATGTAAGTTTTAATTGAATCTCTTCCAGCACGAAACGGTCTAATTATTATTTTAATGAAATATTTTTGTTTGGATTCTAATTTAATTCTGTGAAACAATAAGATTTAAAAAAAATTGAATGCTTACAATTATTTCTAATTTTGTAACAGTGGTTAGAATTACGAACACTTTTATTTATTTGCTTATTATTAATTTTTAAATAAAAAAACCTATTATTTTATTTCTGTTCATAAGAAATCGTAATTGCAATTCAAGAAAAGATGTAATAAGTAATTTTTTTTAATATTTATTAATTTTTAAAAACGGAAATATTTTTTATAACGATATTGGTTGTAAAAATTAATCTTGGTCAGTTTTATTTTAATATATTGTTACATATTTATTTTACATATAGTATAATAAAATTGTGCTTTAGGTTTTAATTAAAATTTTAATTTTTTTAAACACCTACAAAATTTTGTTATATCTATTCTTATTCTGTTTTTACATTTCTTATACTTTTAACCCACACAGAATTAAAATTAATTATAAATATTTCGTGGACTTTCTAAATGAATAATTAACAAAATTTTCAAAAGATTAATAAAAAAATATTATTTATAAACACAAAAATTGTTTAGTTTGGCGTAAAGTAAACACAGAAACAAATACAATATTACTCTCCCAAAATTAAAACATCGGGTATAAAAAAGTTAATTAAAATTTGTGCATTATATGGGTTTTTACATTAATGCAATTATATATTGTAGAATCAATTATAGAGACAAAGAAATAATTAAAAAAAATTAATTAGCAATTATTTGTCAAAATTTAACTAAACTATGATTATTATTATTGTTCTAAAGATCGAAAAAGAAATTTCCACCAAATTTTATCCCTGAATTTTAATTCTAAGTGGTCGCTATTTTATTTTAACATTTATTTAAACTTCGCTTTTTAATTAAATACCAGTGTTAAAGTTTAAAATATCTAACAATAAATACATTAATAATGAAACGGTTTTTCTTATTCTTCTGCCCAAAAGTGATAAGGCTGTCTTTTAAATACGCTAATTTAAAATGCCGATAACTTATCTAAATTACCTTTTTAGTGTAATTATAAAGTACATTATCAACCGTCAGTTCAATTGAAAAATGTTAAAGATGTTACAAATTATGTTAATTATAAATTTCAAAAATCTATAAGTATTGTTGACGATAATCGCAATTTAATATGAGAAAATCATTTAAGTGCTATTATTAAGAAGTAATTAAATGCAAAAATCAAAAATTTTAAAATCATAATTAAGAAACAATTTGCATTTAATTAGAATGCAATTTACCTATCACTTATTTATAATTACTTTTTCAAGTTTATTGTTGTCGTTTATTTATTGATAACAAATAACGTAATATGAATAAGCAAAAAGCGAGTGGGTGTTACAATAGTTTTGTTAAATTAATTCCAACTGTCTATATTTACTTCGAGGTAAGCTATGTTGTTAAATTACATTTGGTTAATGGTTTTAATTTTCAGTTTTGATTTAGCTTAAAAAATACACATTTAAACAATTTAATGTATCGAGTTAAGAATAAAAATCAAAACACGAATAAAATTTTTTAAACAAGTCTTCTATTTCATTTAATGTGATTTAACACATTTACAAATTGGAATCTAACTTGCAGGTTACAACACAATTTTTTAAAAATACAAATATTATTACAATTTGTTTTTATTTTTAGTGATACACTGTAAAAATTGCATTAAATTCGTATTAAATTGTTAATCCAAATTTAAGTCCATCACTCCGAGCTTGGAAGTTACAAAAAAATTTTATTTGAATTCATAATTGCATCCAAACTACATCCAAAAAAGGAGTTTCTATCCTAAATAGATTTTTATTAAGCAAAACAATTCTTTCGTTAAAAATTAAAAATAAATAATTTATTCACTCACTAGTATTTATTCATAATATTTCTTTCCTATTTATATACCAAATTTAATAGATTAACAAATTATAATTTATTATATTACAATTTACTGTAAAGGATTATAAGTCAATACGTGTAAAATTAGCAAAAAGAAACGGATTCGGAACCGATTTAAATTAAATTGGTAATAAAACAAATAACAATACAAGAAACAATAGATAAATGGGAATAATAAATAGATGAGCTTAATACACTGAATAGATTGCACGAGTACCGCAATAAATCTAGAATCAAAATAGCCTAATTTTATGTTTTTACAAAAAGATGCATAAAATAAGTATTCTAAGATAAACATACCTTTTTTTTCCTCACAAAGCTGCATCTTTTATACGAGATATGTA
This sequence comes from Sinopyrophorus schimmeli, assembly GCA_036325965.1. Taxonomy (NCBI): domain Eukaryota; kingdom Metazoa; phylum Arthropoda; class Insecta; order Coleoptera; family Elateridae; genus Sinopyrophorus; species Sinopyrophorus schimmeli. The sequence continues at coordinate 1,922,349 of JARFIZ010000282.1, forward strand.
TCTACGGCTTATTCGTTTACTGACCTCTGTTAATTTTGCATTCAATTAATGAATATCAGATTTGTGAGTTTACATGGCAACATAGTACATACATAACCTAATTTTATGACTATATATTAATGGACGACTTGGTTACTTGGTTACAATAGTTAATAGTCAATGATTTGAGACGAGAACTAATTTAATTAGCCCGGTCTAACTTTTCAATGCCAACATAAAAGTATTCTCCCTTAGTTTCTAGATTTTCTAGTTATTTTACGTTTTCCGCGTTATTAAGGCAGCCAAAAATAGCGACACACTCTGCTAATTGAAGACTTTAAACAAAGTAAAAAAAAACGGCACTTTTAAAAAACTTGAACTTACAAATTATTTCGTTATAATATCTAATTAATAATAAAGTGATCACAACTATTTTTATTTTCAAATATCAAAACATTCTGACTTAACCTAAATATGATTTTGTCATTTAATCCGTGAATTTTCACACGAATTTCCATCCACGGAGTTTTTTTTTATAAATAATAGAAAAAAAATCGTTTTGGAGTAAATTTTACTCCAGGGGGATTAAATATAATAAAAATAATCCAATCCGCGTTTACTCGGAATATTTTTTACAGTGTACCTAAACAATCCCAAAAACTTGACATTGCGATAATCAATTTTGCAGTAACAATGTATATTTTAATTAGCTAATTATTTACGGTAATTAATTGTAAAAATGATAATTATGCTCTTTAATAAATACAAAAACTAAAAATTATTTTTGTTTTACAATTTTTTCTCAGGCATTTAACCGGCGTTTCACACAAGCTCACATAAAAAACTGCTATAAAATTCTACATCTTTCTGTATTCACAACATTAGCAGATTCCCAAAATATGATTGTTATAAAATTTTTAAATCGGAACTAAGTAATTTTTTAAGCAGTTAATCTACAAAATTCGTCAGTAAACAACGTAAAGGTAAAAATATTATTTTGTAAATAACTAATTGCCAACTAACAATTCTCAAATAAGATAAACCTCACAATATAATCTCAACACGATTGCGGCAAAGCTAAATTAAATCGCTGTTTTCATACACAAAAAATAAATCAATTAAATTTCTTAATACCTTAACGAACACTAACCTAAATACGACAAAGTAATTGCAATTTTATAGCCTTTATTTTCAAATCGTAGCATCTACACGTCGAAACGATGCAATACCATCGAGCTATAACTATTTAAAAAAAAATAGTCATTTAATATATAAAATTAAATCTAAATCTTGATACGTGCAGAATTCAACGAACGAAAGCCATTCGTCGAACTTGCTCGATTTCTAATTCCTAATAAGTGCCATTAGTTTAACTGTTTTTTGAAAACATTACAATTCGTTTTTAATCCTTTTTCGCTAATTATGATTGCACTCTTTACCTTCAAGCGAAATAAATGAACTTATTAGATCAAAAAACTGAGATTCCTTTCCCTTTCCACTAAGTCATACTATTCTCTACTTAACACAAATATTAACAATAAAACGAACCACAAAAAGTGTTAGCATTATGAAACGTCTTGTATAAATACAAGTTGGGTACAATACCATAATTTAATAGCGCCAGTGTGTAACAAACGTGTACATGAACGTCTTCTTCGCAAGTTCGTGAATTAAGTGATTCGTTCTGCTTTCCAGTGCATCGCAATGTCACCTCACAGCAAAGCTCTCAACAACAACGAAAAGTCCCAAAATAAGCAAATCGATTACGAGAATTACGACACACACCTGAAGCTCCCGTCCGAAATTGGGACCGATTACAATTTCAAGAGGAAAATCGTTTGGTTTAATACTCTTGGATTTGTGGCGCTCCATTTGGCCGCCTTAGTTGGACTAGGATTGTGTTTTAACGCGCACTTTTTTACTTTGATATGGAGTAAGTGTTTGTCAAAAAATTTAATTATTTTGGACCAAGAGAAAAAAAATTAAAAAATTTGTTTTTACAAAATGCGTCTTTGTTTTAGTGCTGGGTTTGGTCTTGGGCTCCGGGCTGGGGGTGACCATCGGGGCCCACAGGATGTACACTCACAAATCGTTCAAGGGAACATGGCCGTTGAGATTTGCTCTGTTGGTATTGCAAACTATTGCAGGACAGGTAGGCTGTTTAATAGACTAGGTCAAAAAATTCGACTATTTTTTTTCTTTGGAATGGAATACCGAAAATATTATGTAGGACGATAAAAAAAATTAACGTCAAAATTTGAGTCCTTAATTTTAATATTAAGAGGTCTATCATCGGGAATTTCAATTTTTTTACACCACACGCATCTTTCACTCAAATCTTCTTAACAATATAGGCCAAAAATATAAATAATTCATATTTTTAAGAAAATTAAATTCTCTACAAAAAAGATCTAATTGCAAATTTTTGTACGATAAGCCGTTTCCATGTAATCACGCCTCAAAACATTGATCTGTTATTACAATTTGATTTTTCAGATTTAGAATTTTGTAACTGATAAACCAAACTTTTTAAGAAATACGTTACATATTTTTAAAGAAAATTAGACGCTCTACAAAAAAAGTCTGATTAGATTTTTTGTTAAATTCACTCTTTCAAAAGTTATTCGAAGTTTAAGTTCGACTAAAAATTAATTTATTGTTTTCTTTGCTTTAGACATTATATTTTTTACTTGATTGATAAATTTAAGGCTATATATTAAAAATACATTTTTTAACTAAATTTATCAAATTCCTTCAGAATTGATAGTTTATTAAAATTTAATTTCGCTTTAAGAGTTTTTAATCCATTGAAATGCAATTTTATTTAATATAACTAATTCCAAAAATAAAAAATACACGGTTTTTTCAATTAAGAATTATTTAATTATGATACATATTTTTATGTATGGGCTTTTCTATTTAATCTTTCCTGCTCTCTCTCTTGTTGTTTATATTTTTCAAATTCTAGTCAGTATTCGAATTTGAACTTCGAATAACTTTTGAAAGAGTGAATTGAACGAAAAATGTAATGAGACCTTTTTGTAAAGCGTCTAATTTCCTTCAAAAATATGTATTGGGTTTCTTTAGAAACAGATTGTTTTATCAGTTACAAAATTCCAAATTTGAAAAATCAAAGTGTTAACCAAATCAATGTTCAAGGCATGATTACGTGAAAACGGCTTATCGTACAAAAATTTGGCATCAGACCTTTTTTGTAGAGAATTTAATTTTCTTTACAAATATGTATTATTTATATTTTTGAGGTATACTGTTAAAAAGATTTGAGTGAAAGAAGCGCGTAGTGTAAAAAAGTTGAAATTCTCGATGATAGACCTCTTAATATTAAAATTAAGGGCTCAAATTTTGACGTTACTTTTTTTTTTATCCTAAATAATATTATCGGTATTCCATTCAAAAAAATTCTGTTTAATTAAGTTTTTCTCTCTCGTAAAAATCTTAAAAGTGTGTCCGTAATTACTAGAAGAAAAAAACATGTCCGTCATAAGTGTATTATTTCTTTTGTGTACGGTTCAAATTAATTTGTTACTCTAGACTGATTTGAAGCCTACCTTAAATTTATTTCGCACTTGTTAATGAATTTTTATTGTGTCATAAAACAAATTGTTCTTTTGTACTTTTTTCAACAATGGAACGGAAATTGTAAAACAACCATCAGCGGTCAACAACAGGTCTAAATATCATCTCTTAATTACAATCCGAAAACCATAATTATCTTTGGCACAGGTGCAGATCTGATGCAATGCCTATCGATGTCAAGATTGCATTATTAGCGATTAAATTTATGGCTTTCTTTACATTTCATTTAACGTACATGAGCCTTTTAATTTCCTCAATAAAAGCTCTACGTCCACGCATTTCACTTTGCGTTTAATCTTAATTAGCGGATCGCTTACATCTCAAATTGATGTTTGTTCGATTTCAGAATTGCATGTACATTTGGGTGCGAGACCACAGACAGCATCACAAGTACAGCGACACCGACGCCGACCCCCACAACGCCAACAGGGGATTTTTCTTTTCGCACATCGGATGGCTGATGAGTAAAAAACATCCGGCCGTCATAAGCAAGGGAAAAACCATCGACATGTCCGATTTGGAAGCGGATTCCTTGGTTATGTTGCAAAAAACGTAAGTAGTCGAGCAGTGGCGCAGCCGAAGGGCTGCGACCCCCCACCCTGCAAAATTTCATATATCAATACAAATTAAATAATTTTTTTTTAACGGATAATGGGAGTTGAGTAAATGTGGCATTTGTTTTATAATTTTGATTTAAAAAATTTTCAAAAGTAAATTAATTATTGTGAATTGTGCTTTAAAGCCGAATGTGCACCTTTTCGTATTTATTGATTTGCCTTGATTTATTTTTTTTCTTTTACTTTTATATAAAAGTTCAGTAAACTTGGATATTATGTTCAAAAAAATTATTAACCATAGCAATGAGTGGAGCAAGCGAAAAGATACGACAATTTCGTAGGTGCGAGTGAGAGAAAACGACTAAATTATTCAATTAATTTTTTTCTAATTTATTAGTTTAAATTTTGTGAATCGTGCTTAAAACCGAGTGTGCACATTCGAGCTCAAAGTGGCACATTCCGATCTCGGGAAAATGAAGCGCGCCGCTCCGCGTCGCGCTTCATTTGCCTCCCTCGCTCGGAAATGTGCCACTTTTCGCTCGAATGCGCACATCCTCGTATTTATTGATTTGCTTTAATTAATATTTTCACTTTTAAATTAAAAATGTAGTAAATTTGGATGTTATGTTCAAAAAACGTATTAACCATAGCAATGAGTGGAAGCAAGCGAAAAGATACGACAATTTCGTAGGAGCGAGTGAGAGAAAACGACTAAATTATTTAATTATTTTTTTTTCTAATTTATTAGTTTAAATTTTGTGAATCGTGCTTAAAACCGAGTGTGCACATTCGAGCTCAAAGTGGCACATTCCGATCTCGGGAAAATGAAGCGCGCCGCTCCGCGTCGCGCTTCATTTGCCTCCCTCGCTCGGAAATGTGCCACTTTTCACTCGAATGCGCACATCCTCGTATTTATTGGATTCGTCTACATTCATATTTTTTCTTTACATTAAAAAAATTATATTTATTCCAAAAAAGTTATATTTTATGTTCGGAAAAGGTTAAAGCGTCAATTTTTTTCAAAAACTATGTTCTATAATTTTAAAAAATAAGGACACGATTGCCCATAGCAACATACAGGCTACACACGTGGCTGCAATCAGTTTATTACAATTTAATGCTTCGTAATACAAATGTTAAATGTCTGCGATTGTTTGTTTAATAACGTTTCCGAACAAAATATCTACATTTAATGGATTAGTTATGTTTTTTTAACGCTGTAAAGTTACAGTGAGAAAATTAATACAGACAAATCTAATTATACAATGCTTGTGTATATTTAAGCGTGAAATCGCACAATTTCGAGCAAGGCAAACAAATGTACTGCGTCATGGGATGGCGCGCTTTATTTTCCCGTGATCGAAATGTGCCACTTTGAGCTCGAATGTGCGCATACCTCGTTTTATTGGATTTGTATGCATTAGTCTTCTCCCTTTAAATTTAAAAATCAAATTTACCGCAGTTTGATTGGATTTTTTTTAATTTGAAAGAAAGAAAATTGAGACGATAATAAAACGGAACGATGTGCAGAACGTGGCACATTTCTGAACCACTTTTTGCTTGAATATGCACACTTACAATAATTAATTTATTTTTTACAAATTTTAATTAAAAATTATGTACCGTTTTTCTACGCTCAACAACAATGCCAACTTGAGATGTCAATTGAGTGGGTCCAAAAACATAATTTAGTTTTCAATTTGGGGGTGAAAATTGTAATTCATAAAAAAATTAATTTAAAAAAAAAAGTTAATATTTTGAGATATTTCACTAATTTTTAAAATTGATAATGAATATAAATATAAAAATTGTTTTAGAAACTACATTGTATCCTTTTTAAAGTCATACAAATATTTAAAAAAAATTATTATTTTAATTTAAAAATAAAATAACATGCTTTTATTTTTTATTCGTCTCAAAATCGAGTTGAAAATAATCATATTCGGCAATTGTTAGATGTTTCTAAAGATTCTAATCCGAAAAAAACTTTTCTTATAAATTCAAAAATTTAAATTCGTTATTATTGTTTTATTGGTGGGGCACCATCAAGAAATTTAAAAAAGTTTATCTGTTTTTGAAAAAATTTTTTTATAAACCATAATTTATACCCTCGGGTCAAGAATTTTTTTTACCCACCCTTATTGGGTAATAAATAATAGAAAACAATTTTGGAAATGTACAGAAAATAACCGCACCCTTTCAAACAAAATTTTTGTACTAAAATCCTTTTTTACAAAATTGTTTCTTTTACATTTTCCATATACAATCTCTAATATGTAAAAATTATTTTTAAACTCTCCCATCACTATTATGTTGAAATTTTTAATGATTTATGAAGCAAAAATAATTTGTAATTTGGATCTAAGAAAATAATGACTTTTTTGCCAATTGTATTAAGTTAATATTTTCAATCCATATGGAATTTTAATACTAATCCTAATTTTAGCTTCTACAAGTCGCTTTACGTTGTTTTTGCAATGGCTCTACCAGTAGTCGTTCCTGTTTACTTCTGGAATGAAAGTTACATCAATTCCTTCTTCATCTCGTATTTCACGCGTTACATTATGCTTTTGCACATCACGTGGTCTGTAAACAGCGCTGCACATCTTTATGGAACACGTCCATTCGACAAGTACGTTTATTTTTGTATAAAAAATCTTCCCTTCATTAAAAACACTATTTTTTCCAGAAATCTCAAACCCGTGGAAAGTCACTTTGTTGCCTTCGTATCAGTTGGTGAGGGTTGGCACAATTACCATCACGCTTTCCCATGGGACTACAGGGCCTCAGAATATGGCGCAAAATACAATCTCAGCACTTTCGTTATAAATATTTTGGCAGCCATGGGTTTAGCTTACGATCTCAAAGTGGCCCCTTACAGTATGGTCCAATACAGAGCCCTAAGGGCGGGAGACGGAACGCATGAAGTCTTCGGCACGGAAGCGCAAGAGAAATATGGAAAAATTGCTTTCGAGCAATCCAAGAAAATGGAAATGTCTACTCCGGAAGATACAATAAAATCGGCCAAGCCTACTGTAAACCACAGACCCCTGGCGGTCAAGGGTTGAGATTGTTATATAACTAATTTAATGTTTGTTTATTGTTGACCCTAAGAATATTTATTCGAATCGCGTAATTTCAATGTTGTTTAATTCATCTTTGGAAACAAATTCCAAAATAATTTTGGTGATGTTTTCTTACTTCGGGTAATTGTATCATAAAATGTAAGAATGTTGCTTTAATTATGTTTTACTAGATTTGTATTATTTATTGTAAGTGATTTATGCATAATATTTTATTCTTAAGACTGAAATAAAAATATATTTAGTTTCATTAAAATGGTATTTTATTATTTTTACTTTTTAGCTTAAATAATATTGTAAAATTGTAATTATTAGTTTCTTTTTAATATTTAACGTTTTGATTACTAAATCAGTTTTAAAATAATTAATTAAATAATTAAATAGTTTTATTCAGATTACTATTATCTTATATACTTTTGCATATGCAGACATACAAGTACATATTGATAATCGGGAAAAAATTGACACAACTCAAAAATGTTTTAAATTAGGACTAGTATCTTTAATACATTCTCCTCAAACAGAAAAAGTTTTACAATGCTAATTTAAAGATTGAGGCAGTTACTAAGAACTGTAGGAGTTACTATTCTAGAAATTTTTGTTTTTTTCCCTACTGAAAAAATCTGTTTTTTTGCATTCGTCAGTTTTCTTGCCGATGAACTATATGTATATATATTTGTTTTTTATATTACCACTGCAAATTTACAATCTACTACGTCTACCAAATCTAGTAAATTGAGTAAACAAAGTAATAAGCAAATAGTTTGATAGTTTGTCATGAGTAGGGTACCATCTCCACGATTTACTCAAGAAGATCTTCTAGCCATTATCTCTTAAGTCTTCTATTCAAGAGTTGGTGTGAGTAGAGGTTGATAATAAGTGGTTTGTTATGAGTTAAGGTGTGCATAGGGCTTTTAAAGACATAAATCCTAATGGCTTCCGAGATGAATGGGATTTTGAGATCGTGGTGGAAGGTTTGGTTGCTAACGTACCAAGGTGCAACAAATACCATGCGCAGTGTCTTCGATTGGATCCTCTGTAATATTTTGGTGTTGGAAGCTTTACTGCATTCCCATAGTCCAATCATTTGAGGCGCTCGTCTATGGTCCATTGGAGTAGTTTGCCATGTAATCGCTTGGATAATCGATGTTAAGTATTTAATGCTTATATTCATTACGCTGGATGTATGCATTTTATGTGCTAGACTAATGTTAAAAATGTCAATATTTAGTCAAATAAGACACGTTAATTTCAAAAGTTATATTCAAAATGGTTTATTAAAAATGTAGTCCATTGCTAGCTTTACATTTTCTTCATCTTTCAGAAAATTTATGGATAAAAGTTATTATTTGTTTAGTTGCATAAATGCATTTATTTATACAGTACTATTATACTGTTAAAATGCTTTTTAAAATTTCCACTAATTTTTTCCCACCCTGTATTTCAAAGACTCAAGGAATGTTATTGGTGAAATTTCCTAATGCAGTTTTACCCTTGATGGTTGCCCACTGCTTCGCTGGTTTATTTATGCAAAACTTTTTTGGAATGTATACAATTGTGCAAGAAATAATATCTAAAAGATTTCCACATATCTGTTAAATGTTCTTCAATGAATGCACAGAAAAATGCTTAATTATGATACAGATGTTTAAAATACAAAAACTTTCAATAAAATTCACATAGAGATTTATTTGAGTAAATTATTTCATCAGGTATCGAATGCCTACTTAAGAACATATTTCAAAATCTTTTCGTAGTGAGTATAAATCAAAAGTTTGGACAATAATAGAATTGCGCAAAAGGTATTTTAATTATATTAGAAATGAAATAATCAATGTTCATCCATTATTGAAATTTCTTGTTTCATTTTTACATGGAACGTGTTTAATTGAATTTTGATTAAATAGTTAATTATCCGTAATAATTAAACCAGTTCTTAAAAACCAATTTTTTAGGAATTCAATAAGATAATTACTTTATATTTAAAGTCAAATATATTTACTTATTCTAACAAAATTCGGCAGTTAACATTTGATCTAACAGTGACTAAAATAACAATAATAAGTTCAAATGATTTATTGAGAAAATTATCACTTTAATGTGTTTTTTTAATTATTACTTTTGTGACTAGTATTCAATACGATAATATTTTTAACCGATTTTCTCCATCCAAAAATTTCCCAAATAGTACTATGTGAAATCTATCAGCTATCACACATCAAAGATTTTTTAATTAAAATTATGTCCTCTGAATTAGTCTTTTGTAATGGTTGTTGAACATGGAATAAACATAATAAAAGTTACGCCTAGAAAAAACGTTTTATTCCTTCAATTCATAAAAATGATTTAATTCACAATTGTAGTTACGAAATATTTTATTAAAGTTGTCAAAAATATGATATGATTATTTAACGTGTTATTGATTTTTACGTTGAAAAGCGTAATTTAAAATCAAAATATTTAAAACTGAAGTTCCATTGACATACCTTTTTTTAATTAGCGTACTTAATAATTATTTGCTGTATTTGCTGAATTAATTATAAAACAGTACAAAAACTACACAAATAAAAAAATTACAAATATAGCTAAATGTTACATAACAACATGTTAAGTTGTCTGATAAAGTTTTAGTAAAGAAACAAAATGTTGCATATTTAATAAGAGTTAATGATTTTATTGATTGCCCAATACCTGTTAACTTTAATTAATATTTAAAAGATATTGAATATTAACATTACGTAAAAAAAAGTTTTATTATCAAATTCTTTTGGACAGCAATATTAGCAATTATCATACCGACAGTACCATAGCAGCTAGTTGAGCGACCGTCAACATTTTTAGAATTGACTTCCAACTTGTAAATATTGTAACAAACGCGATAGATTAATTTAATCGAATGCGATAGATTAATCACACGCGCTCGAGAAACATCTATGTTACATTACTTTGAATGCTGGAAAACAACAATCTCTATTTTTTTAGAAGCACTGATACTAACACGGAGACACACATATAAGCGCAACCGACTTGCGTAATAGGCAGTCTAAGACCAAGTTTGGTTTCGTTAGGGTTAGTGCTCTCTCTATTCAGCTGATTCTTGGTGCAACTCAAGGTAATCTCTAACGCGCGGTGAAGATAAATTTGTAGATAAATAAACATTGTAAATAAATACGGGAAAAATACGGTAAAACCATCTTACATTTCATAACTTTTGAGAAAGCATTTAAACAAAATTAATATTAAATCCAATTGAAGTGCCGTCGTCAAAACATCAAACTCTTGTAGTATGAAATCTTTCCATTCTATTTTAGAATACCCATTTTGACCAGCAATAACACCGAACAAACCAGGTATTGTACTTTTATGAAAAGTTGTAAAATTTAATTTCGAGTTATCGAAATATTTACTAATGGAAACTCGAATTTAGGGAATTGTAAAACGTTCAAAAAAAATCGAGTTATTAGAATTCGAGGTTTCAAAAATTCGCCTTATTTAAGTTCGACTGTAATAAGTTTATAAGTAGATTAATTTGAATGGTTTATTAATATAGTTCATTATGTTTTAGTTATCTTATCGCAGTCTTTATTTTATCGAGCAAAAAATATTAACAAACCAAAGGACTTGCATAGGATCGTCGTGCTGGCAAGCAAAATCATTTCAAAAGAAATTATAAACAATATACGAAATAACTACTAAACTCATTACACATTAATTTTACGAGTTTTAAAATGTTATTAAAGAGGCAATAAAATTTTATATAGGCACTTTAGCCACGTTTCAAACGTACGCAACTTTTATGTAATTTTGAACAAGATTTTTCTCGAATAACTAATCATGTTTTCTTATGGAATAATATTGTATTTATTTGTGAAAGCTGTAAGTATTGAATGAATTACCACTACACGTTATAAATTTAGCATTTAATAATCGTAGAGTGAAGGTGTCTTAACAAAAAATTGTGGTAAGCCCAAAAGTGCATTAAAGCAAAAAATTTTATTTGCAGAGAATTTTTTTTCCAGAATGCGGTGTTGTAAATTCGCAAGAGTCGTTAAATCGTATTGTCGGAGGTAAATTTGCCGCGCCTCATATGTATCCGTGGTTAATTTATATTACCAAAGACAAGCAATTACATTGTGGAGGTGCACTTATAAATGACAGATATGTCCTTACAGCAGGACATTGCGTTAAATGGTAAAATTATTTTTAACTATAAAAAAGATGGATAATTTCGTCATTGCTTATTATACAGTGTAAATTTTTAAGGTTGAGAACATTTTGAATTTAAAGCTATAGGAATTTATGTTTATCTTCGTACTACTAAATAAAATCTGTTGGGCAAGATTACCTCTGCCCTCACCATGTCAATTTTGTCACAGTCGGTTTAAATTATTGTTTGTTCTGAATTTTAATTCATGTTTTTTGGGCAAAAAATGAAAAACATAGAATTGCATTATATTGCAAGGGGATGTTCCTACGTACCCCTAGCAACTATAGCCGGTGTCATTTTCTGGCGCTCTCGCTCTAAAATAAAAATTTTCGATAAAACTAAATAAATTAAAAAAAATACATTTTGACTCACAAAAAGAATAGTAGCGCTCTCATTTTCGATGCAATCATTACAAGCGAGTCGGATTCGAAATTCTGAGACTTTTCTACATAAGATACATGCAAAATAAGTATAGGGCGCAATGTTAATTTTTCGAGTAATTAAAAATTGCAATTTTAAGTTTACTTTTTTGCACAAAATTTTACGTTAAAAAAATTGTAGCGCCCTTATTTACGGACCAATATTTAAAAATTATACAGATTCGGATTTGTCAGCCTTTTTGACTTCAGATAGGCCTAAGAAACCATAGGCGTGCTATTTAACCCCTTGACATACAAAAAAAACCGAATTTGATGAGTAAAAAAACTATTAATTTGACTCAACTTAACTGTTATGAACATACACAAATAACATAAAATAAATAATTAATAGTTTTTAAATATTTTGAAATATGTGGAGCAGTGTTTCCCAATCTTTTTTTAACATTCCCCACCTAAGTCATTCTAAAATTTTGATGCATATAATATATAACATATAAATATTTTTTTATATTTAAAAATTGAATTATTCCATAAATGAAGTATAATTACAACTTGTTCAAGACACAAGATTTAGGTTTTAGCAAGAAATCACTAGGAAATTATTAAGAAAAAAAAAACAATAAGTAAATTTTAAAAACATAAATAAAAAATATTTTTATATCGATAGCTCGAATTTTTGATAACGCGAATTATTTTTAGTTTTTCTTCAACTTCGAGCTATCGAGGTTTGACTGTATTCAATTTTATAAATTTAATATTTCGGAACAATTAAGATAATTTATTTATTGAGTTTTCTCCAATATTAATTTTATTTGAGTAAATTAATGATCTTCAAAGTTTTTTAAAAAACTAGAAATTCTGTATTTACTCTATTTGAGTTTTCTAAAAATACATAATAATTTTTTCATCAAAATTTACCGAATAAAGTTTTGTTTTATTCAATTTGTGTTATACAAAAAAGATTGATAATTTAAAATTTCTAAAGTCCTTAAATATATTTTAAAAATTTTCCAAGTTATTAATATATTTAATTTGAGTTGTCTAAAAACTTAAAATAATTTATTCTTCGAGTTTACTTGAATAATTTTGCTAAATGTTTAAAACTAAATTTCATTCTATGTAAAAAAAAACGGTGCATGTACTTATGTACGCACGTTAGAAGTAATACTTCTTTGGCGCGACAAAATTCAATATAACAACGCGCTATGTTGCGCTTGTGTATAGCTAGACCAGTGGTTATCAAACTATATGTTACTGCGCATATGTCGTTTTATTTGAATAGATTGCTATTTCCTTTTTAAATCCAAAAAGTAATTTAAACAAATTGAATAAATACGAAGATGTGCGCGTTCGAGCGAAAAGTGGCACATTTTTGAGCGAGGGAAGCAAATGAAGCGCGACGCGGAGCGGCGCGCTTCATTTTCCCGAGATCGGAAATGTGCCACTTTGAGCTCGAATGCGCACACTCGGCTTTAAGCACACTTTACAAGAATTAATTTACTCTCTGACAATTCACAATTAAATATTACAGAATTATGTTAATAATAAAATTCCCAAATCGCCAATTTTGTGCCTTTTAACAAAATTATTGTTGAAAACAAACCGTTTTGGATCATAAAATTAAATACAGTTCTTGACGTCTTAGAGACGTCAAAATCTACAATGACACCCTAATCGATTGACGTCTCCTAGACGTCATTGTATGTCAAGGGGTTAAAAGTTTTGAGGAAAACGTAAATCTTCGAAAAAAAACATTTTTTTGGCAAAAAATAAAAAAAATACAATTTCCTACGTACAGTCAGCCTAAGAAGTAATCAACACCCTAAAAACAGTACTTACCGTAATCGAGCTATTCCAAGAGACAGGTTTTAGTTAAAAATAATGTTTAAGGAGATTTATGACTGCTTTTATAAGTACAATAAATAATTTTTTCTATTAATTGTTTAAAAATAGCACGATCACTGTAGGTGCTGCTCTATGGTGTTGATTACTTCTTAGGGTGACTGTACTTCCGCGTTTACGAACTTACCCCACTTCACCTCACCATGTTTACGCTAAAAGTAATATAGACGTCATTTTAAAAAATGAATGGCCACCAACATAACGACTTAATATTACAAATTGAAGATGGTGCCGTTGTCAGCTTTTAGAAAACTGCAAAAAGTTGATTGCAACGTCGCATACTTATTGTCTTCAACAATTTTATTTTCAAATAGAATTTAAAAAATCTTCAATTGTACTTTAGGTATAACAAGACAAATTTAGCAGTGGTCCTGGGAAGACACGATCGTGCATCGGAGCAAACAGGAACAATCATTCCTATTCAAAACATAATGATTCACGATGATTTCGCGAGCGATCGAATTCACGATACAAACGACGTGGCATTAATAAAAATGATACGATCGATAAAATTTTCGCCAACGATGAGCCCCGTATGTCTTCCACATCCTGGAAAGTAGTTTACTTATCTCGTTATTAATGACTTCAAGTCATAACTGAAACAGTTTATTACAGTTTCAGACTATACGAACAGATATGCCATCGTGGCTGGATGGGGAAAAATATCACAAACCGGAAAAACTTCGCGATTCGTTCGACAGGCAGTTGTTCAAATTATGCCGGATGATTTTTGCTTAATGTCGATAATTGGTAGTCATTACTCTGACGCAATGTTGTGTGCTTACTCAAAAAATGTGGATGCGTGTCAGGTATGATGATTGATAGAATTATTGATGGCTTTTGAAAAAGTAACTTTAGGGCGATAGTGGTGGTCCGTTGGTATACGAACGACGTCCTTCTAAGATAGAACTTATTGGTAAGTTTGACTAAAGATCATTTAAAATTATTTTTTTTCAATAATTACGTTGGTTAAGTATTTGAAAATTAATTATTGTTTTATTTAAATCAGCTAATAAGAAAAGTAATAAAAATGGTGCGTGGGCATTACAAACATAATTTACGTTAATACAAAACAATCTAATAAAAGCAATGGTAATGTACAACTTGAATATTTATCACGTAGGCAGCTTCAATTTATAAATGGTTTTTGATCTATTTCAAAATATTATACCACGTAGACTTGACGATTAATTTATAATTAATTCACAATCAAATCAGTTACAATGGTGAAAACGTGATTTAACTTTAAAATGTAGGTCACTTATTAAACAAAAGAATTGTAAACATTTCAAGAAGTCTGTAATAAGGCTGTCAGTTCATGTAGATAACAATCAGTTATGGTTTGAGATTGCTTTTTTTGGTAATTCAGTGAAAAAATTAATCGCTTTATATTTTGTATTGTTTTATGACGAAAAAGAAGTGTTATTTAATATTATTAAAATGTTGATTCAAACAAAAAGTAAATTTGGTGAATTAGTCACTGTTAATGTTGGTCGTTATATGACTCTTCTTCTACAGCTCCTCTTTTTTCACTTCTGTCGTTTTTCTACTGAATTTTACAATGACAATCTCAATTTTTATTTGTTGCAGAAACCCACAACTTAATAACACATCATCATCATCATCATTTCTTCTTTTACCTGTAGGTGTTAAGGTAGTTTTCCTATATTATAATACTTCTACTAATGTTCGCTATTTTCCGCGATCTCTTGCTAGGATTCTTGCTTCTTCCAATGTTATTACCTTGCATTTTATTATTTTTGCTACACTGTTGTTGTTCACTGTTTGTTCTGGGTCGTTCTCTTTTCTTTTTGCCTGTTTTCCTCGTTTTCCATACTTTCTTAATTTGTGTTGTGTTATCCATTCTGATTATGTGAACTACCAATTTTAATTTCTTTTGTTCTTCTTCTTCATCTTTACCTTTGTCTTTGATACACTTGTTCTCAACTGCCCCCTTATCGGGGTAGGCGTGTTCTTAAGAAGTATTCTCTTCTGTTAAAAAACATTTCTGGAGATATATTATAATCACGACAAAGCTCCACAGAAGACCTATTCCATGTACTTTTTGGTCTACCTGGTTTTCTATTTGCTTAGTACCTTGCGAAAACTCTTTTGTTCTATTTTGTTTATTAATGGTTTTATTTTTAGTTTTTCCCCAATGTACGCATTCCTTATTTTATCTATTCTTTTATACCCTTCTACTTTCCTTGAGTATCTCATCTCCGCAACCTGTATTCTATTTTCTTGTGTTTTATTTAGAACCCAGTTCTCTGCCCGGTATATACATTGTATTGTACACTGTTAATTTTGTTTTCTTTGATATTTTTTTCTTATTCATGAACTTGTTGCTGTCTTAATTCTATTTCTTGTTTCTTCTTCATGTTTATCTTTTCTATTTATAATTATGCCCAAGTATTGGAATTCATTAACTTGTTTTAGTATTTCTTCCTCAAGTCAGATGTTTATGTTTTCTTCTTTACTGGAAATGACCATCACCTTGGTTTCTCTCTTATTGAGTATTTGATTATATTCTTTTATTATATCTGCCTCCACATTGATATTTCTTTCTATATCTTGGCTACTCTTTGCCACAAGTACCACATCATCTGCCAATACGCATGCGTGTACTTTAATTAGTTGTATTTTCTCCAAGATACTGATTTCTCTAGGTTTATTAATATTTGCTTCCAAGCCAGTTCTTTCTACATCTTTCAGTAATTCCTCCATCATTTTTGCCGCAAATTCGATGATGTCGGCCAGCAATACTATATCGTTTGTAAATCTGATGTTATTTAAATAGTCCTCGCCTACTTTTATTACGATGTTATCTTATTTTAGGAATTTACAGCATATTTCAGGGTAACTTTTAAATAAATTCATAGATATATTATCACCCGTCCATATGTCTCGCTCAATTCTAAATGTCATAAAATAAAATTTCCAAAATGCTTTATTAATATATGTATTTTTTCCTTTGTATAACAGTGCATGATTAATGAATTTGTATGCTGATAAATACTGTGTTTCTTTAAATTACTTATGTAATAATAAGTTGAATATATTTCAGGATTAGTTTCTTGGGGACTCGGATGTGCTCAGCCAGGAATACCAGGAGTATACACAAAAATTGTAAATTTTCTTAAATGGATTGAAGTTAATACAGTAGATGGTGTATATTGTTCTAAAAATTAAACAAACAATTATTTGACTATAACTGTACAACCTGGAATCAATTTCAATAAAAAGAAATGAACTTCGAAGAAATGTTTCAATTTTACAAAAAGCTTAAAATCATTAACCTTCCGTGTACTAGGTGGGGTATAACTAACGTAAACAATTTTTTTTTGTTAAAACCGGACGTTTGGTAATCTTGCTTATAACCGAGTGTGCGCATTCAAGCTCAAAGTGGCACATTCCGATCTCGGGAAAATGAAGCGCGCCGCTCCGCGTCGCGCTTCATTTGCTTCCCTCGCTCGGTAATGTGCCACTTTTCGCTCGAATGCGCACATCTCCGTATTTATTATATAAGTATAATTTAGCGTGCGCTCTTTCAAATCAAAAATTTTAATTTAATTTAGTAAATATTATTTTTATATTCGAAAAACGTATTTACCATAGCAATGAGTGGAAGGGAGCGAGAAGATACGATAATCTTGTCAATGGAAGTGAGAGGAAACGATTAAAATTATTCAATTAATTTTTGTGTAATTGATTGGTCTAAATGATTGCGAATCATTAAGAATTTGCCGTGAAATTAATTTGTATTTCAATAAAGAGGCAAGAATGAAATTCTTGTTAGGTTTTCTCAGGGCCGGACCGTGAGTTTAGGGGGCCCTGGGCTAATACTACTTAGGGGCCCACCTGAACGTAGACTTTAATTAAATGAATTGAATAGGTTTGATTAATCGCAGGATTCGCAGGGCTGCAAACCTTACGATCTGTTTAATTTAATAAAATTATAGATTTTTTCGCATTATCGTCTATTTTTGACTTTGACTTGACTTAGCTGGGGGCCCCTTAAATCCACGGGGCCATGGGCTGAAGCCCAAAAAGCCATATGGTAGATCCGGTCCTGGGTTTTCTTAAAATTCGGTGCAGTTATTGACGCGTGTCATTGGAATTTAGTACTCAAGAAAAGATAGTTAACAAGTTAAAGAAAAAGTTAAGTTTTTGTATTTTTATTAATAAAAGTCTATTCTAATGCATAAATAAATATGTTTTTTACTTAAACCTATTCATTATTGGATATTAAAATATATTTCTTATCATTTAACTGTCATAAAGTACAATTTTGTAAATTTTATGTCATTTTATTTTTGGGGTATGGCAAACCCCACCTAGTATGGCATGTGACATTTAGTCACTTAGTATGCGGAGGATTAAAAACATGCTATCTTATTTCAAAAACAACTTAATAAATATAATAATAATCAACAAAATTACTTGTCTATTTGTAATAAAATGTTTTCTTTAATATTTCATTTATGCTAGTTTTTTTTACTTACTTATTTCAAACTTTTTAAATTACATTTTTCACTAATTTTTATATAAGTAAAGCCCTTTAAGGTATGTATTGCTTAATATTTTTGGCTTGTATTCTGCTGGTTTATTGTTCTTTGATAATTCGTGACTACTTGATTTAAAACTGAAACCTTTAATATCCTTAATAATTTTTATTTAAATATGGGTTATTATACATAGTAGAAACGAGAAAAAAAAATGCTATTTAACTGTGTAAAAAACTATATAGCGTCCGTTTAAAATAAAAAAGTTGGTAAAAATATCTTGGATTTATAATCTTACCTTGAATTTAATTTTGACCCAATTTTCACCTATATTTTATGAAACCAAGTAACTTTTGTATTAAACTTTTTTTTGTAAATTATATAATTACAAAATTATTTGACATTAAAAAAAATATCAATTTTCATTTTTGCCTATTTCAACGTTAATATTTTTATATCGATAACTCGAATTATTTTTAGTTTTTCCTCAACCTCGACTTATCGAGGTTCGACTGTAGGGGGAAAGTGGCATGAAACAGCCAAGTTTTGAAACAGCCATTATCAATTACGCGGTAGTTTTCATACGAATCGTTTATGTATTATCATTTTAAGATAGCAACACTAGCCAGATATCCCCCACAAAAATTTGACCGTTCACCGTCAATAAACGGCGCCGATACGACGTATTGAAGATTTTGTCGTCAAAAAGTAAGGTTTTGAGTTCAGTTTATTTGTTTTCTAACGCCTATACGTACAAAACTAATAATAATATGATTACACTATAATTTTATAGATATATTAGGCCTTCTAATAACGTATATATTTTGTAGACTAATCTTTGATTTCATAGTAATTTTCGAGATTTTGTTTCTTGGGAGAATATGTTTTGAAATAGCCGGACTGCAGTGTAATGAAACAGCCACCTTTTAATTCCATAAAATGCAATAATAATTGTAGTAACAGCAATCAAGAGTGGTACCGATGCAAAATTGTAATGGTTGGGCATATAAATCCTGTGCATAAAGAAATTGCATTATTTTTGCTAAAAACGTTTTAAGTTTTGCAATGATTGATCTCAAACGTCAAATTTTTTGACAGTTTCTTAGATTTTTGTAAGTCAATATTTTATTGAGAGTTTGCGTTATTTAAAACGTTTTATAATTATATAAGATCTAAAATTATAGCTTAAGTTTATTATTAAATAATATCTTCGTTAATGTGCAGTTTTAATCTTGTAATAAGAACATGGCTTTTTCAAAAGGTTGGCTGTTTAATACCTATAGGTTATGAAAAAGCCAAATTTTATTTTTTTTATAAATGATTAGAAGTCGAAAAATATCGTTAATTTTGAAAAATGTTTTATGACATTACGTACATAAATGCATGAACAATTACAGATTTTAAAAAAAAATTGATTTATTTATGTCCTTCTATATTATTTATCCCTTTTTTTAAAACTGACTGTTTCATGCCACTTTCCCCCTATATGCCTAATGCAAATTATTTGTCATTTTTATAATTTATATAACTAATCTCGTTAAATGCCAATGTTAGAAGATTTCTCGTAATACAATCCTTGACCTGTGCAACATTCAACAATGGTAAGATTTCTATTGCTTAATTCGCACAAAAACTTTATGCATGCACATGGTTTGTAATTAGTGAAGCACAATTTACAAATAACAATTTAAGAAGTTAAACTATGCAACAAAACTATTCTCTGGGCTTTCGTTTTAATGTTATTTATAAATAACGTTTTATGTATTAGAATTTATTGTTCTCATTAATCGCTTGCGACATTCGCAAATAAAAACACAAGCAGGACTAAACCAATTTTATACACAAATTACTAAGTAATTATAGCAACTTGATAAAACAAAAAGTCAATTTTTGAATTATACGAACTAGAAGAAGAAACTAATAATAGATATCCTCAAAGTGAAAATCGATTGTGCAACGGGACCAAAAAAAAAATAGATATCAACAGGAATTTATAATTTATTTCGACATTGTCCTTGCGTTTCTCAAAAGTTCAGAATATAAACTAAACGTCATTTTAATTTGTTGGATCGTAAATCTCGCTGCAATTTCGTACACCCCCCCTCTTCGACATCAAAACGAAATCACTAGAAAAATTAGTGTAAAGATTCAGTTTGCCGCATTTTTCGCGTTAATATCATTAAATTTAGTCGAAAAAAATCGGTCAACGACAACGCACGCGTTCGTACTTTTGTAGACAGTTGCATTATGTCTACTCTCGCACTGCCCACGAACGTAACAGTAAATAATATTTTAAACGCCAAATCGTAAATTATAACTGTACGTGTTTTATAATAATTCATTGTTTTATCGGGAAATAGCTACGAGATAAACAGTTCGTTAAGAAAACTCCCCAGAAAAGGACACACTCCGCGCCTCCCGCCCTCCTCGAATTACAAAAATACCAAAAAATGAGAAACATTCACATTTTTAGTTTAATGCTTGTGTGCTTAATCGTCAACCCTGGCGTCGCTTACAAATGCACCCGCAAAAAAGTGAGTAAACCCATTCAACCGCACCCCTCAACTTATTTTGTCAATTAATTTGTCTTGCAGCCGAAAGAAATGTCGCGCACGAAGTGTGGTAAGCGACTCGATCCTGAAATCGCATCGTATCGAATTTATTTTGAATGTCTGTTTTGTAGTGGCCGGACGAAGATTTTTCGCGAGATTGGATCAAATACCTGCCTTTGTGAGGACGTTTTCGAAAACAGCATTGGTGCAACCCTATCTCTATCCGTGGATCGCTGATATTTTGTCTTCCTATGCAGGTCAAGTGGGAAGATGTGCTGGAAGTCTTGTCAACGATAGATATATTCTGACAGCTCAACATTGCTGTTTACCGTAAGTTCTAAGCTCTTAAGCTTTTCTTGGGCAAACATCGCGTACAGCGCTTTATTTCGCCATTTTGCCGAAGAAAACAAATTGTTTATTTTTGTAGATGAGCTTGATTGATAATTGATTCTGTCTTACTTTGCTTTACCGGTCGTTTAAGTTGATTTTGATAGCTTGTAATTATATTGTTTTGAAAACTTAATTGCACCGACGTCGGCTGTAAATTCTAATTAAATAGTAATTTTAAAAAATTCTGATTTATCGCAATTGAATTGTATAATTGCCACCTAATTTTGTTTACTTTTTAATGAATGTGAGAAATTATATTTTACAATCACAAACCTGCGTTTGGAATTATAGGAATAGGTTTTTTGACAAAACCGCAAATATAAATCTTAAGATACTACTTTCTGATATAATTTTTAGTAAATATATTATTTAGTTAATACAATGTAAACTCTTTATAACAAACTCCCTTATAACAAAAAACACTCTATAGCGTGGATATTCCTCAGTTTGTGTACATTATTGCCCATACATTAACACACTCTCTATAACGTATTGGTCTTTGTCTATAACAAAACAACACGCCTTTGTTTACATGTCATTTAATTACGATAAGCATAGTGAATCGGCACCAGAATGATATATAGACCTTCGATTGAGATTATGTTGGTACTAATGAGATAGGTTGATCGGGCAAGTTTTAGATTTTGATCTATTTTGGTTTTTGAATAAATGGAAAAAAATAGTATTAAAAAAATAATTGTTTTCTCAAAAACGGTTTCACCGATTTGAATCGAATTTGGACACATTATAGAGGTATATAAAGGTTATACTAGAAAAAAGTAACAGCTCATAATCTTTATAATAATCATTAGAAACAAGTGATTATTTTCTATTTTTTTTTTTTTTGATAACTTTGGAGCAATATTATGAAACTAATTTTTTGTGTCGTTTTTGATGTACAATAATCTCTCAAATTCATAATTGATCGTAAATGTACGTAATATCAAAAAATATTAAAAATTGATATATTATAATGTTTATACCTTTGAAACAACAGAAATGAAGCTCATTTGATTAATTTATAAGTGAAAATAACATTTAAGTATTATAACCAATAACGTGAAAATAATATTTTTAATTAAAATTATAAGTACCTATATATTTATGTTTCTCACACCCTTGCTACTTAAACTTTAAACTTATTATTGTCAATATAGTCATATATTGTAATGTATTTTGTCATATAGTCATACGAAGTAGCTTTGAAAATGTAGAAGTAGTAATAGAGGTACTAATGAGTAGTAGCTTTAAGCAATATTTATAAGAATAATCGTAACAAAAAAAAATAATAAGTTTTATGATTTAAATTTAAAGCAAGATGTCAGAAACATAAATATCTCCTTATAATTTTAATTAACAAAATTGTGTTCACATTTTTGGTTTTAATATACATAATAAATGTTATTTTCACTTATAAATTAATGATATAAGTTTTATTTCTGTTGTTTCAAAGGTAGGTATAAACATTATAGTGTAATTATCAATTTTTATAGTACTCGGTGACTTAAAATCATATTTATAATAAAAAATCGGTTTTTATTATATTTCGATATGACAATAATTTACGATCAAATTTAAAATTGAGAGGTTAATTCTACTATAAAACAATTCAAAAGTATTATCAAAATGTTCTAGACGTTAACACATAAAAATTGAATCATTATCTAATTTAAATAATTGTTATAAGTTTTATGAAACCATAATAAATAAATTTTTTTTAATACTTATAATACCTAATAAAATTTTGTGTTTAAATTGCTACTTCAAATTCGTGTAAACTTAAGTTAACTCGAGATTAAATTATTTACCTTATTTTATTTTACGAAGATATTTAGAAATTGCTAAAATTAGTTAAAAAAAAGGTATTCTATTCACTTTTTTTGCATTTTAAAGCTCATATAACAAAATTCTAAACAAAAAATCATCCTAGAGTCGTTATCAAGTTTAACCGTAATTATATTATTTTCGATTATATCTTTTATTGATTTTTATAAAATTTCTGCATATATACCGTTCGGTATAAAGGACAAAAGAAAATTTATGTTTATTTTAACTGAATTATTTTTATTAAACATAATTTTTTTTAAATGATCGAACTTATTTTAAATTAGATAAATTTTTAATTATAATAAATTTTTAGAAAAGCATCGATAGCAAAAATATTATTCTTGATTTATTAATAAAATGGAAACTTTATTATTTAAATTTTATAAGTATTCTCATAAATGACCTATAAGCCGAATTATTGATAACTCAAACCGTTCTCAGGAAATGGTATTTCCGTTAAATTTTTTATATCGATACTCAAATTTTGACAAAAATTCACTCGACTAGCTTCGTTATAAGATTTACACCGTTATTTTATTAATTTTCGAATTATATTTATGATTTATTGATAAAATTATTCAATTGTGCCAACTTGCAAGCAAAAAAAAAATTTATTGTTATATTATTTTTTCCGAATTTGTTTTTAAAAATACATTTGTTTTAAATGATCAAAACCTTATTTTAAATTACACGTAATTTTATTATAACAAAAATTTTAAAGTTATACAAGATGTACAATAATATTCTATTTTATTTTTAATGACTGAAAATTTATATTTTGTTAAATTTTATCATACCGTCCTAAGTATGATAGCAATTTGTAACTAAGTTTCCAAGGATGCCATACAACGTTAAGTAATTTATTGTTATATTAATTTTTAACTCCGCAATTTGTTTTATTAAAAATACATTCTGTTTTTAAATGATCGAAAACCTTATTTTAAATTACGCACGTAATTTTTTAATTATAATAAAAATTTTTAAAGTAAAGCACAAGATAGACAAAAAATAATTATTCTTTGTTTTTTTTTTAATAGAACATGGAAAATTAATATTTTTTTAAATTTTATACAGTCGAACCTCCATAAGTCGAACCTTGATAAGCCGAATTTTTGATAACTCAAACCTGTTTCTCTAGGACTGGCCTATTTCAACGTTAATATTTTTATATCGATAACTCAAATTTTTGACAACTCGAATTATTTTTAGTTTCCCTTCAACTTTGACTTATCGAGGTTTGACTGTATTTAAATTTGTATTTTGTAAGTATTTTGATTTTTAATAACAATTTTCAATTTATTTTCAAGGAATTTTGATTGTAGAAATTCTAACACACTTAACTTACTGCCTACAAATATTAAAGCTTTTAAAAATTCTTGCATTCATAATTTTCTTACTTGTTTACTGTAACAATAATATTTATTAGCGCTTCATTAATTTTACTGCTTGCTTCAAATTGAAAATACAAAAACTGATGAATCTATAGCAAATTACTACCATAATTTGAATTCATAAACTCGCTCAAGCATTATTATATACGCCTATAAAACTAATCAGCGAAACAAATACCTTAAATAATTTTTTTTGCAAAATATATATGAAACCTTTTTATTTTTTGCATTTTTCTTAATTATATAAAACTTAATTTTAGTTTATGATAATTTAACGGGCTTTCGCAATATTGAAATTACACGAATCGTTTAAATCAAATCACATTTAAATTAAAAAATCATTATTTTGTTTTGGTTTGCGCATTTTGCTTATTTTTTATAACTGATAACAACTATTGTTAAATCATCCCACATTGACCTCTGCGATCATCCATTTAATCGCCACCGTTGGTGGTCGAAAAACGTGCATTAAAAACGTAAAGTTGAAGAAGATTGTCTCTTTAAACACATTAAAAAATTTATTTGATCTTATAAAACACACACAAAGACAATAAAATGTGACCAAATATTGTAA
The DNA here is from genome assembly GCA_036325965.1 of Sinopyrophorus schimmeli. Taxonomy (NCBI): domain Eukaryota; kingdom Metazoa; phylum Arthropoda; class Insecta; order Coleoptera; family Elateridae; genus Sinopyrophorus; species Sinopyrophorus schimmeli. Next base: position 1,947,293 of record JARFIZ010000282.1, read on the forward strand.
AATATATGGTCCGATCTTCGATCTAATTTAATCAGATTATGTTCTCATCTTCATAAAGCATAAAAATTATCTCACTAATTAACGAAATTTTCACAATTCACAAACAGTTTACCAATACAAACCCATATCAAATTTGTTGAATGCTGTTTGTTTGTGTTTCTACTTACTCGGACATTAGAGCTACTGTAAATTATCTATTAACAACCAAAAAGCTATATTAATTAAGTTTCAGTTTACTATGTGATTTTTAGACCCCTAGAACCCATCCACCTAATGGTAACTTTGGGATATCAGCGAAATGGACCGCCCAATCGTGTTTTGGAACCCGTGGGTTACGGCCAATATCCAGTCTTAGATATAATTTTGCACCCCAATTACGATTATACGAACGCACAAACAGCTGCTAATGATTTAGCCCTAATAAAAATTCGACCAGTTCAATATAGCAAAACAATATATCCAATTCAGTTACCAACATTTGCAGATAAATGTAAGTAACATCCTTTATTAACAATAGAAAGTACATAAATAGAAATTCATAATTATAATGCAATCTATACCTACGCATTAAAATTGCATTAGAATGCAGCCTATTTTAAATGGTATTTTTTTCCTGACCAATGCACTTGATTTTGAATTATTTTTTCTACATGTAGGATTTTTAATGTGATAACAATAATTTTTATTTTCTTACAAGAAAAAGTAAAAATTAGAAGACAGTGTTAATAAACTGTTGAAATATTAATTTATAAATAAAATAAGTTTATTTGCATTTATTTATAATATTTTCAATTCAAAGTTTTGGCTGGAAATTCGTAGAAGAAACCTAATTTGGATCACATATACGAGACCTGTTCAATATATTTTTTTTTTAGTCAACTTACAGAGAATTAGGTCCATACCTCCTTCAAAGTACTGTTCTTATGTATTCACATACTTCTTTCAGCCCTATTTTTACTTTACAAAGTAGTTTTGTAAAACTTCTTTTGCAACGTCTTGCAATACCAATGACAAATTTCTTTTACAATTACGAAAATTGTTTTTTTAGCACTGATGTTCATTTTCTGAATAAGAAAAAATAGTAGAAACCCAGATTTCAGGAATAACAAATTTAGGGGAAGACAATGATCGGATTTATGATACAAAACTGAGTTAGTAATTGGCTTGTCATGGTGAAGTAACCGTAGTCCATTTTCTGCTAATTTTTAACACATAATTAAATGACAATTTATATACACAAGATCTTCGATTTTTTCAACATAAATATGAACAATTAAAGTCCAGGACGTTTTGGTTTCATTTAGAATAACATTTGAAGCGGCGAATAGTTAAATAATAAAAGTTGCGCTCTGAATCAAATTAAATCTACCACCAACAATATGTATACATTTATTGTTTTGTATGTTTTAAGTATTAGTTTTAATAAAAAACTGAAAATCACAAAAGCAATTTACAATATTCGGAAACGTGGTGTTGAAAATTTAACACTAATATTCGTTACAAAATTTTTCATATTTTAATTTTTGCGTATGCGCCATCTATTAGAATATAGTGAAAGTTAATGTTAAGAGAACATAACCTAACATATAACATTGATAGAAGTTTGCCAGTTTAATTCTCAAATTGTTATAAAATACTTGTCAGTAACAGTTTTGCAGAAATTGATACGTAAAAGATGCCTCTACGGGGTGACACATTTTGAATTGAATAAAAATCTTTAGTTTTTGTGAAATTATAACATAAAAAATTCACTTTTTTGCCTTTTAATGTAGACTTGATTTCGGCTAATTTGCAACTTATTTTAGAATGTACCTATATTATCAGTTTTAAGCAAAATAAAATATATCACCTTGTAATCCTATTGTCCGTTAGTTTATTCCAATTTTTTTATAATACAATTAATTGTTAGAAAAAAAATGGGAATAAAGTGCGAAAGGTCTAAATTCTTCTCGATATTAGGCAACTCAATTTTTTTTATTTTTTTTTTGGTTATTGTTTCTACTCATTAATAAATTTGAAATAAAGTAATTATGAATAAAATAGTAAATATTTATGTTTTTCCATTATTAATAACATCGATATTAATAAAATTATAAAAAAATTGCTGCACGCCTCTATTTCATTTTGGCCACCATGAACCTATTGCTAGCAAAACCGTTACCAACCACAAACTGAAAAAACAATAAATTAGGAAACAAAACGAAACATTAACAATTCACAAAAATCGGGCTTCTTGTCAAGTTTTTACGAAGGCCGACTGTTATCGGCATATCATTAAGATGCTCCGTTGCGGTGGTATACAAAATGTTCGGTTATTTGTTGAACGGACCTCGTATATAACGTGCTCTCTACCATTTATTTTATATTAAACTAAATAATGATTCGCTTCAATCAAAACTACTGCTGCTATAAATGTATCAAAAAAAAACTGTTATAAAGCTCTAAAGCTTCATAACAGTTTTTTTCGTCAATACTAACATTGATGAAAAAAATCATTAAATGATGCGTTAGTAGCAAGTGGTGGACCCTCTCTTAAAAAGCTTCCTTTTATTATTAACTGTGACATAGATCTTCTGTCACAGTTCAAAATTTGGTAGATTTAGTTTATTTTTTAATAGACTTAATTAATACATATATTTAAAAAAAATGTTTAAACTAAATTATCGGTAATAAAATAATTTGGACAAAAAGGACACGTATTTATAGACAAAAAAATCACAACGCTGAGATTTATTTCTGCAGCATTTTTACTAATTTATTTAACCCTCCGCATACTAGGTGACTAAATGTCACATGCCATACCTCGAAAATAAAATGAAATAAAATCCACAAAATTGTACTTTATGACAGTTAAATGATAAGACATATATTTTAATAAACAAATATTAATTAGTTTTAAGTAAAACACATACATATTTATTTATGCATTAGAATAGACTTTTATTAATAAAAATACAAAAACTTAACTTTTTCTTCAACTTATAAACTATTGAGTCTTTTCTTGAGTACTAAATTTCATTGACTCTTGTCAATTAGATACCGAATATTAAGAAAACCTAACAAGAATTTCATTGTTGTCTCCTTATTGAAATACAAATTAATTTCACGCCAATTTTTTAATGATTCGCAATAATTTAGACCAATACATTACACGAAAAATTAATTTAATAATTTTAATCGTTCCCTCTCACTTGTATTGACAAGATTATCGTATCTTCTCGTTCCCTTCCACTCATTGCTATGGTAAATACGTTTTTCGAATATAAAATCGATATTTACTAAATTAAATTAAAATTTTTGATTTTAAGGAGCGCACGGTAAATTATACTAATGTAATAAACACAAGGATGTGCACATTCGAGCGAAAAGTGGCACATTTCCGAGCGAGGGAGGCAAATGAAGCGCGACGCGGAGCGGCGCGCTTCATTTTCCCGAGATCGGAATGTGCCACTTTGAGCTCGAATGTGCACACTCGGTTTTAAGCATGATCCACAACATTTTAATTAAATGAATAATTTTAATCGTTCCCTCTCACTTGCATTGACAAGATTATGGTATCTTCTCGTTCCCTTCCACTCATTGCTATGGTAAATACGTTTTTCGAATATAAAATCGATATTTACTAAATTAAATTAAAATTTTTGATTTGAAAAACACACGGTAAATTATACTAATATAATAAACACGACGATGTGCGCATTCGAGCGAAAAGTGGCACATTTCCGAGCGAGGGAGGCAAATGAAGCGCGACGCGGAGCGGCGCGCTTCATTTTCCCGAGATCGGAATGTGCCACTTTGAGCTCGAATGTGCACACTCGGTTTTAAGCTCGATTAACAAACGTCCCGTTTTAACAAAAAAAATTGTTCACGTTAATTATACCCCACCATGTACACGGAACGTTAATAAAAAAAAATTTAAATTAAACATTTTTACTACACTCATATTTTTCTATTTATTTATCTATTTTTATGTAAAGTGATTAAAATGATTGATGTTGATATTCGTTATGAAATTAGTAATAAAACTGCTAAAAATATTCACTATGATAGAAATGTAATAAAATTTAATTCATCTTACAGATTATGATTTGTCTAATCAAATCGCGGAGAATGCAGGATGGCAATATCCATTAGCAATCAACGGCAACCAAGGCCATTCCTTTTCGCACTCCTTTCAAAATATGCCCGTCCAAATTATAAGTAATGAGCAATGCAGTAATTTCAATATTTATTACAAACATTCAATTAACCCAGACGTTTTATGTACCATTAATGTAGAAAGAGGAAATGTTCCATTATGCAGGGTGAGTTTATAAAGATCAATTACTAATCAACCTACTCATGAGAATATTAATTGTCAAAATACGATTACACGGTTTTATCATTGATTAGCATTGTTAAAGTTTATTAACTATACGGGTTCGATTTACCTAGTAGTACTGAACATTCATTAAAAAAATTATTCGTTTTGTCTATAATTTTTTTTTGACTTCGCCATTGATAATATTTAGATTTTTTTTTGGTTTTTATAAGTCACGTGTATGTAGATTCATTTTTGTAGAATAATAATGGTGTCAAATAATATTATTTTTAAACTGTATAATTTTTAGGATATTATTATATAAACAATTAAAATAGCTTGAATAGTTTTAATTGTAATTTTTATATATTGTAGGGTGATGGTGGGGCACCTTTGATGGTAGATAATTATAAAAGGGTATACAACGTTACAATTTTAGTTGGTAAGTATCTAATTTCATTTATTATGTCTAACTTAAGTAAAAATTTAATAAAAAATACAATTATTTTAGGAATTGTGTCGTGGAGTGCACCAAAAAATAAACCTTGCATCTGGTATGGAAGCCCCGTGGTTTATGTAAGAATATCAAACAAATTACCATGGATATTGGATAACACCAAAGATGCGTTATATTGTAGATATTAAAGTGTAAACGTAAATTCCTTAGAATTAGTATTTTCTTTAAGACTATTAAGCTCTTTGTATATTGCTAGTATATTATCCTGTTTACATTAATCTTTGCATATAAAATTCCAAAGACACTATTAAAATCTATTTAATATTTAAACATACCAAAGTAAAATGTTTATTTAATCATTATTAACGAGATAAATGCCAACACTAAGGTTTAGAAATATTGTAAAAAAACCTAAAACATCCCAACTCTATGTAAATTAAAATCTTATTGAAACCATACCATAAACATTAAAACTTATGTTAGTTTTATCAAAAAATATTTTAAATCAACAAATATATTTTTATTATAACATCAAACGAAAAATATCTTATAATTTAATTTATGTTACATTTAAATAACAATTTGCTAAAGTCGTTCTATTTTCTTCTCTTTTTCACAGCATAGTATTTCATTTTTTTTTATCATAGCAAAGAGTGGGAGCGAGCGAAAAGATACAATAAACGCGTAAGTGTGAGTCTATTTTATTGTGAATCGTGCTTAAAACCGAGTGTGCACATTCGAGCTCAAAGTGGCACATTCCGATCTCGGGAAAATGAAGCGCACCGCTCCGCGTCGCGCTTCATTTGCCTCCCTCGCTCGGAAATGTGCCACTTTTCGCTCGAATGCGCACATCTTCGTATTTATTGTTTTGCTTTAATTAATCTATTCACTTTTAAATCAAAAATTCAGTAAATTTAAATATTATGTTCAAAAAACGTATTTACCATAGCAATGAATGAAAGTAGGCGAAAAGATACGACAATTTTGTAGGTGCGAGTGAGAGAAAACGACTAAATTATATAATTATTTTTTTTCTAATTTATTAGTTTAAAATATTTTGTGAATCGTGCTTAAACCGGAGTGTGCACATTCGAGCTCAAAGTGGCACATTCCGATCTCGGGAAAATGAAGCGCGCCGCTCCGCGTCGCGCTTCATTTGCCTCCCTCGCTCGGAAATGTGCCACTTTTCGCTCGAATGCGCACATCTTCGTATTTATTGATTTGCTTTAATTAATCTATTTACTTTTGAATCAAAAATTCAGTAAATTTAAATATTATGTTCAAAAAACGTATTTACCATAGCAATGAATGAAAGTAAGCGAAAAGATACGACAATTTTGTAGGTGCAAGTGAGAGAAAACGACTAAATTATATAATTATTTTTTTCTAATTTAATAGTTTAAAATATTTTGTGAATCGTGCTTAAAACCGAGTGTGCACATTCGAGCTCAAAGTGGCACATTCCGATCTCGGGAAAATGAAGCGCGCCGCTCCGCGTCGCGCTTCATTTGCCTCCCTCGCTCGGAAATGTGCCACTTTTCGCTCGAATGCGCACATCCTCGTATTTATTGATTTGCTTTAATTAATCTATTCACTTTTAAATCAAAAATTCAGTAAATTTAAATATTATGTTCAAAAAACGTATTTACCATAGCAATGAATGAAAGTAAGCGAAAAGATACGACAATTTTGTAGGTGCGAGTGAGAGAAAACGACTAAATTATATAATTATTTTTTTTCTAATTTATTAGTTTAAAATATTTTGTGAATCGTGCTTAAACCGGAGTGTGCACATTCGAGCTCAAAGTGGCACATTCCGATCTCGGGAAAATGAAGCGCGCCGCTCCGCGTCGCGCCTCATTTGCCTCCCTCGCTCGGAAATGTGCCACTTTTCGCTCGAATGCGCACATCTTCGTATTTATTGATTTGCTTTAATTAATCTATTTACTTTTGAATCAAAAATTCAGTAAATTTAAATATTATGTTCAAAAAACGTATTTACCATAGCAATGAATGAAAGTAAGCGAAAAGATACGACAATTTTGTAGGTGCAAGTGAGAGAAAACGACTAAATTATATAATTATTTTTTTTTCTAATTTAATAGTTTAAAATATTTTGTGAATCGTGCTTAAAACCGAGTGTGCACATTCGAGCTCAAAGTGGCACATTCCGATCTCGGGAAAATGAAGCGCGCCGCTCCGCGTCGCGCTTCATTTGCCTCCCTCGCTCGGAAATGTGCCACTTTTCGCTCGAATGCGCACATCCTCGTATTTATTATATTTGCCTACTTTATCATTCGCTCTTTCAAATTAAAATTAGTAAATATTAATTTTATGTTCGAAAAACATATTTTCCATAGCAATGAGTGGAAGAGAGCGAAAAGATACGACAATAACAACAGAGCGAGTGAGAGAGAGTGATAAAAATTAATTGACTAAACCTTCGTCTAATTTATTGGCCTCAATTATTGTGAATCATGCTTAAAACCGAAAAAGATATAAGATCAAAAATAACACTAGCAAGAAAGGCAATAACGTGTCTAAATGGAATCCTATGGAGTAAATAAATAACAAAAAGAAGGAAATGCAGTATCTACGACACGATGATAAAAAGCAGTTTGCTGTATGAATCAGAGACAAGGAGAATTACAGAAAGAAATCGACAAAGATTGGAAGCAACAGAAGTGGATGCTCTAAGAAGATCCGCAGGAGTCTGTCGAAGAGAGAGAATAAGAAATGATGATATTCGAGAACAAATGGGAGTACAGGACACAATCATGAAAGATATAGAACGTCGTCAACTGATATGGTATAGTCATGTTCAGCGAATGGTAGAAGGGAGGCTACCCCCCAAAGAAGCTATGAAATGGATACCACGAAAACGGCGAAAAAGGAAACGTCCAAGGAAAAACTGGTGTAAGTGAATTAGAAAAGCGATGAGTGATCGGAACCTGAATGATGGACAATGAGAAAATCGAAGAGATTGGAATCTAGGCATCGGACAACGTCGAAGAACGTTTTAAACCGACATATATATATATACATTTCATACACATTTTTGTTCGTTCACAAATAAGTAACAAATTTAATGATCTGAGAAGTTTCTTATTCTTTAAAACACTAACTGCTGCGAGTTTAAGAAAACCATTATTATAAAAGTCAGTAGTAGGTTTGTACACTTAAATAAAACTCTAGTTTTCTTAGCAACAAACTAATCAAAAATAAATCATCAAAAAAGTACTAAAACATCATCAAGATGTATGCTCACAAATTTAAAAATGCAGAAGCAAAACAAGCTCTTGTTACAAAATTCCCGATTGCTTTAAAAACATCTAAAACAACCACTCCCAAAGAATCGCAGGAATGGTTGCAAGTAGTCGTCGAACAAGATGAGGAAGCTGATAGAGAAATAAATCCGGAAGACATAACCATATTACATACACAACAAAGAATGGAATGGAAGTATTTATGTTACAAGGCGTTGTCTTTGAGCGACAAAACATACTGGAAACTTTTCGTATTAATTTTAATCATCATAAACTTCTTTCAAGTCAGTTACGCTTACATTTTCCTAAGGGATGCCGCTAATATGACAGCTTATTATTCAATTTTTATTTGCGACCTCGTTTATGGTTTCGATTTTGGACTATCTGTAGTCGTATATTTTTGTAAAGACTTACAACTGCAGTTGGTTAACCCACCTCGCAGTAAATTTATCCTAATATGCGATGGTCTTTTAGTATTCCCATATTCCTTTATATATGAATTGATTTACAGAAACACAAATACCATGCTCTATATTTCTCTTCGTGCTGTTTCATTTCTAAGGTTGTACCACTTGGTTTGCTTCTTCCAAGAGAAGTCAAAAAGTGCCGGAATATGCCACTGGAAATATTTTATAGCTGAATACTTCAGTTACTTTTTTCTTTTGCAACATTCCATAGCCTGCATTTGGTATCTTTTGGCGTGTCCTTTGGGCTGTTCGACGCCAGGCGGTTGGAGCTCAGCTCTTCAGAATTTAAACAGATATCCTACTACGCAATTTGAATGGTACATTATTTGCATGTATTTTGCTCTAACAAACATCACGACTGTAGGGTTTGGAGATGTTACTGCCACAAATTCTATTGAACGAATTGTAGCTGGTAAATATGTATAATTTAGTTGTGCTCAAGAGTAAAAAAATGTTTCCCAGCTTTAACAATGGCTCTTGGATTTATCTTAACAACTGGAGTATTTATTGGGTCCTTGACATCGCAATTTGTTAATTCCACTGCAAGAAAAGCGTTAATGAAAAATCAAATAAGAGCAATTAAGCAACACGTTCAATCTCTGAATTTAAGCAAAGAAAATATAAAACAAATAATGAGCTATTATTACATACTGTGGACGAATAAAAGCGGCGTGCAAGAAGCAAAAGACATGGATCTCTTACCGAGACCTTTGCGTATGGAAATTTGCTTTGATGTAAATTTTTGTCTTCTTCGTTGTTCTTTAATATTTAGAAACAAACCAGAATCGTTCCTGAGGGCCGTTTCGCTTAAAATGAAGCACGAGTTCTACCAAACTGGTGACATTGTTTTCCATCAGCACGTCATAAAACAGAAAATGGTAAAAAAAATTAATTTAAATATAAATATTGATTTCTTTACATTTAGGTTTGCGTGGCTTCTGGCGTAATTGAAATACTTTCCGATGAAGACAATCAAAGCCCCATTATATCATTTGCAGCTGGTAGTTGCGTTGGTGAAAGTGCCTTGGTGATATCTTTACCGGCTCGAGCAACTGTTAAAGCAGCAAAATATACCGAAATACAGGTAAATAATTCGAAATGGTATTTTTTATTAACAAAACTTGAGGGTTTTGAGTTAGCAATTGTTTCGGACGTACTAAGGCCTAATACTTTCGAAAATAAATGCTTTCTGCGTACTTCTTATGAATAAAAAAGTTATAGCGTTTTAAAAGTTTAATTTTAAAACCAAATTTAATTTTTAAAAAAGGCCAAAATATTTATTTTAGAGGGAAAGCACCGGAAAATGACACCGGCTATAGTTGCTAGGGGTACGTAGGAACATCCCCTTGTAATATAAAGCAATTCTATTTTGTTTAATTTTGCCAATAAAAACATGGATTAACATTCATGTTTTTGCTCGATTTTGGCCGATTTTGGGGATTTTGAGTTAGCAATTGTTTCGTTCGTATTAAGGCTTAATACATTCGAAAATAAACGCTTTCCGCGTACTTCTTATAAAAAAAAAAGTTATAGCGTTTTAAGTTTCATTTTAAAGCCAAATTTAATTTTTCTAAAAAGTGAAATTATTTTTTTGAATGGAAACTGCCGGGAAATGACACCGGCTATAGTTACTAAGGGTACGTAGAAACATCCCCTTGCAATACTATAAAGCAATTCTATTTTTTTCATTTTTTGCCAAAAAAAAACATGGATTAACATTCATGGTTTTTCTCGATTTTGGCCGATTTTGGGAGTTTTGAGTTAGCAATTGTTTCGGACGTATAATACATTCGAAAATAAACGCTTTTACCGTATTTCTATAAAATATATTTTTTTAAATGTCACCGATTTTTACAAAGAAATGTACATTAAAGAAAAATAAAACCGACTAACAATTTTCAAATGTTAATACTTTTTTGACTTTTTCCAGGCACTTTATAAAAAGGACTTTTTAGAATTAATAGAATATTTTCAAGAATTTTACACGGATATTCGTTTACAAATTATGGAAAGATTAGAAGATGCAAAAAAAGGTTCTTCTGAAGATAAAAAAAATGAAGAAGCGGCATCCCTAAGCCTATACGTTTCGCACAATCGAAAAGTATCGGCAATTAAAAACCTAAAAGATAGGCTAAACCCAAAAACTGCAAACGCCTTCGATTATTCAGATACCTTTTACAGAAAATGTATACCGTTGTATCGATATTCAGAGAACATTAAGAAAGCTAAATTCAAACATTTATGTCTATCAGACAATTTTCCATGGATAATTCAGCCTGAAACATCTTTGACTTGGATGTGGGAGAGCGTAATAGTCATTAATGCTTTTTTAATAGCAACTTTGTATCCGTACTTTATTGCTTTTGAACGTGGTTTCCCTGAATGGCTGGATAACGTATCAATTTTCATGGAAATTATAAATCTTGTTGATGTCTACTTCATTCTAACGACTGCTATAATTTTGAAGGATCACACACTACAAAACTTCAAAAACATTCTCGTGTATCGAATCAGGACCCCCGGATTTTATTGCGACGTATTCAGTGCCTTTTACATTGAAATATTTTCATATATGATGAATGACAGCGACCATTGGTTTTATATTTTGAAACTAAACAGACTATTGAAATGCTATCGAATCGTAAAGTTTTTTACGCATCTCGAAGATAGCCTTACAGCAAACCTAGTTGCAATCCGATTGATTAAATATCCGGTTTATTTAATTATTTGTCCATATTGGTTCGGCGCCTTGTTATATCTTCACACATGCTTCAACGATCTTTGTGAAGAAAATGGTTGGTTCCATATCCAATTATTATCAGAAATAAAAAGTCGCTTAATGCATCCTTGCACTGAAAACGTGGCGCATATCTCCGTCTATTTTGCATTAAGTTGCTTATCTGGACTTGGATATGGTGATATTACTTTAGAAAATCAAAAAGATGTGTTATTAGTCTGCATTGGAACACTTATAGGTAAAGTAAAAGCCAATGACCAAATATATATGTATATACTCTGGTAGAAGAAGAGTGGGACTAGCCCGATTACCACGTTGGCACCTGATCTGGGAAAAAATGGGACCTAATTGCATAAACACCACAAGGTGGCAGATCAGGGTCAATTCCAGTGCTCTGACTGTCGGGAGCCAGACAGTGGGGGCTGAATATTAGGCCCGACTTTGCATTGGTCCGGTCGGGCATCTGATGAGGTTAAATATATATTAGCCCGGTAACCATCGACTTGATCGGGCAACTAGTCGGGCAAAATACAATTGACCCAATTATATAAACCCGGTCGGGTATCTGGTGAGGTATAATATATGTAGCCCTGTAACCATGGACCTGATCGGGCAATTTGTCGAAGAGAATATCACTTTCCTAATTATATTCCTGAGATTAAAAAAATAAGTTGAGTCAAATGTAACGAATATTATTATGATAGCCCCAAATGGGAAAATTCGTTGGGCTTATGTTAAATTTAACCTATAATAGAACACAATACATACTCTTGCGAATCGAAGCTGTATTCGTACACTCAATTTTGATAGTAGTCGAAGCTGACTTAAAAATTATTTGAAAAACTAAATAAAATTATGGTATAAAGAACCATTATGAGAAAAAATCAGAATGTTGTTAATAGAATCATCAGTAATACTGAACGAATTTATGCCGTCTATTTGCCCGATCGGGTTTACCATTCGGGTACTCTCCTAAGCGCACATCACATTCTATTTCGAGTACCCAACAGAATCGTTTGACAGGGACGCGATTGTACTTAGGGCAAGATAATAGTTAGCCCGACCAAGTACTTTGCTTTATTTTCTACCAGGTTATCATAAAAACAACATATTTCCTTCTTCTCCTTCTTCTTCTTTTTATACATCCCCATTTTGTGCACATCTGTGCCTATTTTCTGCGAATAAAATTGTAAAATAAAATAAAATTTCAGGTATATTCATTTTCGGTTACTGCACAGCTGAAATTTCAGCACTATTCACTCACAACATTAGAAAAAAGAACGATTTTCAAGAAGCGTTATATGCAATAGAAAACTTCATGGATTACAACTGCATGAAGAAAGAAATTAAAGAAAGAGTTGTTAATTTTTTTATATTGCAATGGTACCACAACGAAAGAATCGATGTAACAAGCAAACGTTCCCTATTTTATAATGCAACCTGGAAAATTCAGCACGACGTCCTGAGCAAAGAACGAATGGAGACCATGGTTAGCATTCCCATGTTCTACGATATTGATCTCGATTTTTTACAATTAATTGCAACTGCGTCCAGAGTTATCGTTTTACCTCCAAACGAAGTGGTAATGTACGCTGGAAATTTAAGTAGGGAAATGTACATAATTCAAAAAGGTTTCTGTGTACAACAAACAGGTAAAACTTAAAATACTATACATAACTGAAAAAATTAAACAAGATGTTTAAACAAATTTAGGCAAATCAGAAACACAAATAATAGGACCTTTGGGCCACTTTGGTTCGGCAAGTCTTCTGTATGGCAAAACAAGTATAACAACGGTTCGTACCATCACGCATGTCAAACTTATTTGCATCGAAGTCGGGATCTTTACAAAAGCCATATCGATGTTTCCAAAAATTGGTAAAGAATTGCAAATCGTTGGAAAAGATCTCGATCTTATCAATCAGTTCCAAAATATCAGCACAATCACTACAATACCAAATCAATATACTTATAAAGATCCTTCGCGATGGATTAATAAGTTCAACAAAGCAAAAAAGATGTTTATGAGTATGTATAAAATGTATAGGTATATCATTACAACAATCTAGCTTGATTGTTTTAAGGATCGTTTATAAACGTTGAAAAAATTTGTAAAAGAAATGCGGAAGATTACAGAAAACCATTTAATCAACTTGGTAACTTTAAGTTCTGTAAATACCTTTTACCACCAATATGCATATTACCAGATGGTGTTTTTATTAAATTCTGGGTTGGAATCCGATTCATTACAATATGCGTAGTTGCAATACTTACTCCGTATCAATTTATTCAGTCTCCCTACAATCCTAGATTAGACAAGGCTTTATTTGTTCTCGATTTTATTGCATATATCGATTTATATATTATGATGTTAATTGGATATTATGGAAGCAAACAACAATTAATAATACATCCATATAGAACCGCGAAGCACTACATCAAAGGTCTATTCGCCATCGATTTGATCTTGTGTTTTCCTTGGGAATTATTAGTAAGGCTCTTTTTGCCCAAGCACACGGAAGGTCACAGTGATTTCGCCCACAGCTTAAATCCACATTTTTATCATTGCTTATTCAGAATATTGCGATTTTTGCAAATATATAGACTGCCAAAGATGTTTAACCATTTGGAGAAAGACATCACACGAAAAGTATTTCATCCTAATTAACCATGTTTGGTTGACTAATAAACAATAAAATTCTAGGGCAACTTATTACAAGTTTTAAAGTTTGTTCCCTTCACCATAATTTTTATGAACATTTGGGCAAGCCTCATTATTATAACCAGCTGCAAATATTACCATATAAGCGACTTAGATCCAAAGGTAATTATAAATGGAACGGCACAACCAGATGGGATGAATTTACATAACCTTCACCAATATACTATGTTTTGTCGAAAAAATTCTTGGATCGATCGGTTCTCATTGCGTAAATTTCTGCGAAAGCTTAAATTAACTGTTAAATGTATTTCAGATCAAAATACGACAGATACTATGATCCATTTAAAATTTTTTTGACCGCAGCTTATTGGTGTGCTGGCGTGATGGTAGGTTCAGGTTTCGGCGATATTACAGCTCAGGATAAGATCCATTTGATCATCACAATGGCCATTGGCATTTTTGGCGTTTTATTTTTTGGGTAAGCTTTATTTTAATGTTCAATTTGGCGCCAATTATAACTTTTCCAATAATAAAAATGGTAGTTACATCTACGCAAGTATAGCAAGCCATAAAGCTAGTCTAAACAGCACACTATTGCAATACCAAGAAATGTTAAAAGAATTAAAAATGTTTATGGAATACGAAAACGTGCATAAAAGTATGCAGAAAAGGATTATCGATTATTGTGAATACAAATGGAAAAGGACAAAGGGAACCGAAGTTAATCATTTAAAATTCTGCAATTGCGTTCGTTAAATATTTTCTTCGTTTTCAGCCGAACATTATTTTAGCAAATTTACACACTGCATTGTTGGAAGACGCAGTTTTATACATGTACGAAGCAACGCTTCGCGAAGTCCCATTGTTCGAAAACGTTGACCGTTCGTTCTTCAGAGTGATTGGAAAAGAATTGCGCGAAAGATATTTTGTTAAAGGACAAACGGTGATTCGGGCCGACGACATCATGGGCAACCTCTTTATTATTTATAGAGGAAAAGTAAATATAATCGCTCGTGCAATTTGTTTAGTGAAATTAGATTTAAGTACAGGTTGAAATTATTTCATCCTACAACGAAATGCAAACTTACATGGGCGTCGGAGGTCTATTTGGCAATTTAACGCCACATACTAAAACGAGATGCAATTTTACAATAACAAGCGTCAAAAATCTCGATACTCTGTTTATGTCCGCCAAAAAATTTTACGATATTTTGAAGGTAGATAATTTAATAGTTGTAATTTGATTTTTTTATTATTATGACTCTTAGGAATTATAATTCGTAATCATTTTATTTACAGAACTATCCTTCCATAAAGACAAATATGGAAACGCTTCTTAAAAAAGTCGATGGTTACATTATGCCTTCCACCGTAATTGATAACATGTATGATGAGGATTATGATGTTCCCGAAGAGGTTGAGATATATGGCGATATTAATTCATCATTTGACCGAGTAATATCACGATTATACAATCATAATAATTCATACAGTTTTTAAATTAAATTACAGAATATTATATCTAAATCCAGCGGCAGTACTGCAGCTACAATAAAAACTATTTCTGGAACGTTAGGAACATTTACTTTAATAGGCACATTTTTCATGCCCAAGAGATGGTGGCATTTTATTATTCTACCAGACTCTTCGATTATGACAATTTATAGTTAAATATTTCCAAAGATTTATTACAGACGAGTATTAATTAAATCTTTAACAGGTTATATATCGGTTATAGCCGCATACATCAACTGCATCGTAATTAGTTATCAATTTGCTTTTCAACATCATACAGCACAATTATTCATATTGGCCATTGCCCTCGACCTTATATTTTGGTTCAAAATATTTTTAGAATTGCATAAAACATATATCGACAGAAACGGAGAATGTGTTATGGATAATAAAAAATTAAGACAAAGGTTCAACACTTTACATATCTCAAATTATGTTTTAATAATTGTCCTAATTCTTTGATCCTTTCAGATATTTGAAGAATCACAAAGTATGGATCATAGATCTAATTGCTAATTTACCTGTTTCTTATTTATCGTTAATACCTGCTTTATTCATAGATTTTAATTCCTATTTAGTATTTTCAAGTCTTCGTTTAATTACGTTCTTACGATGTTATTATATTATGGAATTTTACAAAGTAAGGTCAAATAAATTAATGGCTAATGCTCTTAAATTAAAAATTAGGTTTGCTATTGAATTTATGGAAAACATTACCATCATTCAAAATTATGATTTCAGTACTATATTTATGTGGATTACTTTAATCATCCATATATTAGCGTGCTCTTGGTACTTATTTGCTTGCCCTTTAACATATTGTAGAAGAAAATCTTGGTTAACCGCCCTTAATATCAAAAATAAGGTAAATTAAAATTCGTTGCACTGACTTGTACTATTTTTGCATTTTTAGACTAAATTTGATACGTATGTATTGTGCTTCTATTACATAGTTAATGTATTAACAACTACTGGAACGGGTGATATTGGTCCTAATTCCATAAGAGAAATTGTGTATGTAATATTCATCATGATTGTTACCAAGTTTTTTGTTGGTTTGTATCCACGAAATAGTCTATTTAATCATTATCTAAATATAACGGTAATCATTGGTTTAAAGGAATATTTATTGGTGATGTTACAAGTGTGTTAAACACGTACACAGCTTCTTTAGTTAGTTACGAATCTGGAATCATAGAATTAAGGGATTATTTACATAATGAAAATGTTAGCGATCATCAAATGGAAAAAATGTGGCGTTACGTTAAACAATTATGGACGCGAAATCGAGGAAAACAAGTATTTATTTTTGGAAAAATAGCAAATAAATTTTTATTATATTTCTTTTAGATTCCACGTTTAATATGTCAATTACCATACGTTATGCAATATGATTTAACAAACGAAGTATACGGTCAACATTTACGTAGTTCATATATTTTTGCTGGAACAGAAGATGCTTTTCTTAGACAGTTATCGGCGTTGGTTGAACACGTAATATTCTTTCCAGGAAATTATATAGTGCAACATGGGGATTCTGATCAAACAATGTTTCTTATACATAGAGGACAAGTAATCGAATCTTTATATTTGAATATTCTGTATCTCGCACTTTTTTTTGTTAATATTTAATAGGTATTCTTTAATATCTATCACAATGTATTTTAGGTAGATATTTTAACAGTACATCCTAATCTAACAGAAACTATACATGACGTACTGCACGAAGGAGAAATGTTCGGTATAGCGCAAGGCTTGTATCATGGAATACCTCATCACTTTTCTTTTCGAGCTCGAACCACTGCTGACATTGTAACACTTCGATTAAATAAATGGCAAGACTTGATCAAACTCTTTCCGTACAGTAAGGATTTAATATACTCGAAAGCAGAAAATATGTTTATCCATAATTAAAAATAATGTTTAATAATTTATAAAACCGATGCCAGTTATTCCTATTATTTTATTTAGTTACAAACTTCTTCTTTATCTTCGCCTTTAATGCAGTTGTTCCAACTGCTCCCTTATCGGGTTAGGCGCGTTCTTAAGAAGTATTCTATTCTATTATAAACCATTTCTGGAGGTATCAATTTGAAACTTCAGAGAAGACCTATTCCATGTACTTTTCCGTCTACCTGGTTTTCTTTGAGGTTCATCGATTGCCTAAACTATTTTATTTAGTTACAAACAATGAAATAATAAATAATTGTAAAAACTAAATTTATTTTATAAAATTAAATAATTCTTAGACAGTTGAACTTTTATATTAACAAAGAAAATAAAATTAGTCATTATTTTTCTTACAAAGAAAAATATAAACAGGGTCTTACTCTCTGCAAAATATAGTATCATTTTGATTTCTTACATCAATTAAAATATATTACTTTTTTTTAATTATACATATGTATTTGAAAATTTATCAATCACCTAATTATTTGTATAAAAACTTAATTCTGGAAAAATTTCAAAACCTGCATAGTTTTAAAATAATGCAATTTTTATGTAGTTTTTAAATACAACAAACCCATAATTTGTTTAAATTTAATGCTTAGTTTTGTATGTATTACATTTACTTATTTATATCTACAAGTGGTCCTAGACATTCATACTTAATTGGTTCCTGCAATTTGAAATGCCAAGACGCCTATAAACCATAACAGATATCAGAAAAGCGATTTTTCGTAGAAGTTGTCATTATTAAGAGAATTATTATTACAGGAATTATAAATTTGAAAAATAACCATTTTGATAGGTAACCGTTATTAAGGGGTGGCTGAAATTAGAGGTTCTACTGTATAACCAAATATTTAAAAAATTATACTAATTTATCCCTATTTATTATGAACATTAAGTAAACATAGAATTATGAAGATTAGCTATATCATCATCTCGTTCTTTTGCCCTTTTCTTTTCTTTACGGTATTCTTCATATAATGGATTATCAGTGGGTAATTCGTGTCGACATAAAGGACAAGAATTAGTCTAAAAAATGACACAAAATCAGAATCATAATTACATTACAATTTAGCTTTTGTTATTGTTATATTTAAATTATATGTGCTTTTTAGTTTCACAAACTCAATAGCCAAATCATTGAAATTCAAAATTTATCAATCGATAAATAATTGAATATACATAACTTACTTTAATTAGCCATGCAATCAGACATGAGCTGTGAAATTCATGTTTACATGGCATCTTTTTGATGACTTCATCAGGTTCATATTCTTTAAGGCATACATGACATTGTCCACCTAATAAAATACAATTTGAGAAGTTCGTTTTAACTATTTCTAAGAATTTTACCGTTTGTTGTTATCTTTACTTCGTCTAAATTTTCTATTGCAACTTTGGATGCTGGAGGCGCTAATTGATTTGGCAAACCAATTTCGGTAAATAAATTGAAATCTGCCAACAGTCTCATTAAGTTGTTTTGATCGATTTGATGTGGATCTTCGGTAGCAATGTCAACACCTCGTTCTTCAAAATAATCGGTCATCGTAATTCAACTAACAATTAATGTAATACAAATACGTTTAATAATGACCAGAGAAAATGGAATGACTGTTAAAATGACATAAACATAACCTTTACATCAAATGTAAATGAGTCAATTGATTACGATTGGTCCAATTTTTAAATACAAATACAGTCGAACCTCGATAAGCCGAATTTTTGATAACTCGAATTATTTTTATTATCCTTTCAACTTCGACTTATCGAGATTCGAGTATTCTAGACACTAAAATTTCAAAAATACCATTTGTAACTTAAGTATGTTACATTTAATTGAGCATTAATAAATTAAATTCTGAGAATCTTTAATAAATATATTTATTTACAAAAATACATTCAAATGTAAGAGTAAAGTTCAATAAGAACTTATAATCTATAATATTCAGTCTATAGACTTAATTAAAACAATGAATATGTTGAATGCGTACAAAACAGAAAAGGATACAATAAAAAAATTGTATACATTTAATTTTACCACCGAAGAAGACGTCAATATATCAATTATTGATGCAGTGACATCGAAAATTTGATAAACTTAACATATTCAGATATATCACATTTATTACTTGGGATAGCTAACACTTAGAACGATTATTAATCATCTTAAAATGACTTTGGTCAGAGCAGGAGTGCTGAATGTTTAGCTCTTAGGTGTGTACGAAGTGTATCAATTCGGCTGTATGAAGCGGGACAATAGGGACAAGAAGACCGATGAGATGTATGTGAATGATAATGATGCCAACGATTCGTTACTTCTTTACTGCATGTTTTGCATCTCCATAAAAGTTGATTTGTTAATGAAACTTCGAACATTTCGTTGTATAGTAATTGTGATCCGGAATTCGATTCTAAAGATAAAAAGACGAATTAACTTATATAATACACATATATACAGTTATTTTACAATTCATTACACTTTACAATCAGGAAATATTTTCCTATAATCAAAAAATTACTAGTCAAAGTAAATACTTATACAATTGATAAACTAAAATCTATTACTGTTTGTAATATAGTATTTTATAAATATGTTAATAAGATCACACATAACGTTAATTATTATTAAAGAATTACCCAACTGCGTCCTGATGTGTTCTAAAATAAAATTCAGTATTAGCGAAAAGGAGAAATTAAACTGCTAATTGTAGTATTTTTCTTATTAGTGTTCTTATTTAGTACAAAATAAAACAATTATACATAAATAAATAAAAAGCAAAATAATCGGTTTGGAATACATACCCTGATTTGTTATTAATTGGTATTATGTACAAATTGGTATTTTTGTGTTACAATATAATAGTTAAAATGACTTAAATAATTAATTAATATAAAAATCGGAAAGTAATAAAATCTTTAAATTAGTTACATTCTATCGCTAAAACTACGCTAAATTTGGCAAAAAATTCACAACACATAATTACATACTACCAAATAGTAATTAATAATTCTTGTTTCTTATACTTATTTAGTACGTATGTATGTACATTTTCATTTTTTACAACAATTTCAACTAATATAAAACAAATTCCTACTTTAGATTTAATTTTCGGTAAAAAATAGAAACGATTATAAAACTACAAAAAAATAATTTGAACCACCATTTACATTACAAAATTTTACAATTAGACAATTGACCACACTGTGCAATATTATTTTGTAATAAAAATAAATGTAAAATGTAGGATGTTGCTCAATTAAAATACATCAAATAAGCTTTTATATTGTTAAAATACAAAAATGTTTGTAATGTGTTAATAAAAACTCTGAAGATTATAACTTATTTTGAATATTGTGTAAGTATAGCATTTTATTATATTATATTAGTTGCTTTTTATACAATAAAAATAATCCTTAAATTAGTACGTTTGCTGCTATAAAACCACTGTTATCTTTATAATGTATTAAATTAATTAAGAAAACTGCTTAACTTTTATTTTATTTATTTTAATATTTTCTGTGATCAGATTGTCTACACAAAAACCGAAGTGTGTAGCTAGCAGATTTAAAAATTACTTCTATATTGCATGACTTTATAGTAATTGTTATTGGATCTTATAAAATATCAAACTTTTATTTTTACTATAAAATTTCAAGTGTATAATTGATATAAAAATTTCATGTTATTCAAACAATGCAGCACATATCCAAGTAAGTTTGCCTTTAAACGTATCACAAACAATCAGGACTTCGTACATTTACAACAAAATTTTATGTTATTTCGTTGCTCTTGCGTTTAATTAATATGGGCATCTTATTTTCAAAAGTTTATTTGATTAGCATTACTTAATCATCTTACAGGTACCTATTGTATTTGCTGCGGATATTTAAAAGTTCAAATCTTCTAAGCTTCACGTTTCATGTTAAAAAAATATATATTAGAAAAAATTCAAAAAATTTGAGTTATAATAAAAAATACATGTTTTACAAGAACAATGGTTCATTAATGAATGTACATTTTTGCATATTAAATTTAGCTAAAAACTAAAAAATATTATTCTCCTGTAACAATACCAATGTTCTGTGGGTTTCTATTCGTATTATTACAAAAAAATTATACATATTTGCTTTACATTTTAGCTAAATTCAATAAGCAGACATTTAATGGCTCTTCCAAAATAAGGCTCTTCAATCGCCAATCTCCACTATGAAATTATTAAATCTAAAAATAATTAAGATGCAACCAAAAGTAACGGGTTGTTATAAGGCACTAATTGTCCCTAACTAGTTAAAAATTCCACCCTTAAACTCTTTTTACCTAAAATCCATTGCTGAGTTGCCAGTTAAAGAAAGTATGAATATTCTTTATAAATTACTGTATTCTTTAGAAAACAAATATCTGGTTTAGACAAAAGTACTTAGATAGATTAAATTATTAGTCTGTTTATAAAAAATAAAATTTTACTTGTATATTTCCAAGCGACATTGTGTTAATATATCAAATTACAAATATACACTTTTCCAGTTTTGAATAAATTAGTAAATTCGTAAGAGAAATTCTTTGTAAATATGCCACTACACTACCCTATTGTTTCTAAATTCTGATCTATTAATGATTTTCTGGTACAGTAAGACCTCGTTTAACGCTGATTCCATATAACGCGGTCTGCTCGAAGCTTCAAAAAAGCTCAAAATTTACATCAATTCAACTTATTGTAATATAATTCAAAGTAATCTCGTTTAACGCTGTTTCGTTTAGCGCTTAAACTCATTGGAACGTATCTCCCGCGTTAAGCGGGATATTACTGTATTTCAAATTCATAATTTAACGATTTTGCCCAATAAGAGACAACAGTGATTTTTGAGAAGGCACTACTTTAAATATAAAATTATTTAAAAAAATTAAAACTATAAACTTAAATAAAAAAGATTAAAATGTACAGCAAACATTCTAACTTTTTACAAAACGATTGCCAATTAAATTTTCTAGTACTATAATATTATATTCATTGATTGAGCAGGTTTTATTCGTATTTGTTAATTAATTTACAATCAAATGAAAAGGCGTGCGACATGAATTTTAAGAAAAATTATATTTGTTTTTTTCTAATACACCTATAATTTTAGAAAAAAGACATCCAATGGGAACAGAAACGAGATCAAATTAAAATTCAAAATCATCTACCTAAATAATTCTTTTTGACTGTACTAATTACATAAAAACAATATCGTAAATGAATCCAAATGTAAATATTTTGTTAAAAACATGACTTTTGGACTTGATTGATGATATATAAAATATTCAAATTATTTTAGATTAAAAAAAAAACAACCTGATACCAATTTAAGGTACTTAACTATTGGCAATCCTCTGTATGTGTTAATAATCTCTTATAGTGTAATATTATCCTATTCATGTAAAGATGACTAAGGTGTGTGATACGATAAATTAGCTATAATCAGTCGAATCTTTGGTTACCTGTAACCCTTCATTGTTTATAAATGGCACTGTATGAATTTAAACAATTTTACATTCAAAGTCCAGATAAAAAATTAATTAGCAAATAAAAAATTATTTTGACTAGTACGTTATATTTTGATTATCAGAGTATATTTATATCAAATTACTTCGAAGCAAATACTTCAAATTGTTTATAAATTAATTAATGTATCATTTGAATATCACTATGTAAGAAAATAATTAATAATGTTAGTAAAGGCTTTGAATGTAAATGTCTCAACACAATTAATATAAAACAATATTGACTAATTTTGTACAAAATTATAAATCTAAATATCTTCTTTTAGTTAAAAACGGGTTAGATCTATAACAACAGTAAATATTTCATAATTGATTAACATACCTCCAATTTTTGACTAAACTTAGACGTATCATGGTAAGTATATATGTAGAAATATGTTAGTCAAGACCTTTCAAAAAAAAATTAAATTTCAACTACCACTAGTTAGCAACTGTTGGATGTTTTGTACGCATATGTAATAACAAAGTATCGCTTCTTGTGTAAACGGCAGGACAATGTGAACAGGAGTATTGTCCAGGAAAATGTACATAGTAGTGATTCCTTGTATTGCTCACTATTTTTCCACATAACACACATCGTCTTCTTTCGTCCATTGAACCAACTCTTTCAAATAACTGTGACACCTTGTAGCATTTAATATCTGTAACAATAAAATTGCTTAGAATACATTTGGTTCTTAAAAATGTTCAGCATTACCGATTCTTATAAAATGCCTTCCATGGACTATGTTGGCTTACTTCTAGCATGCCCTACAATCACTACTTTGTTTGCGTGCGTTTTATTACAAATGACGAACAAATACAACTACGAAAACTACTTATTCTGACTAATAAAATATCAAGTAAGGTGTTTGTAATTAATGATTTATTAGTATGTGTACAGTTAAATGTAATATTATTGTTTATTGAATGTACGACATGTCCATATTTAAATGAGTTATTCTTTAATTGAAAGCACAATTTAAATATTAATTTCCCCAGCGTCACCTACATTTCTAAGTGTTTCCGTTTTAATTCAAAGAAATACTCATATATGGCAAATTTAAATCTCCCCCTAATCTTAAAAACTAATAATTAGTAAGCACATAATTAGTAATAAAACACTTTTTTAGAACACACCATTTTTTTTAATGAAAATTAATAAAATACAATATTCAAATAAATGCTGTTGTGAAATAACATAATTCGTATTTCTACATAATTTGTTAAAATTAATCACTAGTTTTTTAACTTAAGTAACTCCCTTTGAATGTTGAAAAATTGTTATTTAGAAACAGTTAATGTTTGTTGATTATTACATATCTCAAAAACAAGTCCAATGTACTAATTATTCTAACACTTGTATAGGTTCAATTGTAACAATTCCGTGCAAAATCGGTTTCAGTATGTTTTTAAAAATATTTTCATCCACTTATAAATTACAAACGGACATACGTCCCTACATCATTATTTGAAAACAATAGTAGATAAATATGAACTTTATGAAAATTTTACTTACTAATAATAATTGTTCCACAATATATTTTTTTTTTGAAACGTGGAACAATTGATTGAATTTTGCAAGAACAAGGATTAGAAAAGTTTTAACAATATTTAATGTAAATGTCCAATATTAAAATACTAACTATCATATTCTTAATTCTACACCGCAACCCTTTTTATGACTTTTAATTTTAAGTTATGCGACTATTTTAAAGAAATTCTTAAGAGGTAATATTTTCAATCACAATACAGAAATAAAAAAACACCAAATATAAATAACTGAAACAAAAAAATAGCTAGAAAAAGGAAAACAATAATCAAATTTGATATTATTTTACACAACTTAGAAGTAATTAAACAACTAAATATTGCACTTTTTAAACATTTTCTAATAATGGTCAAGGTTGCTTAGCAGTAGCACCATTCCAATATTTATCACAATCTTTACTTTCCCAATATAATTCCACCTTTATGTCAATATATATTAGAATCTTTAGTATCGATAGTATATTAATATAAAAACTAATAACAAACAATTTTCGATAAATGATATCCATTCTGACATCCATCGACTTATAATCCTATCATAATTATCAAAATGTTTGTTCTAAGTATTTGAGAATATATTATAAAGCAAAAATCTTTTTAACAAAGCCCTTTATCAGTTATACCACACCGATAACACCAATTTTTTTCAATATATCATAAATATAATATATGTATATACACTAGCTATTAAGGTACCATAACATTCAAAAGAATGTATCACTCATATTGCAATACAAGTACTTAAAAAGTTATTAGGCCTCCATACTCTTACATACAACTAAATTTAATATTTTCGTTAAATTTCTCGTTGATTATTAAATACAATAAACATTTATGAAAAATAATATCTAATACACGAATGTCGACTTTTAGTCTAACAGTATTTTATATTGCCTGTAAAAATATTTAAAAAATATAGAAATTTAATGTTTAACAAACATTATAAATATAAATTATTATTACAAATATAAAAAAAGAGAGCAGAGCTGCAAAAATCAAGTGGAGAAGAGTTGAAAAACAATTTAATACTTTGTAAAACAAACATAAATACCAAAGATCTACTTATTTCTAATTGAAAATAAGGATTCATTGAATATTAAAAAAAAAATTAGGTTTAAATATAATTTAAATAAGTACTAATACTAATACAAAATAATTTTAGTTAAGCCATATGTAATATCGTTCTATTAATCCTTTTAGGAAATATAAAATTAAAGTTTCGTAAAAAATAGAACCGAATTGATAATGAACATTTTAATGTTACATTGCCTATAATGAATGTTTATCAATTTCACATAAAATACTCAAATATTTAGTTTGCTTCAAGTTTTTGTCATTAAAAACGAAATAATTGGCAATTCTTATTTAATGATTGTTGCATATCATGAATTTTAAAAAGATAATTTTGTTATACTACTAAATTTTGACATTCAATGCTGCATAGTAACATAGATTTGTAGATCTATGAAAAACACTTAAATGATTTAAAAGTGTTTCCTATTAATAACATATTCTCTTAAAAGTATCAAAGATAATCAAACCCAAACCGTTACTTAATATTAAATGTGAATATAATATTTAGATATCTATTCAACCAGAAAAATATCGAACAGGAACTACTTAAATTCTTGCCTAAATCAATTATTACAAGAAATTGCCATTAATCTGTTTAGTTCCAATTTTTTTTTTAAATACTGTACACCAAAGATCAAATTATTAGTGAAATTCACATATATCCTCCAACTATAATTAAATTATTTAATAGAATCTGAAAACCTAATGTTATTTTCTCCTAAAATCCTAAATATATTTGAAAATTGATAACCTATTCGTAGATTTGAAATGTAAATAATCTTTTTGTTATTGCACGTATCTTATAAAAAATGTTAGACTAGAATAAAAAAAATTAATTGAATTTAAAATTCAATAAACATGATAAATCAATATACGTATGGAAGACCACAATAACCGACTTAAACTTAACAGCAAATCTTCAAACCAAACACTTAACTATTTTTAAACAATAAGAACATCGAAGTAAACATATAAATAACTAATTTAAAAATTTTACAATAGAAAATTCTCAAGACAAGAGATATAAAAGCAAGATTAAATCTTAATATTATTATCTTATATAACATGAGATAAAGAATATGAGGTAATATCAAAGTAAAAAATATAACATTGCACTTAATCAATATATAACTAATGTACGGTTTGGCAATAGTTGCAGAGATTAATATAAAAACGTTGACTAAGAGTTTCCGCATTTTCCATTCAATCACTAAGTATTGTTCGAGATTCTTCGGACGGGAACTAGCCGTAAAATGCAATTTTATAGGTCCTACGATTTAAAACTTTTAGACACAAATCGTTACGACAAATTTCATTCCTATTTTAAATAGGTAAACGTTCTGACTTTTTAACATCACAGACTTCGTGTATTTTCTTTTTATTTTCCTAGTGAACATTATATGTATTCTTTTTTAATCGCACGTCTACATATTGCGATTTCTAGCAAAAACCGGCAACTTGTTAAGGAGCATAGAGATATTTTATTTAGAACACTTACGCCTGCATTAAAGAATTAAACATTTATATTACAGTTTAACAGTAATTTATCGAATATACTAATTTAAATACCTAATGAACATATATGTATTATAGAAGTATAAGTATAGATTGACATTGCTTAGATTAGTCAGTCTATAATTGTTAAGCATTTCTGTTGACGATTTGATGTCAGTCTTTTAGGTATCAGTCAAGACACTTATCACACTAGACCGACTATTTTACACAAATCAAATTCTACTCTATCATAATTTTGAAAATAAAACAGTCATACCACTATGCTCCTTTTTCTCTAAACGAGTATCGATAGTTTAAAAATCTCTAAAATGGTCCAACGTAATATTTTTGTGCAAGTCTTGGATTAATTAAAGTATTCTAACTGCCGAGTGTTATGATTTACAAGGTACGTGATGAGCTAGAGTAGTACGGTTGCAGCTATGAGTACAACGCCTTGTAGTAGAAGTAGTAATACAGCCAGAATCAATCAACAGGAGTATCGTTTAGTACGGCAGGAGGATCAAACTTCCTTGTATCTGGATTGAAGCGCGGATGTTTGAACTTGCAGTGAGTTCGCAGATTGTCGCTGCGGGTATATGTGGCTCGACACAACGGGCACTCGAACCTGCCCGGGAAGTGCACATGATAGTGATTGCGAATGTGCGTCACTATTTTGCCGCACAATTTGCATCGGTGCAGGTTGCAGCCACCTGGCAGCTTGTCAAACGTTAGCCGCATGTGCCAGGCTTTTGAACCTGCAAACCAAAAATTACTTTAACGCACGTTATTACTAAGTGTTAATATTAATAGTGACAGCAGAATAGTGACAGTGCACCCCAGAGCTAGGTTTCTTAAGACTTTCAGTACCAACAGAGTATATACAATTTAGTTAAGTAGAGCTTTGCAGAAACAAAAATGACCAACATTTTAGATTTCTATAAAACAAACTCGTTATTCAGACCACTACTGATTTCCATGATAGATTTACTTACCACCACAGTATAAAACTTATTTTAACTAAATCTCTTTTGGATTGATCAAAACAAAATGAAACGCAAACCGTATTTGTTCAATAACGTGGTGGTACTGAAAGTCTGTTGAAAAGCGAGCCGAGTAAGTTTAGTAATTTGAAGATATTATTTGCGGAAAAGTTAAAAAAGAAAATACATGCAGAGCACTTCTTAATGCATAGTTATGTTTTTTATAAAATTCTGTAAAGCCACCACCTTTTAAAAACTACTATTATAAAAAAAACATATTAATAAAAAAATTAAGAAACTTAATTTTGCTAACAAGATAAAAGCAACAAAAAATTCTTTAATACTTTTTAAACGACTTCTCAGTGACTTCGTCACTTGAATCATTTCAAGTTCAAAATAAAAATTTTAAAATAAGTCAAATCTTTTATTACATACACTATGTACATTTATAATATTCATTCATTCAAGTTCATTTTAGACAGTCTTATTCAATTAACTTACAACAAACATTTTTATACAAAATTTAGTCAGAAAGCATTTTCAACCAAATTATTTATAACAAAAATAAATTTTACACACGTTCAGAAAAGTGCTAAACACGTTTATAATACAAATCGCGCAACTCGACACGAAAAATAAAATTTCTAACATTAAACATATTCAACGCCACGAGTAATTATTTGCGAATCACTGAGCACTTCAGCAACAAGTGGACCATGTTTTATACGAATGTGTACTTTCATATTGTCTTTTCTTGTAAATGTTTGCTGGCATAAAGGGCACCTATTAATTTGTGGTCGATGAATGGCAGCATGATGCCAACGGTTACTAACAGTTTTTCCACAAACTTTACAATGATATAGCAAGGGCACATCTGAAGCTCTATCAAATATATCACAATAATCTATTGGAGCCGACCGAGATTCTTGATAAAGAGAAGCAACCATTTTTTCTTCATATATTTGGTGACGGTAAGACAGTGGTCCCTGTTCCTGCCAAGAAGCTGGAACAGAGAAAACCAACCGTCACCATCTTCGAAATTATTTACATAATACAGAGAAAATGCTACATAGTAGAAGTGGTTTCTTTAATTGCAAAACTTGGTAGTAAAACAGTGTGGAGAAAAATTAATTAATAGCTGGATGGTGAAAAGTAAAAACACATAATCATAGGCAAACATTTTAAAAATAAATTACTCGCAAATAGTAGAAAACATTCTATATTTTCTAAAGTATAACAAATGAATTAAAATTCAAAAAACAGTTATATTAATTAACGTACAACTGAACAATAAATTATTATTAATCTTTTCAACACATTGCAGTTTATTTTGAGCAATTTTACGGATTTGAAAGCCTGCCGCCCAAAAGCAAATTATCTTTATCAAAATGAATTATTAGATAAAAGTGTGCACATAAATAACTTCATTGCAGAGGCGTCTTAAGCAAAGATGACAAAGCCTAGTACATACGGTGATTCCTTCATTTCTGCAATATTTTTTTACCAAATTCTCTTAACAAAAGACCTCTAAACTAGATCTGTAAAGTAACTCAGCTAAAGACACCTTTAGTGCAATAGTTTTGAATTTTAATATCAGAAATGTGCATCTACTGATTACAGTATACGCCTTTAAAAAAACAAATATGTATAACAGCCGAGAAGTGGCTTACAAGCGAATTTCATTCTACAATAGCCTTTACACTTGCAACGATATACAAATACTTATCTTAAGAAATGATTTTGTTAAATTTTTCCCTAATTAGTTATAATTGACATGTCCAGCCTCAATTAAAATTAGAGATATATATAGTAAATTATGTAATACAAAATGTATTAAGATACAGATTTGTGTATATATTACAGATTTTATCCATCCATAAACAATCGACAATAACAAGACTCGCGGCAGATTTATATAATACTTATATTAATCATTGAAACCCAATACCAAATTTCCTGGAATTATCCCAGAGTAGTTTTTTAAGCAATAATTTTTTCATACGTGGAGCATACTAAAATACTTTAATACTTGCAATAAAATAATTTTGTTAATGAAAGTTATATTTCATGAATTTTCCTTGTATTTCTGTAA
Organism: Sinopyrophorus schimmeli; assembly: GCA_036325965.1. Classification (NCBI taxonomy): domain Eukaryota; kingdom Metazoa; phylum Arthropoda; class Insecta; order Coleoptera; family Elateridae; genus Sinopyrophorus; species Sinopyrophorus schimmeli. Next base: position 1,977,362 of record JARFIZ010000282.1, read on the forward strand.
TACCATTTTAACAAAAATGTAATTTTTCATATTTCTGCAATAATTTAATATCAATTTTTATACTACCTTTTTTTGGTCACATAAATTAGATATAAAAAAAAAGACAAATGATTTATCCGCTTTCAAAGAGGCTTTTCTAATTAATCAATTTTTGAAAAGAAATTGTTCGCCACTTTAGTTTGCATTTTTTTACTTTTTGATATTGCCTTGAATTTAATTACTGAAACTAGATTTCTATTAATTTTTAGATACACACCGAACAAAGCAGAAACAAATACATAAGCGTGCATGAGAACCGCATAAGATTAAATATTAATTTACCAGTCATCTAAAAAATAGATGTTTTATAAATATTCTAATATGATAATATTAATTATTAATAAAATAAGTGTGAAATTGAACTCAATTTCAAAATATTTCTCAAGCATCGTTTCTTAAAATTACCATACATAAATAACTGAGTAGAAAAAAACAGCTATATAAAAACTAATTTTAATTAGAGGCTGTCACAAAAGCAACCCTTTGTTTTTGAATGCCGGCATTTCATCGAGGTATATTATATATAACAATATTTATAATTTTATATAATGCACTTTTGTATACATGATTTTGATTGAAAAAATGGTGCGAATTGATGGAATGATTAGCTACATAATGTTCAATTGCAAAAGGCTCATATACATATATAGAAAGAAGATAATTTTACCCAATTGTATAGGGTTTGTCTGAAGATGTTACAAACTTATATTTTTCAAAGTAACGGAAGAGTTGTTTTGTACTGCATTAGTTCCTTCACTCCAAGTATTTTGTAATACCGTTGCTTTACTTGCTGCAATCACCGCATTCATCCACTTTTCAGTTATTGCATTTAGTTTTTGTATATCTTCGTCCCTGAACCATCGAAAAGAATTCTTTGTATTTACTGGTCTAATCTCTTTTCTATTTTCGTCATCACCATTGTACCTAATAATATTGTCTTCTTTTAATATACATAAATGTTCTGTGCTAGTCATATCCCCAGGTACTAAAACATCAAATCAATATTTAAAATATAACTCATATAATACAGCTGACTTTTAAACCACGTTTATTTAATTATTAATATAATTTTATACTCACATGTAATATCAATGATTAACAGTAAAATCACGAGTCACTTCCACTATACACTTTCATGCAAAAAGAAAATCACAACCGAGTAGCTTTATTCGATATTACTGTCCCTTAATATTAATATCTCAAATAAACAGAAGCCTAAAAGACAGCATTCGTTGTAGAATAAAATAATTAAACGGTTGATAAAAAGTTTGTGTTTAAGCCATGCCAGTAAGTAATAATATGGAATATTTACATGTGCATAACGAAACTTTTACAATATTAACCAAATTATTTACAAATACTGATGAGGTATATATTTACATATATGTACATGTTTATACACAAATTGCTTATAAAAGATAGAATTTTAATTTCTATAAGTAAATGGCATCTTTTTCAACATTGGTTTTGAAAATAAATAAAAGCAAATCGAAATCAATCAATTTTAAACAGACACCATAAAATTCAAATTCTCTGAACTTTAATTTATAAAACCAAAAAATTGTAATTTATGTAGACATCAAATCATATAAAATTCCATTATTTTTTAAGCAACTGCATAAAAAGGCTGTTACTATTATAAGAAAAAGAAACATGCAAGCTTAAGTTAGTTACATTTAATAAGACAAAATATACCGTCAACTCACCATCTATCGAATCGTTCATTTCTTGTTGTTGCTGTAAGGTCATTGACGGTTTGCTGTCCGCTTCTGATGGTTCAGTCATACTATGCCCGCTGCCCAGGTTCAAATCATCGGGATGAACACTCAAACTTCCGCCCTAATATCAAAATTTGCGTTAAAATAGTATAATTTTTTTTAAATATTTTTAGTATACCCACAGTACTGTTTAAATAAGAGCTTTAAAACCGTATCCTCTAGCAAATTAACGAATAATTCATTGAGTCAAAGAAACAATCAATTGCAGTTTCATTTTCAATTAATTTCACGAAGTTACATATATAATTAACGATTTCCAGTCACTTAAACAGTACTAGAATTGAACGATACGGTGCAATAATAAGACATGTTTAATTTATACGATTTTTGGTTTGTAACTATTAAATATTTTTATCAATCTATTTTCTATATAAAAATGATGTTCTTTATTTACATTTAAACCGTTCAACCCATTTTAATCAAATTTGGGAGCAAATTTCAGTTTAGCAAGGCGGATGTTCCTGTGATGTTTGGTTGAGATCAAACCAGTCATTTTTCTTTCGACTTTTTGAAAATGTAGAACATTTTTTTTTTTTGATTCTACAATAGAGTTTTCATAAAGGGCGTAAGCTCCTACAGAGATCAACCACGTGTTAAAGAATTTTAGTGTTCCCGGTGTTGTCTAAATTAACAATAGACAATAGTCGTGGGCAACAGCTAGTTTATTATAAAATACTAAAATTTAACTTGTCTTCTTGCACTGTACGTTTCAATTCATAATAGAAATTACACAATATTAAACAAATGCGTATAAAGATTATCTTAAATAAAAGAAAACTCTGATTATATCTGTTAGGAATGTAACTATACGGTTTTAAATGGATAATAAAATTTACAATAGTATTACTGTATTAATAAAAGTTAGTTTAAAATAACATCAATTACAATTTGTAAAATCATTCATAATGACTATAAGATCTGACTATAAGTAACAAGCGTTTGTAATTATATTTAATTAATCAAACTTACATAATATACATCTTAAATGAAATATGTAACAACGCTAAAAATATAAAGGTAACAAAGATTTGATTAAAATTTAATAAAAACGAACAAAAATTATAGTAAAAATATAATATTTACAATATCTACGTATCATTAAAATTTTGGGGCGAATAAAAACCTTTGATATTTTATTTACATGCCACACTAGCCTTAAGTGTGCTATATATACATGAATTATATACTTTTTGTAGCACTAAATCTTACAAATATATATTGTGGATGTATATAACTAGCATTTATTATCACTCTAATTCAAGTTGTTAAGGAAAAGAATTTCTCGTACAAAATATCGAATTTGAAAACAATCTATACAATATTAGGTACTTTTCTTTTGATAGGTAACAAGATTAGTTACAATAAAAAAATATTTTGTTTTGCCTTCACATTTCAATCACAACCCCAATACTTTTCAAATCACTATCAATTTTTACAATAAAACTTTTAAAATCTTAACATTAACAAAATATATTTCAATTGTAAAACAGAATTCTTTGTAACTCAATATTTTTTCGTTTTACTTAAAATTATTTCTCCAAAATTAATTTAGAAATAATTTCTTGCTTAAATTTCAGAGAAAATTTAACTATATCTACCTAATTAATCGCTAATTCAACTTACGTTTTTTATAAACAACTCGTTCAAGAGTAGTTTTTCAATTTATTTTTGATTATTTTATAGAAATAGGTACACTTAATATATTGCATTACTTGATTATGCATTCTGCAATTTATACTTTTGATTCAAGATAAAAATTTACAGAAATTAGTCCGATTCTACAATAAATAAATTAAAAAGTAAACCATTCGAATATAAGAAATAAAATTTTTTAAAAAATTATAATTCTAACACTAAAACAAGTCTTTGTTGTAGTCATTTTTCCCATATTTTACATTCGAAACAGTTTTCTAAAATCCCAAATGTACTCAAATACTTGAAAAATTAATAAATGGCACTGATTTGTAGATATATATTTTGTTTTAATCAAAATAATGTACTGTAAAATAAAGTATGGCCCGCAAGAATTATTTATCCGGCTCTCACTGAGAGCTATAAACCACTGCAATTTTTAAAAAAATTTATACACAGATCGTAACTTACAAAAATTAGTTACTTTCGTCATCTACCACCAAACACTAAATATTTTCAAATATAATTTAAATAATACTGTGTTAGTTGAGTTTTTATTTTCTTTTGTATACATGTATATACGTGGAATGTAATTTTAATTTTCCCATTATGCCACAAATCTTTTTGCAATACAACATTTGAACCTTACTCAAAGAAATTGGTAAGCCCTTTTTTCATCTCCATAAGCAGATATATTAATTTCTATAAAGTTTGATCTTGTACCCTCTTTCTTACATGTTCGCTTGAAGCATATAAGGACAATTTCCGATCCGTGGACCAGGTTCGGTCCGCCACTTCTTTTTTTCCTGCCGTTGTCCGGCAAAGTTAGTCAAATTCTATTATAGTTAAATATAATAAAAAGTAACAACTTGTTTCAATCCATGTAAATTTGTTTTATATGATAATTTTATCCGACACTTGACTCAAAGGCAGAATGATAATTTTGGTCCCAAAGCGAAGAAAGGATGCCCGTGCCTGGTTTAAAGTATCAACTGCTTATTGTTAGAAAAAAATTAAGTTACAAATAATCCTGTTTTTAACACAAAATGACTATTTTATTTGTCGACTTATACTCACTAAAAAGCGGAATTTAAATTAATATTGCGTCTATTACGCGTTTCAGCTTCGACTTCCTTTGCAACACACAATCTGTGAGCTTTGCACTTATCATGATGATTAACAATTTCCAATCTGAAATTAGTACTTCCTAAGGCAAATGACGTACGTATATCAGGTAAATCTCCACTCCATTTTCGACAAAATTTACAAAACATTAAATTTTCTTGTTCGTCGTATTGCAACCAAACATACGATTCCAACCAACTTGGCCTAAACCTACTGCCGTTACGACCTACATTTCTTTTAGTCATAGTTATCCTATTGTTACTTGGTGGAGTTTGAATGACCGAACATTCCTGTGATTGTATACCAGTTGCATGTTTACTTATTTCCGGTGGTATAGGTAACGGTGCCCTCGAAAACATTGAAGCTATTGAAGATAGAGATAAACATTGTTTTTCTACTTCGTATGGTTTAACAATTGCAAAAGTTTCCTGCTCGTCCAAATTGCCTCTGTTTTCTATAGGCACTAGTTGACCATCTTCATCTTGTGTAGAAGTTTGATCTTGCAGCTTGTGGGACAGGTTAAGGCTGGGATTGTCCAAATATTGGCACAAAATAGATTGTGTGGACTTTGGATCATGCGATATGTCTCTCCCCCACCCGATATTCTGTTAACAGAGAAGGAAAGGATATTTGTGAATCATGTTGTCTGTTAACAGCTTTATTTTTTTTTAATTATAAAAATTTTGGCGCAATTAACTATTGCAATATTTTCTCAAATATTACAAAGGTTAATCCCTTCCTTCCTTGGTGGGGGAGAGTTTACTTTAGTAGAATGCTGCACTATTCACTTTGAGTCACAACACTAGTATTTTCTTTTTGAGCAAAATATGAAAGAACATCCCCCGTTTTACATTGCTTAACAACTAAAAGAAAAAAAAAGAAACTTACGGTTTGTAATGCTTCAGACATTGAATGATAAGAATCCATATGCGGACTGGTGTCATGTTCCTGCTTGATATGTGGCGAAGACCCCCGTATGTCTTCCGCGTTCAGGTCCCTATCGGCTGGTGAAATTGGATTCAGCTTTGGTAGGGTTGGGCTGGCTTTGTAGTTACTTTGCGACGATGCCTACGAAATAAGATATCAAGTTATAATTATCCCTTATTTTTTTTTAATTCAAAATGATGTATATCAATTTTAATTCCAAAAGTTGTTCCATATGAACTATATATATTGCTCATAGACAAGAAGATTGACACAACGCAAAAAATGACTGTTTTCAGTTAATGCTTGCGAAAATAATCTCTAGCTAGATGTTGATTTTTGCACCACAAGTAGGAAGCAAAAAATTAGCATTTGACCGAATAATATTTTTAGGAATATCGATATTGAAATTTACAACTAAAAAAATTATTTTAGGAAGTATTTTGAACAAAAAAAGCAGGTTGGGTAATAGAATATGGATTTACACTAATTTTTCAAGAAACTTCATACCGATTCTGTTACTTCCAAATAAAATTTATAGAGTATTGAAATAATAATTTTTAAACTGGACTTTCGGAAAAGTTGGTACCACCAGCTTCCGACTTTTAAAAAATAATAATAAACATCGTCTCCTGCATCGGTGGTGTAAAAATCAGCGGCTAAATCGAGGTCATTTTTGCGAGCATATCTGGTAAATTAAATATTGAGCCAGTTACTGGCCTATCATTTGTGATTAGTACTGGTTTTGTTGTTTTTTTCTTTGTTCTCCTGCAAATCGAGTTTTCGAATTGTGTAACTTTTCTTGCCGATAACAAGCATTTCAAAAACCCTGCAATGTTTCAGATATTTGCATTAAAAACAATACAAACCACAATAGCATAAAAATGCCAATGAAAATGTATTCTAATAAAAATAATTAATAATTTACAAAATTAAATAAAATTTCTAATTTCTAGAATTGTTAATAGAATTACATTTTGACCTTTAATAATATACAAAAAAAATTGCTATTTTAAACACATCTTAGTTTAATTTAGACATATAGCCATCATTAGATATAATCAAGTGTGGAATTGAATTCAAAACTAGTTATCCATACCGTGATATATTTTTTAATGATGATAGCAATATATAATTTTAAATTAAAAATAGAAAGAGAAATAAAAATACTTTTTTCTTAATGTACAAAACTTATTTAAAAAAGATTAGAAAGATAATTTACTCCTTAACTTCTATTACGGATGGAAAAATGGATTTACTGTGTGATCAATTGACTTTTGAATATACTTTTGTTACTACCCCAAAATTTTACTATATGAATTACATTTTGAATAAATTTAAAATTAGCATAAACTAGAGTTGCTTGAAATGTTTTTACTTTTTCTAAATATCACTTAAAGTTGAGATTTTTGTGGTAACAACAATATTATCAACATAAAAGAGCAACTTAAGTTACATTTAACTTTTAAGTATAAACTGTGCAAAATGAACATTAAAGTTGCGTAAACGTCCTTGAATAGGTATTTGTTAGAAAAGCATCTTGCATAAAATGTATAAAAAAAATATTAATACTATTGAAAGGTTGAAAACTTAAAAAAAAATACATTTTTAAACTGGTTTACAATTTTGCTTAAAAAGTTGTTTAAAATAATTATAAACTTTTAACTAAATACACTAACCAGTTTTAGGTAGATTTTAAACCAGTTTACTACTAATGTATAAGTCCTTTGAGTAAATTAGAAATTAAATACATCATAAACAATTATACTTTATTACAACAATTGAGGATGCCCACGACTTAAAATATCAATATTGTCCTAACTTCAACAATATCTATTAATCTTTTTTTTGTATTTTTTTAATAACAGAAAAAACATTTAGTTAAGTATATAATATAATCAAAACAATTTTAAATAAGTAAATTCAATTAAGAAACATTAAGTAAAGAAAATTATTGGTAGAATACTTGTACAAAATGAATATTTATATCAATTTAAATTGAATGTCTACCTATTATGCAATGTTTCTTTTTTTATATTAGATTATGATGTACTTTGTATATAAAACAGTTTATTACATATATGTACACTACATATACACTATCTATTGTTCAAACGTTTGTTTCATAATTGTAATCCATTTATTTATATTATTAAAAAAATGCAATAAATGTTTGAAAACGTAATTACAACATTAATACACACGATTTCATAATTTCCCTATTAATCATCAATATGGGCACCAGCAATGATTATTTTTAAATAAATTTTATTTCCAGATTAAAGATTTTATAGGTTTTAACAAACAAATTAATTTTTAATATTATTGCCAGAACCGAAAAACACTTCGTTTAATTACTCTAACTTATGGGTATTTGGTAACTAATGAGTTTTCAAATTCAAAGTACAGTCAAAACCTCGATAAGTCAAAGTTGAAGGGAAACCAAAACTAGTTCAACTTATCAAAAAAGGATGAAGTGTTAAGAATACGTTTATACATCTTTTATATGAAATTCTTAATACACTTTATACAAATAAACAGTCATTAACATTAGATTAAGTGTCACTTCACTTTTATACACAAATCTTCTATAGATACACACATAACTATGAAAAATAAAAAATATATTTGTTCCTACTATAAAGTTGTAGATAATGACTAGAATGAAAATTAAAAAGCAAAAGAAATTCTTTTTTCTGTAAAATTAACAGTAAATATGTTTTATAAACGCACAACCTCTTTCAAGGAAATACTAAGTAAAAATTTCAAAATTCATAACTGTTCCTATTAATATTTTAGTAGTGCCCTTTAAGAAACTCTAAGTAGCTAATAAAAATTCATCATAAATACACGTTTAAACTGACATTAAGAGAAATCTTTTACACCGGGTCTTTCTTTTAATTATGCCAATACTTACAAGTACTTCTTTCTTTGATTATCATTATAAAAATATTGACATTGAAATAGGCAGATCATTTGGAAAGGGATTAAAATCAAATTATAGAAGTTTGACTGTATTTTTTGTTATGTGTTTCAATAAGTGCTGTTTGTACCTAAGTATATTTATTAGTAATATTCTTATCAGTTCTCTTTCTATCAATATTTTATTTCTGCATTTAAGTATAATCAAAAATTAAATTACTAAAACAAACGTTTAAACTAATTCCAACCTTTGATATGTTTAATATTAATAAGCGATAAAAGAAAACATTATTCAAAAAAATATTTGTTTTACTGACCTGAGTATCATTATATCGATCAATATCACAGTTACTTGAGGATTTTCGTTTTCTTTTTTCACTAGGTGGAGATTCCCGTTCCATAACTCGATCCCGTTTTGGCACTTCCATCGTTTCATCTTTATTATTTAAAGAATTATTATCTGTTAAACCTCTAATTTGTAAGGCTTCAGCTGTTTTTAGGAACATCGGAAGTAAATTTTGAGATACATTTACTTCTCCTTTATACATAAAATCGAGGAGTGCCCTCATTTCGTTATAATTGACATCTTTTAGAAATATAATAGGATGCGGATGTGTATTTTGTAGAAATATCGTTTCGAAATACGGACTACACGCTGATAAAATTGTCTGATGTGCTTTAAATGTTTCACCGTCACAAGCCAATGTTACATCGCAAAGGGCCTCCCGTTTTAATAAACTACTTAACACGTCTGTTAAGTTATGTGGGTGATTGTTCCAACGAAGACAAAATTGTTGATCCATTTTTGTTTACACGTTACTTTTTTAGTACCTGAGAAATAAACAAATGCTTAGAATATACATTACAATGCACAAAAATTAGTTACTAATATATAAATCATAACCACAAATGTTCCTCGAATTAGTATATGAATAAACACGATATTAAATGTATAGATCAGTCACGTATGGTACGTAATTATTACAAATATTTCGGTACTGCTACAAGAATGACCTGAAAACTGTGTTGAGCTATAAAATACAGTTATTTAATTGTGCATAATTGCTTCTTAGCCTTAGGGTGAACTCTTTAAAGGAATCTTGAGCTAATTTTAAAGACCTTTACGTTCACTTCACATTAACACTTACCAAAGGGTCTAATGGAATAGTAAAAGGGAACAAAATAAAATGGGCCAACTTTCATAAGCATGCCCTTAAATGTACTTATTCAGCTGAAACACTTCACTACGTAGAAAAACGCTTTCGAATGGTGTGTACACTTGTAAATGATTTTCTAATTAAAAATAAATATTATTGAATCCCGTAAAACGTACGACGAACCCATCGATGAAATATATTAATTAACCGATATAAAACTGTACATTCGTCATCTTTTACCGCCATTATGGCTTTACTATGCCATGATTTCTTCTCGATTATTTTCGTTTAGAATTCTTCATGCGCAAGATGGACGAAATCGGTCACTTTGAAGGTGAAAAATCACGACGCGGATTATTTAGATTATTATAAAGTTTCCGCATTTCTTAAGTAATTCACTATGATACTTACCTTTTGCCAAGTTTTTGCCATCACAAACGCCACCCAGAATTTAGTCTTCTCAACTGCCATGCCAATCTGTCAAATTCTGTTATTTTTGTTTTCCAAGTTCGGCAACCGCAAAAAATAAGTCGCAATTTTTTAAAACTATTTTTGTATTTTTATTAGTTTTGCTAATATTGTTTAATTTGTTTTGTGCGTTTTAAAGCTTACGTGCAGTTGTTATGTATGTTTGTTTTAAAATATCATCATTACATAATAGGAGCGAATAATAGAAAGAAATATATAATTCTGCTACATGTATTTGGTTGCATAAAAACAGGCGCTTCTTTCTTCTTTTGAATGAATTCATTTTATCTTGAAAAATCTTGATTTTCTTCTTTTTCGGTGACATATTCTTCTTTTTGGACTGCTATTTTACATTAATTCATGCTCAAATTAAAACAACAAAGTTTGAAAACTTATATATTTTATGACATATTTAAAATCATCAACATCTATATTCGATTTAATAACAATGAATTAAAGGGATAAGAATTTAAAATCTGCCCCTATAGATTTTTAAAAATTCATATCGTTGATCGATTACTAATTAAAAAAAAATATTTTGTGAAAATTTCGGCTTTTTAACCCCAAGAGTAATATCATAATTCAATAAAACGTGCTTTTCAGTATTTATTTTATTGTAACTATGCTACTCAAAATCTTTTAACAAAGTTTTTTTTAGTAAAAACTATCTATACAAGACGTTAAAAAGTATTTTTTTTAATGTTTTTAACGATTCCTTCTTGTTTAAAAAAATTAAAAAGTTTTTGTGTTTATACGTATTTAAATATGTTTCTTTTGGGTATCACTTGGGAATTTTTCACAGAAAACTCTTTTCTTACTCTTCTTTACAAGGTAAAATTTTCAGATCGATCTATTTGATGCAACAGTAAAAAAAAATCGGTTTCTTTTCAAATTTTCTTCGACTATTATTCACTATTTACTTGTAAAATAACGATAATTTCAGATCATTTAACGGATTTTTTAGATAGCGAAAAGAAGTAACTAACGTTATTTAAAACAATCTTAAAAAAACAATTTCATATTATAATTACAGTGGATATCAGTTATAAGAACTTCGGTTTTTTTGGTTATAGCGACGTAACACCTAAGTCCATTGAATGTCAAGTAATCTTTTATAGGAAATTGATTTAGCTATAGCAACTTCGAATATAACGCCGATTTCGGATATAGCGACTAGTTTTAATGGGTCATATGTAACAAATTTCTAGAAATCCCAGAAAGATTTTGTAACCGAGTCCAGAAAGATATAAAGATTCCTTCATAAAATCATAAAGCTTATCTTCCTATCTAAACCGATGTTTTATTATAATAATTCCATGTATGAAACCTGTATAGATTTATACACTTACTTTTATACAACCTACATTCAATTCTCATTGGTTTCATACCATACGTAAGGTATAGTAAATAATATTACGTGTGTACAGTGTACATTCATTAAAATGTTTAATTATCTAGTCGCTTATAACGCGGAGTTTGTAGTGGCCCCTTCATCGTCGTTATAACCGAAATTCACTGTAGTTAATTTTATTTCTTGACTTGTAGTAAAAGCAAATCAATGTATTTTATGTGAAATTACTTTATTTAATATAAATAATTGATAAGAACTTGTGTTGAATTATATTCTTTAATTTCATAATATAACTTATATAATTAGAATTTTTCTAAATTTTATTAACACTGAATAATTATTTTCAATACTATTAAAAAATCATATCAGATTATTAATATATTTTTAAATAAAAAGAAATAGTTTACCTGTAAATAACATTCGAAAAAAATATGCAAAAAAATATTTTTATTTTTTTGACTATGTTGCATCAAATAGAACAAGTTGAAAATTTTGCCCTGTAAAGAAGAGTAAAAATAAAGTTTTTTTTTTAAATTCATGAGTGACACACGAAAAGAACATATTTAAAGACTAAAATTGGTTAATTTTTTTTAAACAAGAAGCTACTATTATCAGCTCCCAAAAATATTATTTTTTAACGTCTCTTATCGATAGTTCTTGCTAAAAAATGTTTAGTGGAATAGGTACAATAAAATAAATACTAAAAAATACGTTTTATTGAACTTGAGGTTATAAAATCTGAAATTTTCAGAAAAAAAAATTTTTTTAAAAGAAATATGAATTTTTAAAAATCACTGGAGACAGATTTTAAATGCTTATCCGACTGTACCCTTTCTTTGAATTGAATAACTGTAAAAATCTTTTATGCCTAAAATATTCTAAAACAATTCAAATATTTAGATATTTAAAACAGTTTCGTGCCACGTAAATCCAATTCCTATTATTGTTTTAATTCGATCCCATATTTTATAAATTTATCTTTCTTCGCTGATGATTTTTGAAATAATCAAAATATAAATATATATAAATTTTCAAAAGTTAATCTTGAAAATAATTCAATATAACAAAGCAATCTTCTTTTCTTCATGTGAATTAATACTTGACGTTTTTAAAAATTTTCTATTTGTAAATATAAAGCATAAAGTCTCAATCAATTGTTGATTCAACAAATACAATAATTCAGTTTAAGTTTGACTAAAAAAATTCTTATAAAATCTGCAATCTTCTTCTTCATAAATTGTAGTCGATAATAATAACATTTTACCTTGATTGCTCCGATGATTACCTTTCTAGATTTTGTAGACTTCTTATATTGATTCATATGAACCTGTTGCTTGTTATTGGCAAACTATTACAAAACTTTTAAATGTATATAAAATAAACAATAAATTCCTATTTGAAGTTCATATTCTTAAAATAAATTAAATTATACACTACACTTATTCAAGTCAAAATGCACAATTTTTTAAATGATAGTTCAAGTCGAACTCGCCGGTATCTCAAATTTTGATATTCCACGCAGTCGATTTGACCAGAAGCTCTGTCACCACCAAACTAATCCGATTATTTAGCAGATTTCTGATAACTGCAACTGAGTTGAGAGCATGTGCAACTATAAACCTTTTGCACCTTTCGAATGCGTGTAGGGGTTGCACCAACCCTCTTCGATTCAAAACTGATTTAATTGCATAACGAGAGACCACCCCTTCAAGCGTTTCGTCGAACAGGTGTAATAATTTGCTTTTTACCTTACAAGGATATTATTGTCTTCGTCGAATTGTTAATAAAATTTAACCACTGAAATGTAAAACTAAGCCGATCTCAAAAACTAGGAAAATTTTCAAAATTTTCAACTCAATAAATTACAATAAAAAATTTAGTTTAGTAGTTTTTAAAAATGTACCTATATGATAAATTGCAGATATTGATTAAAATTATTGAAAATAGTCTAAAAATGTACATAGCAACGGTGTAGGAATATATCCAAGCGCTTAGTTTTATCTTCTTCGATCTCAACTACCCTGGAATCTGCATAGTAACAACTATTGGCACGTGTAATATATGTAAGTACGTATGTATTTTTTATTTGCTCTAATCTGATTCACCAGTATTATAATAATCAACAGTAAATTCGCGAGGCTTTAGATTAAATAAACAGACACAAAGTATTAGGATATTTTGAAACGAAATTACAGTGGGAACTCGGTTATCCGGACTAATTATTGTTGCAGCTCATTAGGGTAATCGAAAATTCGGTTAATTGAATGTATAGAAAAAAATCGAATTTTAGCTATAGGGAGCGTTCAAGTATTACGTAACGCAATTTTTGACAATTTTTGACCCTTCCTCCCATGTAACGAGCCGTAACGTTTTTCTGACCCCCCCCCCCCCCATCCCTAAAGGGTAAACCGCATAATTTGATAATTTCAGTATACTACTGCAAACTTAATTGATATTTGAAAATTCTGTACTACATTTAATATTTTTTGAATTTATGTACTTTGTATAAAAACAACAATCTTTTTCTTTTGTATTACACAAATTTTAAATAACAGTCTAACTTTTGAAGTTAATGTACTTGTACCTTTTTTGTATAAAATATTTGCTTCTAGAAGGTGAAAATAATACACAATGATTTAACGAGAAACGTAATTGATTACAAAAATCATTAATTTATTCCTAATCGGAATGTATGTCACACTTATACAATATATCATCTGTATTAGATTCAACATATGAATTGGGGCATTATACTTCTGCATCTTCGTATTATTTATATTATTTTTCATTCCTTCAACGTTTACGGATCGACAAAGATAAAATAAATACAGAATTAAGAAACAGCGAAGAGGCGTTTTAAATAAATAAATCTCTTTAAAAGTAAAACAAATAATTTTTTTAAGTTATAAACGAAACTTAAGTTATTAAACAAATCCACAAGTATCTATAATAATTAAATCTAATTTTTTGGAATAATTTTATTACAATTTTGAATGACTTTCCCTTACTAAAGTTCAAACAATAATTTATAATTAACTTTTTGAATATTCATTTTTACTTATATTGTAAAAACAGTAATAATATAATATTAACAATAATGTTTCTTTAATGTTTAACTAGCAAAATTCGCTTTGCGAATTCTGCAAGACAAAATCGCTTCGCGATTTTGTGTAATGCATTGCTGTGAAATTAATTTCATTATATAATTTAAGTGCTTTGCGTTTAAGACATTCGATTCATGATAAAAGTTATATTTTCTTAAAAACATCCAAAACTTTAGAATGGTGTGATCAGAACAAAATTGCTTTGTGAACAAAAAGTAAATTAAAGTAAAATTAATTCCCTTACCATCATTAAAATAACTTTATCAATATTGTATGCCGCTTAATAATGAAATAACTACTTGTTCATTTTTTTTGTAAATAAACGCTTTCGCGTTTAAGGCCTTCGGCTCCTAGCAAAAGTATGTAGAAACATCTTTTCAAATAACCATGGAACTAAAATATTTGCTAAGTTATTAATTTTTTCTTAAAAAAAAGTTTATGTCAAATTGACCATTCTTACACTTTAAAAATTCATTGCAAATGTCGTCAAATAGAGCTTTTGATTTTGTTTTTGGATTGTGAAGTGCCGCTGCCGGCAGTGCTAGGATACGATATTTACCTCCAGAAGAACAAAATTTCCACGAATCATTTGTGATCCGCAAGCTCTGCTATCAGAGGGGGTGCGAGCTGGTGTGAAGGTCTTTTAAAACTTTTTCTGTTTACTAAAGCCGCGTCATATCGTGTATACCATAATTTTAAAGCTTTTTCCATTTTCCTTTTAAGCCTTTAAAAGTACACGTTTTATAGTGAGAATTGCAATCGGCAAAAAATTACCTTTTAATTGGTTTTTATCATTTTTAAGCCAAAGTTAACTTTTAAGAAATTAAAATTATAAAGAAAATGATCTTGAAACTTTAAGGATTCCGTTCGTGTACATCACGGGGTGCCATTAAATCGTTTAGGATGTAAAAAACCTCAAAATTAATTCGTTTTAGCTAAACAATATTCTCATTCGACATTTATCGGCAAAAGACGTAGGTACCGTTAACAAAAGGGAAATTTGCATTTAATACGTAATAAGTAGCAAGTTTGACTCTAAATAGGGGTAGTATAAGACGAAGATATATTAAACAAACAATCAAAGTCTAAAAACAAATTTTAATATCCCTGTTAAAATTTTCCATGCTCGCTGATATGTTAACTTTTCTATAAGTAAGTATACTTCGAAAGCATTCCATGTGATTAGCAAGAGTGATGCAACCTGAGAAATTTGACAATATAATCAATTTTTAATTTTTGCAATTCTTTCGAAGTTATTAATCAAGTCCATTCACGCTCGATTCAAAAAATGTCAAATTAACCTTTAGCTAATTATATGATTTTTTTGGTTCTTTCGATGTGTTTGATTACATGTATACCCTGTGACTAAATCATGGATCACTCGATTTAATTTACAGTAAAATCTCTCGTGGCGATCATCTCTATAAGGAGACCCCTCAAAAAGCGGTCATTATGCTTCAGAACAGATATATCGTAATTTAATTCTTCTTAAAAATTTTCTTTTAGGTCACCACTCTTTAACCCGACCGCGACCATTAATTGCGCGACCGATACTTTTCAAAATTTTTTAAACTTAGAAAATTTTGTACCTATAGATAATAGCTACAAAAGCGAGCGTACGTTAAACAAAATGCATTTACCTGCATTATTTATGATTCTAAGCCCGATTGATATTTTAATTCTTTCATTCTCCGTAAAGTAAAAAAAACTTCATTTACCATATATTGTATCCGTGTATATATAAGAATACTACTCTGTTCATAATAACTTTGATTTAATAACAATATAATTCTATACGGAGAAAAAAATATCGTCAAAATAACTATCTGACGTATCCTCAATTGACGTATTGTCAGAACAACTATTCGCTTGGCTAATGTAATGACATTTATAAGTTAATTTGACAGTTCATAGTATGATCAAAACAGCACTACATATTATACTTATAATAAGGATTCATTTATTTGATTCAAGCGTTCAACGAAGAACTCTCGTGAACGTGTGCAGTTTCCGTCGCGTAGGTAACTGTACAGTCAATTTGAGAATTTGTATAAATAAAATAGCGATACGTATGGACATTTTGACGATATTTTGTTCTCTGTGCATAACCGTTGAATCACCATGACCAAAATCGTTTGGATGTCTAAAACAATAATACGTATCGTTACTTTGATGATCCGCAATAAGGAAACTCCGGATAGCTAAATTAGCTATACGGTGTATCCCTGTGAAAGATGACTATACAACGTATAGCTAAAATTCGTGTTGACCTGTGTTATTATTAAGATTATAAGCTGTTCCTCTGCGGAGTATAGCCTTTATACCTATACCTCTATAATGTGTCCAAATTTCATTAAAATCGGTTAAAACGTATTTAAAAATGATTTTTTTATTTATTACATAAGTAAAATAAAAATCTGAAACTTGCACGATCAACATATGTTATTACAACCAACCTACTCTCGAAAGATGATTCCGATATTCCTCTGCGAGTAATCTACTTATGTCCTTTATAGTAAAATATAGTTTTTATTTTTTGGGGCGCACCACGTAGAATCAATTGAAAAATATATATTATATAAAAGAGTGTAAGGGTTCTAAAAAAATTATTTCATAATTTGGCCCAAATAATACCACACATAAAAAAATATTTTTTGAAATTTTTTTTTACTGGATCATGAAATCTTATACGACTGTTACTTTGTCCTGCGATACTATAACACACTCAAATTTTATCAAGATCGATTAAGCCATTCCTGAGCAAAAAAATTAAATTTTTTAGTATTTTTTTAATTTCTTGAAAACAGGCTGAGTTAAAAATCTGAGATTTTCACGATCTTAATACAGTGGTACCTCGATATACGAGTGCCCTAACATACGAGTGTTTTGAGATACGAGCCGCCGAGCGAGCGATATTTTGCTTTGAGATGAGAGCAAGATTTGAGATACGAGGACAGTTTTTTTAAACTATCTGCAGGTAAAAATGAGCAAAGCGTGACGAAAAAAGCGAAGACCAGTAATGAAAATTAAGCGCTTCCGTAAGCACTTCACTTTTTTTTTATTATGTTTTTATAGAATATGTATTTGTTATTTATAAACATTATAAATGTTTCTTTTTGTAAATACATTTTTCTTATTCAAAAACACTTAAGGTAAAAACAACTGAGGTGATGTTTTGGGAGCTGGAACGGATTAATGGCATTTCAATTAATTTCAATGGGGAAAATTGCTTTGAGATACGAGAAATTTGACATACGAGCAAGGTTACGGAACGAATTAAACTCGTATATCGAGGTACCACTGTACTTCATAAGTACCTTACGTACTCCCAAAGTGGCGTATATTTCCCCCGGCAATTTTGACACGCTTATAACCATATGCCCTTTAAAGTTCTTTTAAAAAGATTACACAAAACCTATTTTTTATAATAAGCTTTACCTTGCTTTTTTTAATATCCTCACGTCCTGCCATTTCGTCCTGCTTTGGTGGACAATCACACATGCACAGACACACGCACCTACACGCACACGACACACATACACACAAACACACACAACACGCATATATATATACATAGCGCACCGATCTTCTGGACATAAGTTTTCTAACTGAACAGACAGCAAAATAGATGTTCAGGAACCCCTCAAATTTTGCCTCTCTAAAACGTCATAAAATTTAAACTGCATTTATTATGGTTTTAAACTCAAATCTAGTATCTACTGTCCTTTTCTTAAAACATAAATCGCCATTGATAGAAACTAAACAAAGCGTTACTTCCTGCCCATTGAAATCTAAATTTTGACAGCTACCAATAAAATATAATGTTTATGATTTTCTTAAATTGCACTGCTTGGTTAAAAATTTTAGGATACTGCAATAATAAATTTTGAAATGTTTTTATAACAGGCTAAGAAACAATCGCTCGCGTATTTACAGAGAATTTTAAATTAATGTATATAAAGCGTTAATATGGTAAAACATCCAGCGAATGACCGATTTGTTGTATCGAGAGCTATTTCGATTTAAGAAAATTGTAAACGTGTTATGTCTATCTTAATGTGAAAATATGGGATTTACGTTCCACGATGGTTGATATACGTTGTATATATGTTACCGTGTAAACCCGATGTCTGGTAAATGTCTAAATCTTCCAGTAAATGGCAACATTCACGAAGTCGCTTTATGTATGTCCTAAATATTTGCTAAATATGCACTGATAGCGAATGTCGAAATAATCATAATTTTAGATTCTTCTAATTCAAACAAAATGAAAATTTTTATATTATAAAAAAAACAATAGGAGAAGCCTTAAGTAATACCATAAAATTAATCATATTATTGAACTGAAAACAAACAATACACTAAAAAAAATCTAAAATAGTATTAATAATAAATGTACACCTAAGTAATTGTAATAAAACCTAAAATATAAAATAACACAGCCTGTCAAAAAACACCATAAAATATCGGAAATTTTTTTGACCCTTTAATTTTTTGTCTTAGTGTATGAGAAGTATAAATTAAAGCTACATCATAAAATATACAAATTGGCAAGAAAAAATAGCAGGTACCTACTAAATACATATAAAAATTCAAAACTGATATTTTTAAATATGTTAGTAAAATGCTTATTTTACCAAAAGAACTGTACATTTAACGAATTTTGTAGAAAATAATTATTTTAATTGATGTGTTTAAAATTTAAAGAAACAAAATTGTTATATATATTAACGATTGACAATGGTACGCCAAAATGCTGCTTTATATAAATAAGTGAGTTTAATCCACCTCATTCTATTTGGTTTTATATTTTTTCTATAAAATAATGTAGATGGCGACCCCTATTTAAAATTTTTAACGTTAAAACATATTCTAATGTTTAGGTAAAGATCCCCATATAAAAAGACCAAGGACGAAACACTTTCCGAAACCCAAACAACTACCTGCTTATGGACCCTTCGTTAACAAAGAGAAGGGATTCCCGTTATATTGCAGACAACAGATATTTGAGAAATCAAATTTCTAAATTTTTTATTAACACATGTATAATGTTTCCAAAGCGGGAAAAAAACTTAATATCATTCGTAACTATGGAAAAACAAAAAAAATTGCGAATTTTTACGTGCAAAACCGACTTTTAGGTCAAAATTTGCAAAAAAGGGTTAAATTTGCATAAAACTTGTTAAAACCTCTTAGAGAAACTATATCGAGTCGTCTATATCTTTTTGTTTTAAAACGCTTAAATTACGGCAGAAATAAGGTTTTCTTAAAAACCGTCCGACGCCACCCCTTCGTCCCCGCGGAAAAAAATGTGTCCCAGAAAGTATAAACCGACCCCCATCGTATCCCGAAAGCGGATGTTGCTAAGAGTCCCCGTTCGAAAACTGCATGGAAAAACCGTTTTTTGAAAATAGTCAAGGTCGCGTTTGCGAACTCGTGTACAGCCAAAAGTAAACCGCCAATCAATCCCAAATTTTCAGGTGTGATAGCTCAGAGATCGGAGGGGTGCCCATGCTAGGTGAATATTACTTCTCGCCACGTTATCCACCTGGTGTTCGTGAAAAGAGGTAAAATTTGTGTCGTCAGAAAACGTAGATTTTGTGTTCGAACGGCCCTACGTCGCTTAGGAAAAGGAATTCGGAAATTTCGATTTCGGTCCCTCGTAGCGGCATTATTTCGCTACAACTTTGATCTAGAAATCGATGCGCCGAGAACGACGGTGGCGGCGGTGCACGAGCTGGAGGCAAAAGAACCGGAAAAGCACCAAACGGGCCCTTTTCTTGCCTAGCCTCGGAGAAGATGCCGCTTGAATGGCTAGCGGTATCTAGGTACGGGTCTCGGACGGACCACCTTAATGATGTAGCCTCGGGGTACGTCGACCCTCTAGATTTCGAGATATTTGCAAAAACGCATTTTTTTGGCGTCTCGGAGTTTCTTATTTCCTCCGTAGCTCCACGGAGGTTGGACCTACGGAGACGAGCCCCGGTCTCATCTTAATTTTTTCGAAATCTTCGTCGACCGGGTGCTTAAGCTCGAAAATCGGACGATAAATACGGCAGTTAGACCCCGAAAAGTAGGTTTTTTTGAAGTTTTTTTATAAGTATATAATAGATCGAGTTACTATACGCGACAACTTCATTATATTTACAAACAAAGTTAAATTTGCCGCGTTTCTTACAATTGATACTGATGGCGTTCGTGTTTAGATTCGTTTGCACCGCTTGTAGGTTACCGATATTTATAGTCCAATAATAATTAGTTTTCATATAAATTAAAAGTTTACGTGTTTACAATATTTCTGTACATCGTTTAAAGTTTACAATAAAACGTGAACCGAAAACATGAACTCACTGAGCTTTTTTAGATCTAGGAAGCCTCCAATGCAATCCAAATTCAATGACTCAAATCAACACATGCAAAACGAAGCAAAACTGCATTATTGCCCAAAATGCAATGAAAATTATGAGATAAATTGTAAGTTATTTATGTTTAACAACAAACGACAGTATTATAATGTTTATTATTTTGTTACAGTACGAAATAATATACTTTTTGGTAGAGTACCACTTATTTTAAAATGTAACCATACAATGTGCGAAGTATGCATAAGATTGCTGGCTGTTAAACGTGAAATTATGTGTGCTGAATGTAATGAAATATCAGTTGCTGAAGCAAATGAAACAAAGAAACTACAAGAAATATTTCCAATTAATTTCTATTTAGTTGGGTTAATTTATTATTCGAACCCCAAATTAAACGAAACTTCGAAAATTAATCTTAAACCAACAGGAGCAAGATATAAGAATAGATTACCTATTTCTAATAGTTTACTAAATACAAACAACAAAGATAATATCATATCAAGTTTGTCAAAATATAACATATCGGAAGGTAAGCATGTAAAAGAATGTTATTACTACATTTTTCTAATTTATTACCAGTTTTATTAAAGTTATTTTTTGTTAAGGTACATAAACATTTGTTTTATATCTTATATTTAACATTAAAAGTGGTTTGATTACATTTACAACAAATTTTTTTGATTTATCTCATTTAAGGAAGTAGTGTACTTAAAATGATGGGCTTTTTTACTCAAAATACTTTAGAATTCTTAGTTTCAGGCTTAGTTCTTAAAAAAATAATTATTTATATAAGAGCTGTAATGTAGCAGGGCATTTTAATGAAATTATTTAAAATTTGTCAGTTTATTATAAAAATATTCACTATAGTTTTGTTTAAGATGAGCAAATTTTTACAAAAACTAATATTTTTAGAAAAATGTTCACAAGTGAATTGCCAAAAGACTGCGGTCTTTCGATGTAATGACTGCGATGAGATTTATTGTGAAGTTTGTTGTCAAAATATACATAAAGCTGCACGAGGTTTACAAACCCATAAGATCAGTTCTTGTTTACATAACTTAATACCAGAACTAGCTGAAAAATGTACAATTCACTTAGAATCCATTTTGGAATTCCAGTGTACCACTTGCAATAAAATAGTATGTTGCTATTGCTTAATAAATGAGCATTCTGGACATTCCCATCATCAAATCAACAATTTAGTAAGTTTCATATTTTTTTTAGATTTTACAAATTTTATTATTTCTACATTTTTTTAATAGACCGTCACAGATCGACAAAACTTAGATAAGCTGGTTGAAAATGCTGAAGAGAAACTGAAGAAGCTCATTCTAACACATCAGGTAAGTTTCTTTCTTTTATTTTGGGAATTAAAAGCAGAATGCGTTTATTGTAATACTGAGCATATATTTAAATAGTTACATTATTTAAACAGCCATTTATTATATTACTATGCAGTTATTTCAATTAAAATAATAACAAATTGAATATACATATCTACATTGTAAAACTATTCTGCATATTCAGAATCAAAGAGTGACCTACACCATATCTTTAAATATCAATTTTGTTGCACTAAAATCGAAACAATATTTTCAATTCTAAAAATGACTAGAAATTAGACAAGTATTTTGAAAAAAATATTTAAGATTACTAAAAATCAAGCTTACATATTGTGTGGCGTATAATTTATTGCCTTAAACAAATAAAATTATAAATACGAAGATGCACTCTTAAATTGGTGTAGAATCTTCTCTAAATTAAAACTTTGTCATTTCACAATAAAAATGCAGTGTTTAAGTCCATTCTAAAAGCTATACGACACTCATACTTTAAAATCGCTATACAATTCTTACACTTAATATATACATTTAAATCGTACAAGAATTATTAAGTCGATTCACTAAAGAAAACTATGTTAATATTGCACAATTCGGCAACTCAAGGTTTGTTTATATTTAGTATTTTACCTAATCTGTTTTATTATTTTTATCTAATATTTTAATTTATTTCTAATTTTTTAAAGCGAATAAATAATGCGGTATTTACATACACTAATTTACGTGTCTTTAGGATTAGAAGTGGTTGTATGGCTGGTACTTTCCGTTTTCTTGTCTTCTAAAACTTGAAGTTCGTCAACTTCGTCATTTTTATCGTCATCACTTGACTTTTGTTCTTCTTTTTCTTTTTTTAGTTTGTCTTCCATTTCTTTGAATTTTATGGCTAAATACCTTTAATAAATAGAAATATAATTAGTATTTGGAAAATTTAGATCCACGATTATAATATTAAATTAAGAGTAAAAAGACCAATGTGCTCAATGTTGATTGATTTATTCATTTCCGCGACGTTTCGTTAGTGGAATTCTAACTTCCTCAGGCATGAAAGCATTTAACATATTGGTCTTTCTACTCTTAATTTTGCTTATTGAAGACATTATTTTTTGATCTTACTTATCAACTAACGGTCCACTATAGTCTTCTGGAAACTTAGGTGTTAAAGGTATTATATATTTATATAAACGCTCGTTAAGGACATAAAGTTGTGTAGTAGTTGAACATTTAACATTAAACCACCAATCACATGTTAAAGCAACTTGACTAAAAATTGTTCCATTTGGACACAAAAACGATGCTTGACCCCCGTTCAAGTCACAGTAGTGCCAAACCTTAAATAATTTTATCGATGATTAATACTTATATAGGATTATTCACAATTTATAATTACCTGACAATTAGTATCGGGATCGGCAAAAAATCCCTTATATCTTTGGGTTTTACAATTAAAATTAGTTTGAGGAATACTCGAAAGTGCAGGATAATCAATACCAGGTTTTCCTGGTGTTCCACCTTCCGGTGTATTGGCTGGAAAATTATGAGTAACGGACCCATCATCAGAATCTTCCAAACTGCTTTCGTCGCCTTTATCTCCTTCGTCTTCGTCTTGATATTCGTCCGATTCTTCAGCAACAACAATGGGTCGTGTAATTTTTTGATGTTTCTTTAGGGAATTTAAAATCTGTACCAACGTCTTTATGCTATTATCGATATTATCGGGCGTTAAAGTATGGGGCAATGTGTTCGAATCTTGTAATTTCTTAAGAAGTTGGCCTAGGGAATTGCTATCTTCTTCACGTCCTGTTGTCGGCGGTGTTGGTACTTGTATTGCAGAGATGGTTTGGTAATTAGGGGAGACTATTGGTTCAGAAGTGTAAGATTTGGGTGGTGGAAGAACAATAATCGGTTTTGTAACTTTAAATTGTTCATTGGTGGTGGGTTTTTGAGATACCAGAAGGAAAGGTTTTCTGTTTGGAATAACTTCTTGTAAAAACTGTTTATGATTTTGTGTATGATATGGTTTTGGTTGCTGTATTATGTATTCAGCGAGTGTTGGGACGTAGTTGTTTGTTGTAGTCAATTTCAAAGGAGTTTCGTTAGTTAATAATTGTTCGTGTACATCTTTAGGATTACTTAATTGGATTACTCTGTAGGGATGAGGCTTAATTGTGTGATGAGCGAATTTTATTGGGATGCGTTCAGGGCCATTGTATGTTTGAGTTTCGTAGGAATTGTCTTCGCTGCTTGGCACTTCAATACTTGTTGGGGTATATGAATGCACATACATTTTAGGAGGTTGTATCTGTTCTTGATAATCGCGCAGTGGGATGTAATTGACTTGGGGTTTCCTATTTAAATAATATCGCGGTCCATTATTTTGCAGATTTTTATAATAATTGTGTGCAGCGTTTTGTTGAAGTTTTAACTGAGATAATTTGTCGTATATTGCGCTGTAGTTGGGAACTTTATCTCTTTGTTCTAAAGGATTATGATAGATTTTAATTTTATGGGGTTGTTGTCTTATCATCGGAACAAAAGGACCTGGCAACGCATTACTTTCCAAAAATGGCGTGTACTTTATTTTAGGTTCGTAAGACACTTGCGGATCATAAACTTTATTTTGGTCGTATGGTGAGCTGAGCAATTCGCCAAACTTTGAAGCATCTACTTGTTGATACGAATTGATTTTCTGTGGTGTCGCGTAGAAGACATCATCGCCGGTTGTTTTAGTATTATCGGACACGTAGAAATTTATGTATGGAAGAAGTCGTTTTTGGCGTTCTGCTAAAGTCAAATTTGCTGGTTGTCGCTGATTTATTGGTTTTATTGAACTCGAATGTTGTTGAGTTAAATCGGGCGCTTTGTCGTAATGTGTTGTTGTTATTCCAGCGATGAAAATTGGAAGAGCTGTAAAAAGAAAAATTTTAGTTAAATTAGTAGACATTCAAACCATTTTAAGGTACAATTACTCAGTTGATATTGCATTAACGCTAAGAACAATCATTTAAATTACCTAATACGATTAAATAAAAAGTAAAAAATTAATAAATTAGATTGAGGTCGTAGGTTGTAATTGAGATTAAAAATATTCCACGTGTGGGATTGTATTGCGTGCATGTATCGACTTTAAATAATCACAAAACCATTAAAATTGCTCGTGTTCTTATTGTGGTAACTTTTTGAAATAAAGCAATATAAAGTATCCAAATTTTGTTGCAACACAATAGAAATGTATATGATATTACATTTTTCTTCTATTTCACACATAGCGGATCGTTTATTTTCTGATTAACATGAGATTTATTGTATATTTAGGTTGATGGAGAACGTAACACAATATTGTAAAATAAACTTCCTGCTTTCGATCTATCCGAACATACAACTTTACAAAAAAAAAATAATATTATACTTTTATATAAATCAAACACTTTTTTGTCTATAAATTGCTTCATAAAAACTCATAATTTTTTGATGTTTACAGTGAAAGTAAAATAATTAATATACACATCATTTGAAATCTAGATTAATATCCAAACACTAAAATCTTGTGAAGTAACGAATGTTTTTTACACATTGGTGCCATTGATCGATTTATGAAATAAAATCTGCAGTTTGATGTTTTAGAGTATTAATTAGAATTTATGAGCTTTGCTAAAAACCTGCTTTATTTGCAACGCGTAGAAGTAAAGTAGTTCTTGTATTTTATTGTTGCTTTATATGGTTGTAACAATTTATCGAATAATTTAAATTTAGGTTGAACGTTGCATTCGATAATACTAAGTCTTTATTAGTGAATTAAAAGTTTCTTTATTCCGTGTAATAAAATTTCTTCTTTATGATTAAAAGTTTCTAAAGAAAATTAAAATTATACATGTACGTATGAAATATTAAAGTTTTTATTCAAAATTTGAAGAAAGCTGCAATATAGGAACATAATTATCTTGTTCATTGTGCTTTGCCAATTTTAGCGAATAATTTAAAAATAAACTGATAAAAAATGACAAAGTTGAAATTTAATACGTCTATCATATTTTTAATCATTATTCGATTAAAAATTGTGGTAAAAAATTAAAATCTAATTTTAGGGATTGGTCTCAAAGACTAAGCAAATTTTAAGAAGCCATTAACGTTTTTAAAATTGAAGAAAAAACTGATTAGTCGAGAATAATCTGGGATTATTTATATTTTGCCCGAATTATTAAATTCTTCACTTCAGCACTAATTATTTAAATGCTCCAAATAAAATCTAATTATAAAAAATTTTGAATTAAAAATATTATACAAATTTTATATAAATATGTATGGTATATATTTTTTATTCGTTAATATTACTATTATTTATTTCTATTAAACATCGCCTTTTGACTAGTAATTTAAAGATCTATTTAATAATATCTGCAAGTACAACTAATTGTAAAGTACTTATAATTTATTTATTAAAAAAAAACTTATATTAAGATTATGTGAACAAAATCTATATACAGCAGAGTCTCGCTAACGTGAACTAATTACTGCATGTGGTGTTCACGATTTTGAGAAGTTTACAACAGGTCATCTAAGGTTTAGAATTTTTTTTGAGATTTTTGAGACTGACATGTGCAGGACACTTTTCATGAATTTTTGCGGACGATTTTGTCATGGGCTTTGGAATACCAAACCAGGAGTTCCATGTTTTTGGATGTTCTTGTTATAGAGACTCTACTGTAATCTGTTGCATCATTGAGAAGTAGCTATTCCGTGCGCTTTACTTATTTAGCTACTTATAAAAATTCTCAGATTTATATTTGAATAATAACACTGCAAAATTAAATATTTATAGGCCAGTTTTATAATTTTATTTTGTTTTTGTAAAATAGATTTTTGATTGATTTTCTTCAAGGCAGCAAGAAGTTGTAATTCTTAAATGAAGAACATTAATAACTTACAAAGTCCAATAACTTTCAATGTCTTTCAAATAATATGTATTAAATTTTTGATATGAATTAGATTTTCGTTACATTTATTTACATGAATGTTAAATGCTTACAGATTTTCATATATTACAGGGTTGAATTTTGCTATCGCTAATAGTGAAAGTACGATCTGTATATTATTATTAATGCATGTATTTTTGCGACAATTTCTTTAAGTCACTGTTGAAAGGTTGGGGCGTATGCCGTTAAATAAGTGACAAATGAAAAATTAGAAAATAAAAAGGCAAAAAAGTAAAAGCGGTCTAATAACACAAGCAACTGAAATTAGAGCAAGTGAGGATTAAATTATATCTGTGTGTTTTTATTTATCGTTTTAAATGGTTTATTTAAGAATTTCAAATTGTCACAGTTATCATAATAACAAATAAGAGAAAGCTATAAGTTAACAACAGACGCGAAACTGTTTGTTCTCCTTTTATTATTTGTGTTTTCTGTTTTGGTATTATGAACTAATCATAACTAGATACGAATCTAAAAAATTATCAATTTTTATTTCTCAGACAATGTTATTTTTTTTATGAATTATTGTTGTTTCAAACCTCTTCTATTTTACTAATTGTCGGTTTTATTGTAGTTTGTAACTGTATTTTTTTCATTTGTTACGAATTCTATAATTTTTGAAAGAGACACTCATTAGGTATTATCTACATTTTTTTAATTATTTTTTTTTACATTTTATCTCGCAGTTTTACTTTGACTTGTTGAAGGTTTATAGAATCTGTATGATTATAATTAGAGATCAATTTACTTTAAAAAAAAATTTAAGTAATTCTAAAATCGTAGCCCCCACGAAATAATTGATATCCTAAAAAATAATCGGATATAATTTTTATATCCTGGAATATATTTTTAGGTTATGTCCGCAGATATATCCGCAAATTATAATAAGTTATATTCCGAAATATATTTTTTGGGTTATATTTGTAGATCTATTCAAAAATTATCTTTAAAGTTATAAAAGATTATATTTTAGGATAGATTTTCAAATTATAGTTGCAGATATATTTGCAAATTATGTCCGAAGTTATAATAAATTATATTTTAAGATATATTGGCGAATTATAAGCATGAATGCGTTCTAGACTTACATTTGCATATTTATCAGTAAACTATAAGTTAAATTATAATAAATTATATAGCGTCAAATTTTTTTAAAAATAAATTTCAAAAGGGCATTTACGTCAAAAGATGTTTTTTGTCATTAATTATTTAGCCTAAAAGGCACATGTACAATTATAGACCTTTTGTGTTTCGATTTTATTCTTACCAAAATATTGATTTTCTGTCATGTTATTGTGATTCGGCAAAAAAATTATATGCTTAAATTATAATTAGAATTTAAAATTAACTCTTAAAATATATAATCTGGATTATAATTTTAAATTATATCTTACGGATATAATAAAGCAGCAAAATTTAATATACGTAATCTGGAACATATCCTTACTTATGTCCATGGATATATTTAAGAATATAAATTTTTCGTGGGGAAGTTGCGCTCTCAGAATTTTTTTGGGACCAAATTTATTCAATTGTGCAATTTTGTGAAATAAAGGCTGTATTCGTGCACTTAAGCTCAAAATGTGCAAAATATGGACTTTTGTGCAAAATAGCATTACAGGATATCATGCCTTAGGTCATGAATCGGATAGATATTGGTTTTATAAGGTGAAAAATCCAAGGAAACAAAATATAGAGTACTTTAATATCTCGTGACACTCGACCTTCGATGCTATTCAATGCGCAAACGGCGTAAACTTGTTCGAAGTTGTCGTAACGTACAATACTACCCGTCCGAAGTTGCCCTTCCGTAGAATTTATGCTCCTCCTTCGCGCAATTCGCGCCAAACTCGCGTGCCTTTAGATATTGTAACATTTCTACAATATCACAGATATCCGGTCTCTAATTATAATAAACATCTGAAGAGTAGGAAATCTTGTAGTGTGCATAAAACGAAAATAACATTTTCATTTTGTCAAATTACAAAAATTAGTTAAACAAAATAAATCTCCAATGTCAGGCAATTTTTAAAACACATAACATTGACTTTCGCAACAAAGTAGCTACAAGAATTTTTGATTTTAGTTTCGACACAAATTGAAATGTTGTGACCCTGTTGGTTTGAAAGGCGAATACTATTTTTTTTCTCTTTTATCTACAAAAAAGTAAATTTGTCAATGTCAATCCCACACGAACCGGTTTTAATTATTGAAAAATTTCTTGTTAAATTAAAGTGACAAAAGCCGATTGTATTTTACACGCAATTAGGATTTTTTTGGTATAGATACGATAATAGGGAACTAATTTATTGACTTTAGATTTTTTATATCCGGTCTAAATATATTATTTAAATTATTGTAGGTGCACATAACAGGTAGTTAAATGTAATTGTGGACTGAACACTCTCTTGTGTGCACCTTGCCATTAACAGTTCTGGATAAATTAAACGGCTAATAAAAACCTAATAGTAGGAAATTATTAAATTACTAAAATCGTTGGAGAGATTGTAATTTTACGTGCAACGCATAATCAACATTAAGGATTAAGAAATTATGGTTTTTAATTTTTGAAATTGCGAACATTTAAAATTGGTTAATTATGTGTTCGTACGGAACTTATATTAAATTTAAAAATTTTCTATCATCACATTTGAAAGTAACTTTCCGGTAGCATTACCAGCGGGAATAAATTAATGCAGATGTGGGAAGTGGATAGACCTTTTTTGCATGATTTTATTCGGAACTTGATGAATATTTTGAATGTCAGTAAACTAACTGCATATGAATGATTTTAATTTAATCAAAAAGGTTATATGTGCGCCTATCATCAATAACCATAAATAATATATGCATTTGTAATTTTGCAATTTTATAATAAATCGAGGTCCGTTTCTCCATGGACTTTATTTTGTATATTTTTTAAATTGCACTTTTGGGTCAATTTTCAAAATTACCATATAGCTACGCTTTAATCAGACAGCTATCCTTATTTTTGAATTATAACATAAATTATTTAAATTTTACTAATTTGTTATTTTTTAGACTTTAAAATTAAATACTTAAGTAGTTAAAACCACAACCTGCGATAATTATTGCCCATAGCTCAATTTAACTATGAAAAAGTTGCAAAATATTTTGCATATTATGCGCTAATATTTTAATTCTGTTTTAAATGATTTTTTCGGAAAGAGAGGTAACATTACGATTTTTTTTTATATAAGAAAGTTTCTATTTTTTTATTTGCAAAAATTTGATAACAAAGTTACATTATTGAAGTTATATTATTTGATGTGCAATAAAATCATTTGATGGTACAAGAAATATCTGTTAACCTACTTATGTGGATAAACTGTTGATACAGTTAATTTTTTTAATGTACAATCACAAATATTGCGAAAGATATCTCTAAACCAGTCAGATTTTGCAAACATCTGTTATACAATTTATAATTTACTTAGTTCTCAAGCTTTTTATTTTTTACTGCACACTTGTTTTATTCATTTGAATTAGCGACACCAATTTATATAAGAATAATTGTTGCCAAAGAATGAATTTTTGCTAATTCGCATAACCTTGGTTCAAATTGCAAGTTATTGTACCATTTAG
This sequence comes from Sinopyrophorus schimmeli, assembly GCA_036325965.1. Classification (NCBI taxonomy): domain Eukaryota; kingdom Metazoa; phylum Arthropoda; class Insecta; order Coleoptera; family Elateridae; genus Sinopyrophorus; species Sinopyrophorus schimmeli. The sequence goes on from JARFIZ010000282.1 coordinate 2,008,140, forward strand.
AAAATTATTTTTTTAAATGGATTCGTTTTTTATCTATGCCAATTTATAAACTCGCAATTTTAATGATATCGAAAGCAGAAGCTTTTAAACCATAAACGGTAATTGGTAATTTATTAAAGGTGGCGTTAAATAATTCTAATGGTGTTGCACAAAAATACATTTCGTGGCACACTTTTTTATTTTGTTAAAAGAGGAATTTGAAAGTAAAATGAGGTGCTGTTGCACAAATGGTAAAATTTGAGTGCTCAACGTTATGCCTAATATAAATAAATTGGACAAAAGTTTCCACTTTAATCTTGGCAAGACCACTTCAAGCCTTATAGGCAATAAAATTGCAAGTTGGGTGATGATATCGGAAAATTATTTTAAATGCAGTCCATTTCTCGGGAGACTCGTGCCCGATCAATTTGCTAAAATGGTTTTACTTTCCAAGATTTTATTAGTTCGCGGTAGACGTAAGTTTGCGGACGTGATTCGACTGTTTTTTGCATAAGCAATTTTGATTTTCTAACAATAACTGAAGTTATTCTGTCTCTGCTAGAATGCTTAAAAATTTACTTATAGTTTTGTATCTACGCTCATCCCTCATTTTACGCGGATTGTCTATTTTATAGATTAAATTTTGTGTAGATGCGTTTAAAACAATGTTTTTTAATATTCTTCCGTTAAATTATAAATTGTTTGTAAGCACGTTTAGAACAAATTCAAATACAGTGAAACTTTCTTATAACGGACACCTACGGGGAATTCTATTTTGCCCGGTAGAGACAATGGTCCATTAAAGAAAAGTTGGAAGGGAAATAATAGATTTTTGAGAAAAAAAATACAACATTATATATAATTATATGTTCAATGATATTATTATGCAATACACAAAAAAATATACATATACATAATAAAAAAAATGTACAATAGTACTTTGATTACACCGGCACACAAAAAAGTGGTCAGTACTTTTGACCAGTTCCACCTAGGGTTATGTATTTCTATGCGCTGAATCCGAATTTGAGGTCGGTTTAACCCATACACCCCAAAATTTTGAGTAAATTGCAAAAAACACTAAAAATTGCAGTTATGAAAATGAAGAAAAATTGATTAAACTAGATCAAATCTTCCTTTATATGTATATTTTGATGAGATGAATCCAAATTCAGAATCTGTTAATCTAGGTGGGTCTGGTCAAAAGTACTGATCACTTTTTTTTGTATGCCGGTGTTATTTATCCAAACAGTAAAAATTTGTATGTAAATTAGGTTACTTCGTTAGAAAATACAATTTTTTTGCGCTCCATTGACAAAATATTGTGAATCTATGTAACTTGAAGGGTATCAATTTTCAAATTGATAAATATTAACTTTAGGATTATTGAGCGGCGACGAGCCTTTCAATAGGAAAATTTTCACTGTTCCACTGGACACTTGGTCTTGACGCTTAGAAACTGGCCCGTTTTCATTCTACTATCCGTTATAAAGAGATCAAATATAGTACTACTCGTCCAAACTAGCATAAACTTTCGGTGGAGCGTATCGTGCATTTCGATTGCGTTTTTTTTTCTAGTTTGCGCACCATCGGCAAATGTTTCATGTATCATGCTAGATTGGCAAGTAATAAGTACTGAGCCTAATAGGATGCGGACAGGTGTCCGAATCTGTTACAGGGACTGTCCACTAGGCCGAAGTTAATATATCATAGGAACCATTAGTAACTAGTCGAGAAATGTAAAAATGTCCGTAACAGGGAGAAGTCCGTTAGGAAAAGTTTTACTGTATATTGTTATATGTATCAATTTCCATTTTTAATAATTTCTTATTTTGATGAAAAACGAAAGAATTACCAACATATTAGAGTTGTACGGTTTTTACAGTTATCTCCTAAAATTACCGCGTTAGAATTACCTAAAAAACAACTTTGGGTATACAAAGCTGTATATTTTTGATAATGTTGGTTGAGTAGCGTAAACTCAGGATAGTTGCCCCACTGGTATTGGTATAGATACCCCATTTTCTAGAAGTTCGACATTCATCAAAAAGTCACTTTTTTTGATATATTGCAACTTATTGTTCATATAAATATATCGCAGTGGGCCATCTCACCCAGACTTTAGGCATCTATCCCCTTTTACTCTCGCTTTAGTATTTCTAATTATGTTGTTTATGATGGTATTTTTCTTAGAAAAACTTGGCAATTACAATTTATTATAGAATAAATTAACTCCTCACTAAAAATTATGACTTAGGCCATAATAGTTTTGAAAATTTAGCAATAACTTGAAATGTGGGGTTATCTATCCTGAGTTTACCCTATAAGTAGAAAAATGTTTCTTGCAAACAATCCATCAGAAGCTTTCAGTTATTAGTTAAATTTGAAGATGAATGAAGGCTTGCACGAAATTCTAAATTTTGAATTTAACATGCATCGCTCATGTCACTATTTTAGTAATTAAATTGTGCTTTGACGCTATGAGTTTGCAATTAATGCGATATTAAATTGTCGTCGACATATACGTTTTGGCATAATTAAATACAGTTATTTTTTAAGTTTGATTTAAATTATATTGGATTTTTATTTTATTTTAAAATTACTGTTTTTTCGCAAATTAAAGTAATTACTAAAAAGTTTAACAATGAAGAAATTTTCGATAAATGTTTTGTAATATTTCGAAACCGTGTTGGGATAAGTTGTGTAGTAAAATTACCATTGAATTCTTTGTAATTTCTCAAAACAAATACAGTAAAAATATTTTGTAAAATTACAATACCAGATTTATTTTTGGAAAACTGATTTGCAAAAAAAACGGTGTAGGGAAACAGTTCTACACGGAGAAAAAAATATCGTTATAATAACCATACGTATCCCTATTATAGCTATCCGTTGGATAGTTATCTTTCACAGGGATACGCCGTATAGCTAATTTAGCTATCCAGAGTTTTCTTATTACGGATCATTATAGTAACGATCCGTATTACTGTTTTAGACATTCAAAAGATTCTTGTCATAGTGATTTAACGGATATGCACGGAGAACAAAATATCGTTATAATAACCATACGTATCCTTATTTTAGCTATTCAAATCCTCAAATTAACTATACAGTTACCTACACGACGGATACTGCACACGTTCACGAGAGCTTTTCGTTTGAACGCTTGAATCAAATAAATGAATCCTTATTATAAATATACTATGTAGAGCTGTTTTGACCATACTATGAATTGTCAAATTGACTTATAAATATCGTTAAATTAGACATTCGAATCCTTGTCAGAACAATACGTCAATTGGGTATACGTTAGATAGTTATATTAAGGATATTTTTTTCTCCGTGTAGTATTGATATTTTAAATAAGGTGACATTGTCAGATTTATTATGATTATTTTGTTCAGTAGAAGTAAAATCTTGGCAACAACTATAATTCCAAGAGTAGAACTGTATTAAAAGTAATAACTGCTCTTTTATGAAATACAACGTCTTTTCATCTATTCATTTCTTTGATTAGTACAATTATTACACACGTTCAACAGTAATAAAAGAAGAAAATTTAATCGGATCTATGGCGCAAAGATATAAAGGAAGAATCTTTCAAAATTTAATTAGGTGTCATTTTTCTGCTTGATTAAACTTTAAGCTACCTGCAGGTAATTTTAAAAATTGAAAAATATTAAGTTAATAAAAGTATTCAGACCACCTTCCGTCTACATAATTATAAGTTGGAGCTTTCAGATTTCATGTTATACCTAGCTATCTATAATGATATATGTTCCAGTAGCACCTATGCCAATGCATGCATTTAAAATTACATAAAATCGCGTAGGTTCATTTGGTCGCTACAAAATTGAATCGGTATTTCGTAAAAATATGGAATTGGAATGAAAGGAGAGTGTAACTTCACCATGTATCCTGCACTGAAAATTTAGGTCACTCTTCGACGATAACGTGCGGAATACTAGTTTTCAAATAACAGAAAGTTTAATCTGCATGTTTGTCTTGTTAGATCCTATCTAAACTGGATCGTGATTGTACGGCAATAATACAAATTTAATTTATTATGAAAACCATTCAATATCCTTGTATGGTTGCGATCACGAGCGCCAATTTGAAGGAGAAAAAACACCATAACGTGCGTTCCACAGCTTTTCGAACAATTGTCTGTTGCTTTATTGATTTATTAATTTGTCTGTACCTTCGGGAAGAAACGTATCGGTATTATGTGCATTAATCAGATCGAAAATCGTGTATTATTCCAAGGACTTGGACCGCAAGGCGTCATTGATAAACATTTACCTTGTTGATGCTGGATTTTCATGGGATTGTAACGCTCACTTTGATATCTGATTCGGTTACTTAATCCTTTCGACTATAAATTTTTTGAAGTTATACTTCTTTTGGTCAATTGAGAGTAAAATTTTAGCAGGCAACGGAAGTTGTGCGCGCACAGTTTTCAAAAATTTGATATTGTGAAGTTATGCATCTAAGAAAGTAAATAAATTATTGTGAATCATGCTTATAACCGAGTGCGCACATTCGAGCTCAAAGTGGCACATTCCGATCTCGGGAAAATGAAGCGCGCCGCTCCGCGTCGCGCTTCATTTGCTTCCCTCGCTCGGAAATGTGCCACTTTTCGCTCGAATGCGCACATCTTCGTATTTATTACATTTGACCACATTCATCTTCTTTGTTTAAAATCAAATAATTAAATTCAGTCTAAATACGGTTACATTTTATGTTTAGAAAAGTTTTAGTGTTTCTGGTATAAATACAGTTTTGTAATTATAATTTACAATTTTATTAGAATGTGAATTAATTATTGTGAATCATGCTTAAAACCGAGTGTGCACATTCGAGCTCAAAGTGGCACATTTCGATCTCGGGAAAATGAAGCGCGACGCGGAGCGGCGCGCTTCATTTGCTTCCCTCGCTCGGAAATGTGCCACTTTTCGCTCGAATGCGCACATCTTCGTATTTATTACATTTGACCACATTCATCTTCTTTGTTTAAAATCAAATAATTAAATTCAGTCTAAATACGGTTACATTTTTTGTTTAGAAAAGTTTTAGTGTTTCTGGTATAAATACAGTTTTGTAATTATAATTTACAATTTTATTAGAATGTGAATTAATTATTGTGAATCATGCTTAAAACCAGTGTGACATTCGAGCTCAAAGTGGCACATTCCGATCTCGGGAAAATGAAGCGCGCCGCTCCGCGTCGCGCTTCATTTGCTTCCCTCGCTCGGAAATGTGCCACTTTTCGCTCGAATGCGCACATCTTCGTATTTATTACATTTGACCACATTCATCTTCTTTGTTTAAAATCAAATAATTAAATTCAGTCTAAATACGGTTACATTTTATGTTTAGAAAAGTTTTAGTGTTTCTGGTATAAATACAGTTTTGTAATTATAATTTACAATTTTATTAGAATGTGAATTAATTATTGTGAATCATGCTTAAAACCGAGTGTGCACATTCGAGCTCAAAGTGGCACATTCCGATCTCGGGAAAATGAAGCGCGCCGCCCGCGTCGCGCTTCATTTGCTTCCTCGCTCGGAAATGTGCCACTTTTCGCTCGAATGCGCACATCTTCGTATTTATTACATTTGACCACATTCATCTTCTTTGTTTAAAATCAAATAATTAAATTCAGTCTAAATACGGTTACATTTTATGTTTAGAAAAGTTTTAGTGTTTCTGGTATAAATACAGTTTTGTAATTATAATTTACAATTTTATTAGAATGTGAATTAATTATTGTGAATCATGCTTAAAACCGAGTGTGCACATTCGAGCTCAAAGTGGCACATTCCGATCTCGGGAAAATGAAGCGCGCCGCTCCGCGTCGCGCTTCATTTGCTTCCCTCGCTCGGAAATGTGCCACTTTTCGCTCGAATGCGCACATCTTCGTATTTATTACATTTGACCACATTCATCTTCTTTGTTTAAAATCAAATAATTAAATTCAGTCTAAATACGGTTACATTTTATGTTTAGAAAAGTTTTAGTGTTTCTGGTATAAATACAGTTTTGTAATTATAATTTACAATTTTATTAGAATGTGAATTAATTATTGTGAATCATGCTTAAAACCGAGTGTGCACATTCGAGCTCAAAGTGGCACATTCCGATCTCGGGAAAATGAAGCGCGCCGCTCCGCGTCGCGCTTTATTTGCTTCCCGCGCTCGAAAATGTGCCACTTCTCGCTCGAATTGCACATACTCGTATTCATTGGATACGTCTATAATAATCATCTCCCTTTCCAATCAAAAACTTAAATTCAGATTGTTTATTCGGAAAAAGTTGTAGTGTTTAATTTTTCAAAATTAACTGCTTAAAAGCACTAAATCACAGTTTTAGTGTGTCTGGTATAAATACAGTTTTGTAATTATAATTTACAATTTTATTAGAATGTAAATTAATAATTGTGAATCATACTTAAAATCGACTTTTGCCGCTTGATGGAGTAGGAAGATCTATGTAAATTTTTGTAGCACTCAAAAGACTGTATATATCAGGGGTGGCCAAGCTCCTTGATAGTCCAAGCCATTTTTCAAAATTTGAAATTTTTTGCGAGCCGCAATTAAATACGTATTTAAAAGGTATGCAAAAAAATTAAAAATTTTTTAAAAAATTTGTTGCCAGTAATTTTGAAACACATACTTACGGAACAATAATAATTTTTTAAAATATAATAGCACACAAATGAAAAGGGAACTCGGGTACATTTATCGAGAGCCACAAATAATCCTTCAAAGAGCCGCAGGTTGGCCACCCCTGGTATATATTATTAAAACGTAACAAAAAATAAATCAAATCGAAATAAATTTACGCGAAATTCAAATATGTTACAATATATAAATACTTTTATTAACGTTTTAAAATTTTATAGGATGCACCGCATCCATGGCATCCATGGACCGCACGCTACTGCTGTAAATTTTTTTAAATTGTGAATTTTTACGTGAATTTAATATTGGTAAATTCAAAATTGAATTATAAATATCTCGTTCTATAACAGTGGTGGCCAAGCTTCTTGATAGCCGAGCCATTTTTCAAAATTTAAAATGTTTTGCGAGCCGCAATTAAATACGTCTATAAAAGGTATGCAAAAAAGGTATTAAAAAAAAATTTTTTACAGAAATTATATTTATTGAAAACATAAATTAAAGTTCAAAATATGTGTATGAATTTAAATTTTAAAATTTAAACAATTTATTTTGCTTCTCTTGAGAATTCTTTAAAATTTAGAGAGCCACAAATAATCCTTCAAAGAGCCGCAGGTTGGCCACCTCTGTTCTATAAAAAAGTACTTTCCTAACTCTAACCGATTAAGAGATATTTCGACTATAAACTTTGAGTCATCTTGAAATTTTTAATTTTTGTATATTTTTGTGCAATCGTTAATTTAACAACCTATCTTATATAATTTCCGTAAAAACCTGTATTTAGGTAGTTTATAAGTCAAGCTCTTTACAAGAAAAAGAAATTCCAAAATTTCGGATTTTTTTACCTATTATCTAAAGGTAAAATGGCCAAATAAAATGGGCACCTCTAAGTATCAACATTAAGAGCTCATATTAAGCTGACAAAGGCACCACAAACATTACAGTGAACCAATCTCGCTGTTATTGGTAGAGGTGTTTGATTTTCTCATGGTCTATGACCTTCGAAATATCTGCGCGAAGGCGGAGCTCTAGAGACGGATGAAAATAATAAATGCAAGCTGAAAACATACCTGCAGTGAATAAATACGCAAAATAAAAATCCTCCTGAAAAAGACTCCGCTACATTGAAGAAATAAAAAAAGAATGGTGCTGTTTTCAGGTCAGAGTGTAGCAGTCAGCTAGGACCATTTTCTGTCTTGCGCAGGTATGACTCATAGACCATGAGAAAATGAAACATCTCTATCAGTCGATAGCTCCATGAGCCATGGTCATAACCCTAGAAGCATTTCCGGCGGAAATGAGCCACAGTGGCACAAGAAGCCTTCAAAGTTATAAATCAAATGGGAAATGTCACTCGTAGATGGCCATCACAACACATTTGTATAAGTTTCTAATTTTCTGAAGAAGTTGGAATGATATTGTAACATGTTCGCTGTGGGGGCTCGAACTAGGGTTGTGAATATTAAAACTTCGGTAATTTATTTACACTAATAGTAGCTTATTTATTAAATAATTACTTAACACTTACATTAACCTAGCTTAAATATTGTTTACTTGCTAATTTATTTATTTATACACTTAACTAACTTATTGGTACACTAAACTTATTTATTTTCACACTTCATTATTTATCTACACTGTTGCCCGCCTTATCTTTGAAGATTCAAACTCTTCCCGAGCACTCCAGTGAGGAGACTCATTCGGAGACACTCGTCGATCGAGTGTCCCACCGAGACTGCCTTACGGTGCACTCCATTCGCCTTATATAAACCCGAAGACGAAGCTTCTTACCTATTCTCGAACTTCTATGATATTCCGTCCACACGCCATCTCTAGAATATTCCCGAACGCCTGAGCTAGCCAAATAGTCAATAGAGGTCGCTAGCAGGCTCGTTACACTGCCCCCTCCTTAAGATCATTTCGTCCCGAAATGTAGATAGCCGAGCGTGACGATAACTACAAGCGTGTCCCTGGTTGTTATGGGACTATTTGCAAACAACAGTCATCACTTCGGCTCTCGCGGTACCTCTGAAGCACAATGTTTTCGCTTCAAAATCCAAGATACGCGCCTAGGTGTCAAAGGTGCTTTTCTTCTGCATCTCAAAGCCCTTCCGCGATGTCTCGTACGGCTAGCTGTTTTCATACTTTTTCTGATGTTGCTGAGTATTCGAGACGAACAAGGAGTATAATTGTTCTTCTTATATCTTCGGAGGTGGTTGCCACGTTCTTCTGGCACGGCGCACAATTCCATTTATTAATGATCAATTTACTTTGACATCTGTTTCCGAAACTAAACTGGCTACTTTTACTGTTATCTCCTCAATTAGACCACCGACGTTATATGTCGCCCTAAGGTTCCGTGGACCTTTTGAGTAAACAGTTATTGCAGCCCATGCTCCACACGTGTCGTAACATGCCTCCAAATACAATAAAGTCGCTCTTACCACATTAGGCATTCGTCCTCCCTCAGTCGCTCCTCTCCTACGACCTTCTGGATTACTTCCATGAACAAGCTTCAAAGTGTCTAAATACCACAAATTATGTATCCTCCCTCAGTCGTTTTTCACCGACGACCTTCTGGACTACATCATAGACTTGCTTCAAAGTGTCCAAATATCTCAAATCATGTATCCTCCCTCAGTCGTTTTTTGCCCACGACCTTCTGGACCGCAGCCATGGACATACTTTAAAGTGCCTAATTATCACAAATCATGTATCCTCCCTCAGTCGTTTATCAAGTTCGACCTTCTGGAATTTTCAATTAGATTTATATTCGGCGCACGACTTCCAGATCTTCCAATCGCTTGCCCTTTCATTTTTATTATTTATTTTTTTTTTTATTGCCGAGCGGATATCTTCAGCACACTTAACCGTGTACTCTTCCGGAATATAACATTTATATTCCAATGCTGCTATTAAACGTTTTACCAGTTAAGCCTTGAATCCAAGTGTATCTGGTTCTTCAAAATTTTCTTTCAGTGCGGTGACTTTAAGTAGTTTTCCATTAGCCATATTTACTTTCACTTACTTTATTACTAATTATTAATTATTTATTTTTACTCCCGAATATTCACAACCCCACACCTGACACCAATGTAACATGTTCGCTGTGGGGGCTCGAACTAGGGTTGTGAATATTAAAACTTCGGTAATTTATTTACACTAATAGTAGCTTATTTATTAAATAATTACTTAACACTTACATTAACCTAGCTTAAATATTGTTTACTTGCTAATTTATTTATTTATACACTTAACTAACTTATTGGTACACTAAACTTATTTATTTTCACACTTCATTATTTATCTACACTGTTGCCCGCCTTATCTTTGAAGATTCAAACTCTTCCCGAGCACTCCAGTGAGGAGACTCATTCGGAGACACTCGTCGATCGAGTGTCCCACCGAGACTGCCTTACGGTGCACTCCATTCGCCTTATATAAACCCGAAGACGAAGCTTCTTACCTATTCTCGAACTTCTATGATATTCCGTCAACACGCCATCTCTAGAATATTCCCGAACGCCTGAGCTAGCCAAATAGTCAATAGAGGTCGCTAGCAGGCTCGTTACAATATTCTTCTTTTTTATGGAGGCTATAAAGCCTGTTTAAAACCCACTGTTTATTTTATTTTTACAGTTTCTCCGATGTAGATGCCCAAAATTGTTTCCATCTTTTTGGGGGTCTGCCTCTTTCTCTCCTTCCTTTCGTTGAACTACCATGTGAGAGTCGTTTTACCAATCCGTCTTCTTCCATCCTGTCTACGTGTTTTTTCTAGTATTTTCTTCTATCTCTGATAAAGCGTGTTTTACCTTGTATGTGTATGTGTGTGTATGGGCAATTAATTACCAAATATTGTGAGTAAGCTCGGGCCCACATAAAACTTTATACAAATGTGTTGTGAACGCCATCTACGAGTGACATTTCGCAGTTGATTTATAACTTTGAAGACTTCTTGTGCCACTATGGCTCTATTCCGCCCGAAATGCGTCTAGATTAATGACATGGCTCATGGGGCTATCGACTGATACCAGTAACAGCAGGATTGGTTTACTGTAATGTTTTATGGTTCCCTTGTGACAAGCTCTACCGACATATTGATGTGCATTTGAAGAAATTTTTTTTGGAACACTATTAGCCAATATAGAACTTTATTATGACATTTAATAAAAAGACTAGTTAATCATAACGGTAATCCAGACAAAAATACAATAAGATACCTACTCAAAAAAAATACTGTATAAATGGTATTTAAAGAATAAATGGTCTGCACAACAAAACATTAAATATCACGACATTTATATGGAACAACTCAATAGTTTAGCCTCCTAGCGTTTAAAATTTTCTTCAAGTTATTTGCCTAAATTAAAAACCAAGTAATTTTATTTTCAGTTTACTACATGTAATCTAAATTTCCAATTTTTTGGGTAATTTTTTTGTTATTTTACATCGCAGGAGAACTTCATTACCCAAACCGTCTTCTATCCATCACTGTCTACGTGTTTATTTCTAGTATTTTCTTCTATCTCTGATAAAGCGTGTTTTACCTTGTATGTGCATGTGTGTATGGGCAATTAATTCGCAAATATTTGTGAGTAAGCTGGGCCCCATAACAACTTTATACAAATTTTTATAACGCCATCTACGAGTGACATTTTGCATTTGATTTATAACTTTGAAGACTTCTTGTGCCACTATGGCTCTATTTATTCCGAAATGCGTCTAGATTAATGACATGGCTCATGGGGCTATCGACTGATACCAGTAACAGCAGGATTGGTTTACTGTAATGTTTTATGGTTCCCTTGTGACAAGCTCTACCGACATATTGATGTGCATTTGAAGAAATTTTTTTTGGAACACTATTAGCCAATATAGAACTTTATTATGACATTTAATAAAAAGACTAGTTAATCATAACGGTAATCCAGACAAAAATACAATAAGATACCTAATCAAAAAAAAAACTGTATAAATGGTATTTAAAGAATAAATGGTCTGCACAACAAAACATTAAAAATCAGACATTTCATATGGAACAACTCAATAGTTGTAGCCTCCATATGTGTTTAAAAGTTTTCTCAAGTTATTTGCCTAAGAAAAACAAGAATTGTTATTATGTCAGTTTACTACATACGTATATCTATAACTTCCAATTCTTTGTAATTTTTTTTGTTATTTTACATCGCAGGCAGAACTTCATTAAATTTTTAATCTAAAAAACTCGTCTATTTTGTACAATTTCATTTTATGCACATTTATTTCGAATATCTTTTGTAGCCGACGTTCAATATTGTACATCAAACATTCGCAACGTTAGTTTGTGACGCTAATTGTCAATTACCAACTTGACATCAACAATACTTAATAACTGCTCTGCACATATTTATGCAGGAAGCAGTGAATTTCTTTAAAAAATCCTACATTTTAATAGAAATAGGTTGATACATCTGTTGGTTGTTTCGCTTAAATAAATAACAAAATTTTCATCTTGCGCGAATCCGTATTTAAAAAGCATTCGCTCTAGATTTCGAGTCGGTCAATAATTGAATTAAAACACTAAAAACCAACACAAAAAGTGTAATTGCAACTGTAGCAGACATAAAATCGATTCACAGCATTCTAGATTTTCAATTGCAATATTAATCAAGTATGCGGTTTTGGTGCAGTTGACAGCTTTAGACCGACTCGTTTTAATAGATTTTATAACCCATACGGTTGAAAGAAATGAAAAAGCAGTTTGTATAAAAATTTGTTGATATATATGTTATACTTTCACTATGTTGTCGAACGACCTTCACGGATTGTAATTAAAGACGTTTCCGCGGTTTTTGTGTGCTGCAAAATTGTTAGGTAGATGGGAGTTTTTCTTCGAGTGCTATTTCAAGATAAACTTCCAAGTTCTATGAACTTTCTTCCAATTTACGTCTTTGTTTGGTTTATGAATGTTCTGTTCTACAAAATATAATTTTAATAAAAATTTAGGTTTCTGTACAAATTGTCGAACTCGTTTTTTTGTAAAAATATTGTTTAATGATTTTTATTACCTACGACCAAGTCAACTGAGAAAATTATTTTATTGAATTGAGGCTTTATCGCTCCAGTCCTTTTATTATTTTAGTTCAATAAATTATTTGCATTAAAATTAAATATTTTTTTTTATCGCGACAAAGAAGTATAACTTCTAACATGCGTACCCACTTTTTTTCACCTAAGTATATCTGCAACCATTTAACATTTTTATTAAATCAGTTTCATAGATTCTACAACATTGGATAACAGCTTTAAATAATTAAAATAAAATATATGGTATTATTTTAGTCAAATATGGGGGCTAAAAGCTCGATGACAATTGTTTGATGAGATTCAATCAGTTCAAAATGTATGGTATATCCCATAAAATAGACAGTATCTTCTTTAAATGTATTGCTATTTTTTCTGTTCGATAAGACATTTTTTTCTGTCTATTGTCTTTGTATATTGTGGTATATTGTTAATTCTTCTTCTGTTACTGTATGGCCCAAAATTCGCTAGGTGCAGATCCAGCACTATGCGAGAGAATATATGAACTAGATGAGGTTGTAAAAAAGTTTGTGGTAGATTGTTACGGACAAACGTGTCTTACTGTAAACGAAAATTATCAAACATAGTTAATAAAAAAATTATTTCGATATTTTTTGCGAATATACAATTTTAAGTTGAATAGAACAAATTCAATTTTTTGAATTTAAAAATAGAAGATTGATAAACAATGTCACGAGGTATGTGCACATTTTTCCGGGAGCAGAAATATACCACTTTAAGTTTGAAAAGAACTTTTATTTATACAGGGTGACTGGTACGTAAACGTATATCTTGGAAGGCGTGTTAGAACTTCATTGCAACTTTTAGCCCAATATAGTTTATGAGATATTTTCAGTTTTGTAGTTTTTTTACAAGATCCGCAAATGCTGAGAATTAAAGAAAAGAATAAGACTTTTTACAATATTTGAATTTTCATTGTATACATTATGTTGCAAAAATACTTCGACCAAATAAAAATAATAAATCTAAAGCCTACACTTGTAAATAAAAACTGCTTTGTTCTATTGTTTTTTTAAAAAGATACCGTTTGTGAACATACAATATTTTAATAAGATTTTATTAAATTAAATTTTCTTAATTTAAAAAGAAGGTGTTGATATAAACCAAGGCATCGATTGCGAACTATGTATACATTCAAGCGACACATGGCACATTTTCCCGAGATCAGAAATATACCATTTCGAGATTTTCGATTTTTTGCAATGATGTACAAGAATTAATTAACCTTTTAATAATGATTAATTTAAATGATCAGGGTTATTTTTTTACCAGGAACCAAATTTTTGATTTAGTACTTTTCAACTCGCTATTACTTGTGATAGTCAACAAGTACGTTGTACATGAAGACATTATTGAACTAATTTTTTAGCGAATATCGAAATGTATAACTGTTTTATCTACGACTAACCGAAAGTTAGATATTAACAAAACAAATGGCGTGCGAATCAATATGGCTTATTCAGGTATTTTTCAAAATAATAAATTTAAGTTATTAAAAAAAGAAAATAAACGCTACTCTAACATTTTCGGATCTTTGGCTTATTGTTTGTTTAAAGCGACATGTTTATCTAGGGTTACCAACTCAAAATTTGAGAGTCTGGAGGTTGTTCCTATAAGTCAGAATATATTTATTCAAATATGTAAATACCACAAAAAAAAGCTGATTTTATATGGATATTTACAAAAATAAGACAAAATAATCAGATAATTGATCAATTAATTTATTGTTTAAGACAACATGGATGATCGTTTAGGCTAACTTTTTTTTTGGGTTAGACATGGAATATTAAGCATTCAAAATAACGCTCACTAGCTCGATATAGAAAATTTGTGTAGTACCTAACTATTATTAAATACAACTTTCAGTGAGAGCATTATATAAATAAATAAACATTTATGGCGATAATAAATTTAATTATCATTCATAAAGGATGATTATTATTTTTTCATATGAATCCAAAAATTCGGAGAGTATTTTTGATAAACTGGCGTTCGGAGAAAACTTAATTTTTCTGGATTCTCCAGATTACAACTGGAGGGTTGGTAACCCTATGTTTTTGTCGCAAGCAGGTTTTTTGTACGTTAGTTGCGGTCTTATCCACGTTTTTAATTGCACTTCATTACATCAGCTAAATATTTGAAAATGCTTCTGATATAGTTTTTACATACAGTTGGACATATACGAAAACAACATGTATAACTTGAACAATACACTTTTATGTAAATACTGGAGCTTATTAAAAATAATAATCAGTTCACGAACTTTTCTTAAAAATGTTGCGGATATGCAATTAAAATAAATCAGTTTACCGTTGGATGATATTTCCGTATACTTTTTTGAATGGAATTTGAAACTAACTAATTAGTAACATGTGTAATTGTTTAGCGCATCATAAATTGGCTGGTATCGCGGTACTCGCTAATTAATTAATTAATTAAACGTTGTGGTTCACCTAAAGTATACGTATATCGGAACTACGATTCCATATAAAACTTATTGGTAAGATGCTTCAAAGCGCAGAAATTCATAATTGTAAGGGAAATGCATTTACAATAATATGGCTCAAATTTTCATTGCAAAATTTTGTAATGGACCATTTTGTTTTTGTTTATTTTGTGGGCGATTGTACTTGTTGCCTACTTCTCACGAGACCGAAAGAATATATTGCTTTCCTTCCTTTGTGAAATGACATTTTTGCGGAGTCCGACTTATTAAATACCAGTTTATCGTTAATGAATTTCCATTTAGCTAAAGCCATTATGATTAACATGTCTGCCCCGATGTGTTGTAAATGACCCGCTTCTGTCAGGTTGGCTAATTATTATTATTATTTCGGAGAGGAAACGCGAGATGTGGTAATGAGATCGAATTCGGCGATAGTGATTTGGATACTAATTTAATCGTTTTTTGCGAATAACGCATCATTAATTTTTACAATAATTAATTTAGATTTATGATAGTTTTTTTTTGGATCGTGTATTAAATTAGTGTTTTTATTAAATAGACAAACGTTATTAATTTTTTGGAAGTTATACTTCTTTTGGCGCGTTGGGAGTAAAATTTTAGCAGGCAACTGAAGTTGCGCGCGCACAGCTAACTAAAAGTCGGCTTTTGAAGTTGGCCGTCTAAAAAAGTAAATTATTTTTTTGTGAATCGCGCTTTAAACCGAGTGTGCGCATTCGAGCTCAAAGTGGCACATTTCGATCTCGGGAAAATGAAGCGCGCCGCTCCGCGTCGCGCTTCATTTGCTTCCCTCGCTCGGAAATGTGCCACTTTTCGCTCGAATACGCACATCCTCGTATTTATTGGATTTGACTAACTTATTCTACGCTCTTTCAAATCATAAATCTAAATTTAGTGTAGTAAATATCGATTCTATGTGCGAAAAACGTATTTACCATAGCAAGGAGTGGAAGGGAGCGAAAAGATACGAAAATCTCGTGGGTGCAAGTGAGAGGGACCGATTAAAATTATTCAACTGTATTTGTGTCTAATTTATTGTGAATTATGCTTAAAGCCGAGTGTGCACATTCGAGCTCAAAGTGGCACATTCCGATCTCGGGAAAATGAAGCGCGCCGCTCCGCGTCGCGCTTCATTTGCTTCCCTCGCTCGGAAATGTGCCACTTTTCGCTCGAATGCGCACATCCCCGTA
Source organism: Sinopyrophorus schimmeli (assembly GCA_036325965.1). Lineage (NCBI taxonomy): Eukaryota > Metazoa > Arthropoda > Insecta > Coleoptera > Elateridae > Sinopyrophorus > Sinopyrophorus schimmeli. The sequence continues at coordinate 2,024,537 of JARFIZ010000282.1, forward strand.
TTTATTGGATTTGACTAACTTATTCTACGCTCTTTCAAATCATAAATCTAAATTTAGTGTAGTAAATATCGATTCTATGTTCGAAAAACGTATTTACCATAGCAATGAGTGGAAGGGAGCGAAAAGATACGAAAATCTCGTGGGTGCAAGTGAGAGGGACCGATTAAAATTATTCAACTGATTTTGTGTCTAATTTATTGGCTTAAATTATTGTGAATTATGCTTAAAGCCGAGTGTGCACATTCGAGCTCAAAGTGGCACATTCCGATCTCGGGAAAATGAAGCGCGCCGCTCCGCGTCGCGCTTCATTTGCTTCCCTCGCTCGGAAATGTGCCACTTTTCGCTCGAATGCGCACAACCTCGTTATTACTGAAATTGTTTACATTAATTTTTCATATTTTGCTTTGTTTTTGATTTACACGTTTTACAGTGTAAATGAGGGAATAGGTGGTACAGTGGGGAGGTGTAAAGACTAGATTTTTTGAAGAGAGTTGCATTAATATGGATATGATTTGAAAACCAGTGGCACCAGAGCCGAAAAGGGGTGGTAGGGCACAATTAATGCAAGATATTTTTGATAGAGACACATTAAAACGATCTCCTAAGGAGATGTTGCAAAAATTCAAGTTTTTCCTTAAAACCGTTTTGGAACTGCTAGCTTTTCTCTATTTATAAAACAACGCTAACTTAATCTTCTAAACTTATAAAGCTCGTCCACGTTTATTTAGTCTCGGATGCTTTATTTCTTGTTCGATAAGCTTTTATTATAAAAACAACTTCATTTTGACATACAATGTTCATTACAAATAAAAGACGCACTGACCTACCGTATTTTTTGCCACTTACATTTAAATAAGTCACAATTTATCTATAACAAAGGGCCAAAGAGAGTGGCGTGGGGCAAAGGTTTGGTATGTGCACTGATGCGCTAGCGACCTGGGTTTAAACCCACGCTAAAACCATCGTATAACTTTACGCCTTTTTTCCGTGCAACCAACAAGGATGAAACTTCTCCAGGAAAATTTCCCCAATAACATCTTTTATGTTTTTGGAATACACTACGACACACGACAAAAGGCACTAGGGGGGGAATAGCCTACGCCCGGATAAAGGCACGGCACTTTAAGAAGCAGAAAGGGTTAAAATTCGTAACCAAAAATTTTAGTCAAGTTTACGGACTTAGATATGAATGTTATTCAGAAAAGACAGTAAGATTTGTTGACTAAAAAAACGTGTAAAACAAACATCTTATTATTAATACAACGACTACGAAATATTCTCGTAATCGCCCTTTACTAATGTTGTCCTTGTCCTGTAAATATAAAAAAAAAGCGAAAACGAAATCAAGGTTTGTCTTTCCCATTAAATAAAATGCTAAATTTGATATACAGGAAATTATAAGTATTCAATTTTTAATAAAATGCGCTATCTTTTTCGGATTTACCCTAAATTTGGGAAACACTGGTTTAAAAAGAGTGCAGACGGAACGGTTGCTCAGAAAATGTGCTATACTTCCTAATAATTAATCAATTTCAGTTATGAAGAGTAACGAAAATTTGAAATTTTTGGTAATTTCAAAGCATTCCGATATAAGGGCGCTAAGTTGAAATTTACATTCACCTTAAAAATAGGCTAATTATATATATGAACGTACAGTACCATTTAATTATAATTAAGCACCAATTTTTAACTTTCTTCTAAATACATGTGTTTAAATCTTTGCTTCATTTATCTTTTCAAATGATCCCGATATTTTAGTATTTGATGAATAATTTAGTTATATGGATTATCATCAATTTTAATAGTTTATAGCACATTTTAAGCTCTGGGAATCAATTAAATTAATGTATTCTTATTTTTCAATTTCGTATTAAAATTGGAAATATTCCACTTGCACAAATGTTTCTGAATTCCGACTTGAAACGAATTTAAGTACCTTGTTTTTGTGTTATTTAATACAATTTTCCTTGCGTAATTATCCAATTTTATTGTTAAATTAATGATTGAATAGTAACATAATTTTGTAATAAATCCTTCATTATTTTGTTGGAAGATTTATCTTTTAACGTTTTGTAAATTGAATCGAACAAAACCCCCGCAGCATCGAAAACCGATAACAAAGGCTTATCCTGTAACTAGTTTTATCACGTATAGAATTTTATAAATCCGTTTTGCATGACCGGTGACAATGTTTAACGTTGAGTGTTAATCTCTAATGTAGAAAATTTTGAAATGAAATTATATCAAAATTAGTAAATGCACGCAATTCACGACACCGTTCCTGCAATTACCATCAAAAATCAACTTTCGTTCTTGGCTCAGTGTCATTATTGTTTTATATTATTGCTTCAGTCTTGCATAGATACTTAAAATTTTTGAGTTAACGGAACGTAACAAAAATGTAAAATTAGGCGGAGCAGTTGTATTTGTCTAACTTTAATATTTTTTTAACCATGGTACACTGTAAAAAATCTGCTGAGTAGATGTGGTGTGGATTTGTTAAAACTAATCCACACCACGTTCACTCACCAGTTTATTTAATCCTACTGGATTATAATTCACACCGAGAGGGATTTTTTTCTATTACTTTTTTTTAAAAAACTCCAGTGGAGTGAAATACGAAATGTGAAAATTTGCGGATTAAATGACACGATGATATTAAGGTTAGGTCTGAAGGTTTTAATATTTAAAAAAATAGTTTTTAGCGCCATCTATTGATCTTACACTTATAGAAAATTTATAAAAAAACTTTTCAATTTTTTTATATATAGATCTAGAAATGTATAAAAGTTAAGAAAATATATTAACAGTATTAACAAAATTTTATTATTATATTACCTATACTGTTTCGTCTATTGGTACACGAAAATAAACTACTACCCAGTGACGGAACAGTCTGCCATGTTAATTTTATATGCTTCCATAAATAATTATATTACTACTATAATTTATTTATTATTCTGTTTTGTGTAAGTGTTTTGGATCATTAATTTCAAGGTAAACATCATCTTTAAAATTAAAGAGTGATTGATTTAATTAAAAAATCACCTAATTATTTTACTGTTCCGGTATTGGGTTAACCATATTCTGGTATTGAGACTAGGCTTTTTAAGTGTTCCGATACTGTGTCTTTCGTACTTTTTAGGAAAAAAAATTATCTATATAAAATTTTAGCACATTTCATTAATTTCATTATTCTTTAATAGGCAAATGTCTATTTTATATGACGAGACAAATTATTTTTTTTATAAATTATTTTAATATTAGTAAAATGATAATAATTAGTCGTACGCACTTCGTCGTTTCATATCTCATAAAAATATGGTTATTAAAACTGTAATAATTTAATTATTTAACTATGTAATATAGTAAATTATAATTTGTTAATCTGATAAATTAGTACATAAATTAAAAAAAGATATTATAAATAAATACTAATATATGAATAAATCTTTTGTTTGTAATATTCTATTAAAAAATGGTTTCTGCTAAATAAAATTTTATTTTAGTATAAAAACACTTTATTTTGGTGTTTTTTGGATTAAAATCAAATTTACTCTAAAATAACTCCGCTGGCGATAAACAACCTGTTTAAACTGTACCCAGAGTGTTTTTGTTAACTCAATAACTTCGAGTTATGGATTAAATTCAGATTAAAAATTTAATTCCAATTTTTTACAGTGTATTACAATTTTATGTTTACCATTTGTTTATATTTTTATATCTTTTCTCGATGCTCGGTTACTCATCTTTTTAAGTCATCAAATTAATTCATTCAAATTTTAAAAAAATACCACAAATCAAGTTTAATTTTGATATTGACTAAAATGCAACTTATCGAAAACAAGCTGCAAAAACCGCAAAAGAAAGTACCTATCCGCTATTTATAAATCGTTATATTTATTCGATTCCTTTTTTAATACCATTAGTTCCGTTTAGTTTGTTTTTAATTAAACTCAACTAGCCTAACTACAATCCCAAAACTGGTTATTAAAAATTTTATAACTAATTACTCAATACGCTTAATAGAAGGAGCTTTCATTTTACGCATCATTAATTTGTTTTGATTTATAAATGCGCCTAGGAACAATTCTAACTAAAGGAAGAACGTCAGTTCGAAATGAAATGTTTTAAATTAGACGAGCTTCATTCTCACTGTTTCATTGAATCGTATGAATAGATCGGAGTTTCTCTAAAAAGATGTTATTAAGTAGATCGCTATCGAAATCTAAAACCTTTACCCATTTCACTTCCGCTTTTAAAATTAATTGCCAAATTAAGACATCGATCGTTTACTGCCATCGTGTGTTCCGGATTTAATTATTTTTTAGTTGTGCTTTTAAAAAAAGATTCGTTACAAGCGTACATAATTCTTTGAGACATAAATTATCTATTTTCAACAATAAGTGATGTATGGGGTGTTCATTTCGTAATATTTTAACACGCCTGTCGTTTTTAAGCAATTAGAAATCATATCCATTAGCATTTGAAACTGCTAATTATTTTCACACTTGACAGATAACAGCTTTGAATAGAGTGACATAACGAAAAATTCATTTCAAATGCATTTTATTATATTTAAATTTTAATAGTATGCGACCTCTTTGTTGATTAATAGTTTTATGCAGTAATGATTTTTGAACCGGAAAGCTTGCCTCAACCAATCGAACAAAAGAAAACATTGAAAGAGTGAGGAAAAATTTAATAGCAATCAACACACTTAAAAATATTCATTTATGCAGAAATGTGTTAAAAATGAATAAACCAATTAGAATAATTTGTACAACTATTCCTAATCATATTCTCAGATAAAAATGGCAAATTATGAAAAATTTCAATATTTATGTTTTGTAAGGCAATATTTCTAAAATTGCGATTCACGGGTCATTGCCGTTCTGCAGGAAAAAAACCGCCAGTCCTGAAGAATTCTGCATTGGGCTAGTTCAATATTATAAAGACCGATTGTAGTCAGGGAGCGATCACTCATTGCTTTTAGAAGGGAGCCAATTTTTTTACTCGGTTTGAGTTTTCAATTTCAATCTCAATCTCAAAGTGCCATTTCTACCATCCATCTTTGAGCATGGGTCTCCCCTAGGGTATTCTAATGGTCTCTATTTTGTGCTTTTTTGGTACAATTTAGTCCCGCAATCCACTTAAGATCTTTCTCTTGCCTTATATATGATCTCCAGAGCATGATGTTATTTCTATCTTGAGTCAGTACATATTGCTATATACCTAGCATAGTTCCATTTTAGTCTGGTTATTGCTGCCGAACGGACATTAAAATATTGGAAGAGAAAATGTCACGGGATGGGAATTCCAATAAGAGAAGAACACTTATACACGCTAAATTTCGCTGATGACCGAGTAGTAATTGCCCAGGATGAAGAAGGTCTAAGTTATGTATTAAGAAAGCTGAAAGAAGAATATACGAAAGCTGACTTGGAGATAAACATGGAAAAAATGGAATATCTAACAACAAAAGAAGGAAACATAGAAGAACTAGATATAGAAGAAAATACAAGTATCAAAGTAACAGAAGGTTTCAAATACCCTGGAAGCGTAATAACAAAAAATTCAACATCAGAAGAAGATATAAAATAAAGACTAGGGCGGACCAGGCCATGCATAAAACAATTACACTCAGTTCTCTGGGACAAACATATAACAAAAAATAACAAAATTAGAATATATAAATTGATTGTAGAAAGTATTATGAACTATGGATCAGAAACCTGGACAATAAATTTAAAAAAATAGAACAAAAATTAATGCAGTAGAAATGAAGTGTTTGAGAAGATGCTGTCAGGTGACTAAACTGGATAGGATCTCGAACGAAGAGATTAGACAAAGAATTGGTATAGAAAAGGATGCGATTAGCACAATAGAAGAGAAGAGACTAAAGTGGTAAAATCATATAAGAAGAAGCGCAGACAACAGATGGATTAAAAAGATTACAGAATAGAGCCCCATGGGTAGAAGAAAAAGAGGTAGACCCAGAAGATCTTGGAGAGACGAAGTTGATGAGGCCATGGAGAAGAGAGGATTGAGAGAAGGAGACTGGGAGGAGAGACAAGAATGGAACAAAAGGCTGAGAGAAGGAAGACAGCGTCAGCTGTAAAAATCCTTTATATATATATATATATATATATATATATATATATATGTATGTATTGCTGTGACGACCTTTTTCATCTTTGTAGTTTGGTTGATCTATTTATTTTTTTCTATCTTTTAGATGAATGCCAATTATTTGTCTCTCCATAGATCTTTGTGTAACAGCTATTTTGTACAGGATCTGTTTTGTCCACATCTATGGAAAAGTCAAGACCGGGAGGATACATTGGATCCTTTAATCTAATATTCTTTATCTTTAATCTTTAATATTTAATTATATGACGCATCTCCCAGTTTGGAACACGCCCCATTAACCCCTTTGCCTTTTTTGAGGAAAAAATATTTTAGAAAATGGATTTGCTTTACATTTTTGCGGGACGTTTCTATGAACCCTAAACCGACATAGCCGGAGCCATTCTTCCCTGTTCCCTCTTGAATCCCCCAAATTTTCCACAAAACTAAATAATAACATAGAATAAGAACGTAGGTCGAATTTTGACTAAAAACTAGAAGACTTTCCAAGGGCCGTTCGAATACCCATTTCCCACAGTGTACGTGGACTAGACATGCTTACATTTTTTGTACTGACATATTAGTTTGTTAAAAGAGAATGAGCCATAAAAGTTCGTTAAGTGCTAAAGTAACTTATTAAGACCCAATTAAAAATTTCGCATTCAAATATTACAAAGCTTTAAATTTTACTAATCAATGGTTTCAAAATCTATTATTATATAAATGGCAGTAATGCCTAAGAAAATTTGAGGAAGCAAGAAGATCGCTCTATATTTAAATTTAATTTAAGCACGCAAGAGAAGGCGAACATTGCTAAACTAAGTTATTAACGATCTTATATAAAATAATAAAGTAGATGGTCTTCAATTAAGATTATAGAAGTAATCATTAGTATTTATTACGCAAGTAATGTACACATTCTCCGTAAGTGCAATGCGTATCAAAAATATAGCTTGCGTTATAAGCAAACATATGTATAACACTATTGACTCCCTATAATAATGATTTATTACGAAATTATTAGCTATTTGCAAATCGATCATCGAGCGCACAGACTTACTCATATTTTCAATAAGTTTTTTCGACATGCATCATTATTTCAAAGCATTGAATCAGATTAAATTGTAACCAGGTAATTCAGTAATTTGTTTGGAATGCATTACCTATACATTCATGTTTAGTTTGAAATCAAAAGCAGATATTGGAACTAGTGTAGAAGTGTAAAACGTTTGTTGATGCATTTGAGCATTAATAATTTTCCCGAAATTACAAATGCGTTGAAATATTTTATTTAATGCATACGACCCATTGGTTCGAATATTGCATGTATAAATCCGATTTTAAAATTACAAACTTTATTAAATATCAGTTCGGTAAATATGTACAGTAGTCGGAATAAAATCGAACAAATGTAAAATTGCGAAATTGGAATGAAATGTGTTTCGTGCGCAAAAAAAAGAAGAACAAACGGGATATAACTAAAATGTATTTCGTTCGGTTCGATCAAAATAAATAAGGAAGGTTTTATAATAAGGATACACTGTCGTTCGGTTGAAAGTAATAGAAACTGTTGCTTTAATAAACTATATGCACACGGAAATGATTATTGTAATCTAACAGATGCTGAATATCATCCGAAAGTTAGCGTGCCGTAATTTAAAATTCTTTATTAATTCGAATTATATAAAAATTAATAGAAATTTGCTATTGAGGGTGTTGTAACGTAACGAAAAGTTGCACATAACAGTGCAACTGCGTTTTCCTGGTAAACATTTAAAAATCAAATTAGATTATTCTTAACCTTATGGTTACTGACTTATCAAATGATTAAAACGATTAGATTTTGAAGATTTACTTTATTGGTAATGCATCGTTTACATCAGTGATTATTGAACTGGGGAGCGCGCATCCCTGGGGAATCGCGCACTACTGTAAAAAGGGGCGCAAAAAGTTTAACAAAAATGTAATGTTTTTCCATTTAAAAGTGTGCTGAATTATTTTATGTAATACACCTATCGCTCTATTTACATGTTATTTGATTTACAAAAGTGAAAATTATGAAAATTTTCAAGAATGAAGACTATTAAATTATACATTTTTGCCGGAGATTTGGTTTCTGGTGGAAATACGGTTCTATGACTTTTAATTAAAAAACTTTAGTCCATTTTAAATAAGGTAACTATTGGGAGTTGTTTTAAAGCCGAGTGCACACATTCCTAGTATTAATTGTATTTATCTATATCAATAATCTCTCTTTCAAATCAAAAACTTAAAATCAGATTTTCTATTTGGAAAAAGTTGTAACATTTATTTTTCTAAAATAACTATTTAAGGGCACTAAATCAGAGATTTGATGTTTCTGGTATAAATAGAGTTTTGTAGTTTTTAATTAAAATTAGTTAAAAAATAAATAAATTATTGTGAATCATGCTTAAAACCGAGTGTACACATTCGAGCTCAAAGTGGCACATTCCGATCTCGGGAAAATGAAGCGCGCCGCTCCGCGTCGCGCTTCATTTGCTTCCCTCGCTCGGAAATGTGCCACTTTTCGCTCGAATGTGCACATCTTCGTATTTATTGAATTTGTTTACATTAATTTTTTGATTTAAAAGAAAAGAGTAACATATCCAAATAATACAACATAGTTGTTTATTTTAATGTAAGATAAAAATAGATAATGCATTATGGATGTATGAAATATATTGATATATCAAAATATTCATAGTTTTTATTGATACTTTTAGTAACGATATATCGCAATATTAAATGGATAATTTTGTGATCAATATATTTTTTTAATTAGATTATATTATTTCAAAATTTAATAATAATATAACTGCCATAGTCGTAAATAATTATTTATATATATTAGGGTGGTCGTTAAAAATTAAATTTTATCCAACGCCCCAAAAAAAGCTTCCTTTTAATGAAAAAAATACGGGGGAATTTTTTTAAAATTTTGAAACTAAAAATAACACGTGTCTCAAGACAATCAAAGTTCAGTTTTTGATAGACTTGTAGTTTTTTGTAAGTATCTCTTAAAGTATACGGATTTGAGAAAAAGTTATACGAGTATTTTGTATAAAATTCAATTCTCTACAAGAAAGGTCTTTTCTATTTTTTTCATTAAATTCATATTTATAGAGATATTCCCAATAATAAATTTATTAACTTCATATAGTCAACATTTTAAGACCCTCAAACGTAATTCTTTCGTAGAACTATCATAAATTCTAGTTACAAAATTTTTTATACTTCAGAAAAAATGACGTTTGTACGTCGTAAAAGGTTGACTATATGGATTTAATGAATTTATTTTTAAGAATATATCTATAAATATAATTTTTATGAAGAAAATGAAAATTTTTATAAAGAATTGATTTTCCTACAAAATTGTTCCTATAACTTTTTCTCAAATCTGTATACTTTAAGAGATACTTACAAAAAACAACGATTTTATCAAAAAATGAACTTATATTGTCTTGAGGCACGTGTTATTTTTGTTAAAAAATTTTTTTTAAAAATTCCTCCGTATTTTTTTATTAAAAGGAAGGTTTTTTTGGGGCGTCGGACGAAATTTAATTTATAACGACCACCCTAATATATATATCAAAAATCACTTCACCTATTTACTATTCTTAAAAATAAAAATTACGAAATATTAAAAATGAAAGTTATGTTTATTTTATTGCGGGGTTTATTTGGATTAAAAAAACATTTTTGTCAAGTATTAACGTAGAAGTGTACCCCTAGTTATTATTGAAATTTCTGTAACAAATAATAATTATAATCGATAATTAATTTACATTAAAATCAATATATTAGATGACATTTTCAAAATTTATTGATATATCCATATTTTTTAAAATATTAATATCCCTATAATGCATATAAATTTCTCGGAAACGGCTGTAACGCTTTGGATGAAATTTTGTATTTAGATAATGTTTTACTTTGTAAGTTTATCCAGATAGGTGTCATCTCAGAAAAAATTTGAGAATTGTGACTTTGAATTAATGAACAAGAGGAGGCTTATGAATTGCCCATGGCACAGATTGTGACACTGTATAAAATTGATTTTCCTTTTCTAAAATGCTCGAAATAAGTGTTTTCTCAACTTGCATAGATTTTTCTTACAATACCACTATTAATAGCAGAAAACTTAATTTAAAACTTATACTATAGCAACAAAAGCATTTATGGGTTTCTTAGGAGGAGAATAACAGAGTGACTATATTGCGTTCAAATAAAAATTACTATATTATTTAATGTTAATTAAATACGATCGTTTTGGTTTTACATAAATTACGTTAGGAGCTTACTAATAGCGAATAATATTAGTTTAGAAATTTTAGGAACAACTTCGTTTATATTTACCCATTCGAGTTTTAGCAAAAATGTAAAAACTTAATCAAACACTCGACTTTTTAATCACCACCAATTTTTAAGTTACTTAATAATGGATTAATTACTGTGGAAACAATTATCTTCGTAGTACTTTCAATATTAATTAATTTATAATTGGGCTGACGGAACTTAACTAGAGATTACAAAATAAATCAAAAGGAGTCGGCTTTGGATGTGAGTAATCGATTCATTTTTATACCTTCAGAAAATAAATTATGGAATCAAGCAAAAAATGAACATCTCTGTATTATTTTCTTTATGTACAAGCTTTCAGAATTTAAAATAGGAAACTGTCATTTATGGAATTAAAAATTTAAAAAAAAACTTGCCAGAGAAACGGTTAAAAGCGAACGAAACAGAAGAATAAGAAATAACTAAAATTTATGTATGAAATTCGTACTCCGGAGTTCCGACCTGAAAGTCTGCACAAATATCTTTGAGCAAAAAAACTTTCGATTATGTATTTCCAATCGAAATTATAGACCTACCGTAAACGATTAGTTGTATTTATTTTTTTAATTAAAGTATACAGTATATGACATTGACCATATGTTTAATGTCCCACTTTTTATGCACATCTTTTCCATATTTTCGTGTAATTATATACGTGCACGTAAATCGTTGAGAAATTTAGGAAATTTGACTCTACTTTCTTTATTTTTAAACAGCACATTGTATTTTGTTAAAATAATTAGAATTGAATCTCATTGAACTTGCGCCCAACAATGAAATAATTGCATCTGCAACATTGGATCTAATAAAGTGGAGTGCGGATGCATATACACTACCGCTCACAGAAGTTCGGCCAACTTGTTGTCATGGAGACTTTTTTAAAAATGATTACCATTTAACTGTAAGAAAGCCTGCATTTATTATTCCTAATATATTTACATTAAATAATATAATTCAAAAAATATAAAATTACTTAAAATTGCTAATTACTTTTCTCATTGAAAAATCACCTTCTCTAGGTAACACTTTTTGAATCATTTTTGGCAAACATTCTATCTATTTATAATTTAATGGGTAAAATCACCTATTTGTATACTAGTATACAAGGTGTCGCAGAATTAGTAGGTTAGCATGGATATCTTTCTTAAGGGTGAAGATTTGGTTAAATGGGTTGTTTCAGATTTTGTTAGGAAAATTTTGAAATTTTGAATAGCTCTGATATTACCGTAAAAAAAACTGTAAATTGCCATTTTCTTTACTCTATTCTAATATTATGAAGAGATAATTTTTTTTGTTTGTTTGTATGTAGGAGGTAGTCTCTTGTAGGTACTACAGAACCGATTCTAAAAATTCTTTCTCTAATTAAACGCAAAACTATCCGTGAGTAATACAGGCTATATTTTATTTTGAAAAAAGTAAGTTTTTAGTTCGAAAGCTCAATACCCGTGTGAAGCTGGGGCGGGCCAGCTAGTGTCTAATAACTTCGAAAGTAAAAAAAATAATATGAAAAATAGTTTAATTTAAAAGGTTTCAACCTATGTAGGTACCTATCATAATCTACATGTAACTAAAAAAATAATTTAAATATTCCATATATTTATTTTAAGTCAAGTAAGGAGGGAAAAAGATATTGGTAAGAACTTTTTTGTGTTAAATTGTTGCCATATTGGATTTTACAACGTTGATTAATATTTTTATTTTTGTCTCTTTTATCTATGCTAGAATTAAAAATTATTAAATCGAGTGGTCATGAGTTATCAAAAAAACAATTAAACAACAAATGCAATCTAATATCATTGAATTAATTTTTCGAGTCATATTGCAGGTTTTTTAAAATTATCCAGTGTTGTATTTTTTCTGACTTGTTTAAAAAAAATATTAACTTTTAAAATAATATTTGATTTCGATATGAGTCATACCTACATGGTAGAAACGAGTAAATAAAATGCTATTTAGTTGCGTAATAATCCAATATGGCGTCCATTTTAAATAAAAAGGTTGCTATCAATATCTTGAAGACCGTCATCTTGAATTTTATTTTGACCTAACTTTCAGCTGTATATTATCAAATCTAGTAGCCTATTATATGAAACTTTTTTATATTTCTTATAAGTACAAAGTTTTTAGACTTTAAAGAAAATGGCGATTTTGTTTTTTTTGCGGTAATATTGGAACTATTCGAAAATTCAAATATAGTCGAACCTCGATAAGTCGAAGTCGAAGGGACACCAAAATTAATTCGAATTATCAATAATTCGAGTTATTAAAAAAGCTTAAAAATTAAATATATATTTATGTACGTATATATCTTTTATGTGAAATGGTATTTTATAGAACGCAATTAGAACTGTAAGTGGTTTAAAGCATATTTTAAAAATCCCGCTTTAAATAAGTCACTGTGATTGCCTCATTTTTGATACACCATTATGGCAGTTAGCTAATTGACCAATCAGAAAGGTTAATCACTTCGTAACCATAGTTATATCAAGAAAAAATTCAATTCTATCTTTTTGAAATAGGCATTTTGTTGAGAAACACTTTCCAACTTGAGTTATCAAAGAATTCGAGTTGTGGAGTTATTAAAGTTAACTGCACATAAAATTTATTAAAGTGGTTAAGCTGAAAATTTTCATATTATTTTACAACAATTATTAAATGATAAAGAAAGGTGCGTGTACTTATGCACACCCGTGAGAGGTTATACTTCTTGGCATAACTAAATTAAATGTAATCTAATGTAAATAAATACAGGATGTGCACATTCGAGCGAAAAGTGGCACATTTCCGAGCGAGGGAGGCAAATGAAGCGCGACGCGGAGCGGCGCGCTTCATTTTCCCGAGATCGGAATGTGCCACTTTGAGCTCGAATGTGCACACTCGATTTTAAGCACCATTCACAAAATTTAGGCTAATAAATTATTCAAAAATTAAATAAATAATTTAATCGTTTTCTCTCACTCGCATCTACTAAATTCTCGTATCTTTTCGCCCACTTCCACTCATTACTATGGCAAATACGTTTCTTGAACATAAAATTTATATTTACTTTTAATTTTTTGATTTGAAAGTGAAAAGATTAATTAAGGCAAATCAATAAATACGAGGATGTGCACGTTCGAGCGAAAAGTGGCACATTTCCGAGCGAGGGAAGCAAATGAAGCGCGACGCGGAGCGGCGCGCTTCATTTTCCCGAGATCGGAATGTGCCACTTTGAGCTCGAATGTGCGCACTTCACATTAAGCACGATTCACAATACTTAACTTATTTTCTAAAAATAATTAATTATCTTAACTAATATTATAAAAGCGAAAGTAACTCTGGCTGTCTGTCTATCTGTCTGTTACCTTTTCACGCCTAAACATAAATTAGTTTTTAAATCCAATTCAAGTGCCGCCGTCAAAACAGCTTATAGTATAAAACCTTTTCATAGAATAGATCTTTTAAGCAGCAATAACACCGAACCGCACCCGTCCTTAATCCTCTCTCAGGTAGCGTAATTTTTAGCAAAGTTGTTAAATTTAACTTCGAGTCATCGACCTATTTACTAATGGAAACTTGAATTTAAAGAATTGTAAAACGCTTCGACTTATTAAATAATTCGATTTATTGACATAAAAATACTAACGTTGAGATAGACAAATCTTAGAGAAACAGGTTCGAGTTCGAGCTATCAAAAATTCGTCTTATCGGCGTTCGACTTATGGAAGTTCGACTGTATTATCAACGGAAACCGAATCAGAATATAAAACCGCAAAACATTGCCCATTTAACCAAATCTCTATCTTCACTAATAAGAAAGATGCCCTGCTCAAACTGGGACACTCTGTATACCCAAACAAGCCACAAAATTGTAAAAGATGCCGATAAACAATTAAATGTAATAATACACTTCTGCACAAGGCTATAAGACGTGGAGGGTCAGTTTAAGTTATACCACTTAATATTTATAATTATTGGCTTATTATATGCATTTTTTAGTCGACGAACTTCTGTAACCTTTAATTTTTTTTTATTTTCAACTCGTTGACGGACTTCCGTGAGCAGTAGTGCAGGTACATATTTCCTTAATCGTATTCATATCGCAATTCTGTTGTGACGTTAAAATCATATTGCCAATGGAGTCTGTGGGGTCTTTGTAAGAATTGTATGCAAATTATTATATACGTAAATAATAACATTGTTATGAAGAGATGCTACTGGAAATGTATTCGCGGAAGCTCTATTTAAAGTTTTCATTTTCACGTAACGCGAGTTAATCAACTTCGTATCTTAATTATACATTTTGGAAATGCGTATGGGAATTTGTCAAAACATCATTGTTCTTGTCATTTTTTTGAGTGTGTGATTGGATTCTATTACCGGCAAAATTTCCCATAAATTATATAAAAAAAACTAGGTGTTTTAGAAGCACATACAACGTAACAACATAACGAAATTATTAACGTATGTTTATTTTTTAAAGGTAACACAAACACAATACAATTATGTTCTTTTGTATTTGGCAACATACTGTTTAAAATAAAATAAAAATGCTATAAGTTGAACTTACTTTATAATAAATTTAATAAAATTTTAAACGTGTGTCAATATAAATTTACAAAAAATTTAAAGGTGACAAAAGCATTCAAGGAAAAAACGGTTTACTCGTACGATTTGTGAAGGTTTTTCACTCAAAACGAGGCGACTTTTTATTTATTATTTATTAACCGGTTGTACTGAATTTTTAACGTCTTTTATCCATAATGCCATTGAAATATCGTATAAAATTGTTAATGTGGATTTGTATCTTGATACTATACATTTTTGTTTGAAAAATGTAGTCTTTCTTTCTTTTTTTTAATAGGGTTAATAAAAGTTTTATGGAATTTAAATTTAATGAAATCGTATTCGAAACGTTTCGTTTACTCCTCGAAGATTAGAATAACTTAATGAAGACATTTTAGGCGACATAACTTTCGTAATATTGTGAAAATTATTAAATAATTAAAATTTTTGTATATACCTACAGTGGAAACTCGGTTATCCGGATTAATTATTGTTACAGCTCATTCGGATTATCGAAAATTCGGTTAATTGAATGTATAGAAAAAAATTGTTGAACTATTTTGAAACTTCGAGCAGATCGAGTTATATCGAATCAGCGTTAATTGAGGAAGCGTTAAACGAGGTCTTACTGTAACTCAAATTTGGTCATTATTGTGAATGATGTGTAAAACCGAGTGTGCACATTCGAGCTCAAAGTGGCACATTCCGATCTCGGGAAAATGAAGCGCGCCGCTCCGCGTCGCGCTTCATTTGCTTCCCTCGCTCGGAAATGTGCCACTTTTCGCTCGAATGCGCACATCTTCGTGTTTATTAGATTCTACCATATTAATAACAAATTCTTCAAATCTAGATTTTCTATTCGGAAAAGGTTTTCGCTTGAAAGTGCACATACTCCTTAATAATTGAATTTGCCTATCTTATTCTTCTCTTTTACAAATAATATTAATTAAATCAAACTGAATTAAATGTACCACTTCTCGCTTTTCTTTTAATTAAAAATTACAGTGGTGTATTTTTACCAAAAACCACATTTCTAATTTAGTACTTTTAAACTCGACTAGATGGGAGACTTATCGTACATGAAAAAAAAAATACTTTTACATTTTCCGAATTTTTATTCTTATTTACCAACCTTTTTTTTAACATACCCCACCCAAGTCATTCTAAAATTTTGATACACCTCTTATGTAACATATAAATATTTTTTTATATTTAAAAATTGAATTAATCCATAAATGAAGTCTAATTACAACAGTGTATACAAAATGTGCCTTAAAACTAATTTGTTTATAATTTTTACAAAAAAGAAAATTACCCAAAAATATTTGAAGACATTAATTTTGACATATAAAACTTCAACAATCTGCAAAAGATGATTTTTAGTGACCCACTTCAGAAAATTTGACCCATATACAATTTTAATTAATCAAAAATGCAAATTAGTAAACATTCCAAAGTACACCTCAAAATATTTTTATCATTCTCGCTACAATTAGGCGTGCGGAAGAGCACCATGATAACTTATCAAAAGGAATAAAATATCTAACCTTTTCAAACAAAAAATAGATCCAATTTATTTGACTTTTAATTTTTTGAATTGAAGAATAAAATAATAATATAGGCAAATCCAATAAATACGATGCTGTGCGCATTTGAGCGAAAAGTGGCACATTTCCGAGCGAGGGAGGCAAATGAAGCGCGACGCGGAGCGGCGCGCTTTATTTTCCCGAGATCGGAATGTGCCACTTTGAGCTCGAATGTGCACACTCGGTTTTAAGCACGATTACAAAGCGTCCCGTTTTAACAGGAAAAAATAAATATATGGAACCAATCACTTACTAAACAATAATTAATGACCATTTTCATAATTGCTATTTAGCTAATTTGAACAAAATAATCCAAGATTGTGTCTTTTTAGATATTTTAATTTTTTATTTCAACTAATTATAATAGTAGTAAGGTAGAAGTGCCGGTTTTGGACACTATACCAGTTATGGACATTTTCCACTTTATTTTGACAAATGTCAAATATAAGAATTATCGCTACTTGCTATAAGTGTAATTAATGTATGTTTAACTACGATAGAAACATCAATGATATTTTTTGAGGTATTTTATCAAAATTACTCAAGTGTCTAAAAATGGGCCTAACGTGTCCAAAACCGGTACTTTTACCTTATTCGTCGTCAAAAATGCTTATTGAATAACTTCACTTTATTTTTAAATAATTAGAAATACCTCAAAAGTATGAAAGAGCGAGCTCATAATAAACTATAATAGATTTCATTGTAATTGAATTTAATATGAATAAATATAAAAGAACGCAAACCTAGAAAAGAAATATAGTACAAAATCGAAAAAATTCGGATATAGTGAACTTTCGGTTATAGTGAACATTACTTACAGTACCGAAAATATTTTCCATGCTATCCATATTTTGAAATAAACTAAGATAATTCACGTTATTTAAATGTCACAATAAAAAACCTAATAAACAGAAAGAATTAATTTTTTCTTTTATAAAGTTTACTATATCCGAATTTCACTGTATTTTAATATAGTATTTGATTCAAATTCTAACAACTGGAAATTTTGAACTAAACTGTATAATAATAATTTATAATGTTCTTATAATACATCTAACTTTTAATTTCAAACAATAACCGAACAATACAACACTTATGAAAGGATTTATTTAATATTTTAGAAGAAAGCGTGCACAAAATCGGTGTTGATGTGATTTAAGTTTTATTTCCTAAAAAATGGCTATAATCATAAAATAAACATAAAAGCATATTCTTAATTAGAACATCGCTCTTAGCAGAAATTACTTGCTTTTAATGTTATCCAATATTTGTTAAACAATGTTACATATTAGGAAATAATACCCTCAATGTATTGTTCGGATGTGAAGCCCATCAAAGCCCAAAATCAATTAAAACATGAGTTACTGTTGCACGTCAAAAGTTAATTCCGAAACTAGTTTACTTTCCATTGTATTTACAAAATTTTAATTAATTTACACAAATGTGTAACGAACAACAAGTGTAAGGACAAATTCGCAGTGTTGTTTTACAATAAATAATAATTTTATCGACATTAACATGCTAACCTAAATAGCATGTGAATTGCATACAAATATAGAGTTCATTAGTGAATTAATATTATTAACATTTATTTCGTAATAGTGAAATGTATATTTTCATTATTCTTCCAAGGATAATTTGCATTTGTTTAGAAATATTTTTTTAGTATCATCTCAAATTAACGGTAATGCTTTTATTGTGGCGAACAGTCATTATTTTGATTACCTGCCAATTAAAATAATTTTACCAACAACTTTTATTATTTTTGTTTTACATAAACTACACATTTCACAAAAACTTACGCATTTCAATAAATGTTTTACAGTTACTGCTAATTTTTCCATCATATATTACGTCACACGATTTATAAGATTTCTAGATGTACCCCCTCCCCATGTCACATTTTCTCACATTTTCGTTGAACCCCCCATGCCCAGTGACCCCTACCGTATAATTTAACAATTTTTTTAAACAATTAAATTAGTTTAAATTAAATTATTTTCAGGCCTTAAACCGCAGTTTATTTTAATTATTATTTAATTATACGTTAAATGACCACCGGAAAGACCACAAAAAAAGTAGCGGGACAGTTGGGTCTTAACATCCACGGAAGAGTCTAAAATGAGGCACTATATGCATTTTTTTTATCAATATGTTGTAGATGTAAAATTTTACTCGCATATTAAGTTACATCTTATCTATTATTCTAAAAAATGTATCTACTTATACTTTGAGAAAATCAAAGTACCTAATTAAGTGTTTGGGGAAAATATAGTTCGTTTTGTGAGAAAAATTATTTATATTTTTGTGAAAACGTATTTATTTACTGAGAAATGCTACCTCTGCCCAGAAATAAGCGTCTGATTTAAGATATTTTCTTGCCAATAAACACGTGTTTATTTTTTCAAAATATCTCATTACAGATTTTAAATGAAGTACTTAAAAAAAATTTAAATTAATTAGTAGTATATGAATTAAACCTAATTACCAAATTTTGAACTTTTGTCACAAGGTCTATGTCATGGTTAATAATAAAAAAAACATTATAAGAGAGGATTAACATTGTTACTGCGCTCTAAAAATGAATGGTAAAGAGCTCGCCATATATTTGGAGTCAAATTAGGTTTCTTCTAACAATTTGCAACCAAAACATTGTTTGAATTGGTTATATTCCAAGAACATCGAAATTTGAAATTTCCCGTAAAAAACACAGTTTTCAACGAAATACTCTAATTTAAACTAATTCAAATAAAATTATTTTATTTACACATTTTGTTGTAAAATGTAAAAATTACTTGTCAATCGACTCGAAACTGACATCGGGACCTCATTAGGACCTGCTCGGTACCCCATCGGACAAAACATTATTCCTCAATTTCATGAGAATTTTTTTTCGATGTTTACACCAATATTTTGTCGATGAATCGTTTAAAAACGAAGCACCCTAATATATATAGGGCATGTCTTAATTTTTCCTGATAAGGGCCTGACATGGTTCTTATTCGGAATGGCCTATTAAGGAATTCCTGATCCGGTCCCGACGATACCTCAGGATAAATTCTAGTAGAGAATATTCAATGTGCTTTTTTTAATTTTTTATAAAATCGTAAATCGGACATTTACTTGTGGACAGAACGAAAATAGATTTCTATTTGTAAAAAACCATATAATAATACTGTTTTTTGTTAAATTAAAATCAATCAGCGCATGTCAGGATGATATACATAAGCAAATTGGTAATCTTTTAAAATTGAATATTAAGGTTACTTGCAATACAGATATCAATAAACGCGTATCAGAAAAAACCAATCAATATTTTAATTTATAAAATTGATTACATCCTGTCGTACATTAAGTTAAATTATAAGAACCGGACTGACTTTGTTTAAATTGTGTTAATTACAAGAGAACAAGTCAAGGTTGTAGTATCTTAAGAACAGGACATAGGTGCGGTGTTTAAATATATATCAAATTATTTTGTTTTTAGGTATTGTGCCCTTTTTTAAAATTTTAATTGAATCAAATTATTAATCAACAGAAAAAGTCTCTGTGCCAATATTTGTTATTAAAAAGTTATACGTATACTTCTTATGTTATTGTTCACATAAAAGAAAACAGTATGTAGAAACAATTACAACTTTTACGTTATCTAAACATGTAAAATTAATTTTATACCTATGAGAATTTTCTTGAGAAATTGCTGTTAGCGTTCGTTTTCATTAAATTTGGCATAACACAAAAAAGAAATACAATAAGCTTTTAATTTCTTATTTTCTGCATTAGTTATATAACAATAACAGTATTTATTTGTTTAACTGCTAATTATAAAGAAATTATTTAAGTACTCTTGCGATACAATCTACTATCAAATAATAACAATCTTGATTGCATTTTATGTATCTTTATTTCTCCAAATAGCCCATTATATTTTTATATATTTACTAATTAAAAAAAAATATTGTGCAGTCATCTTTACATATATGGTGTCCATACTTTCAGTTAACAGTCGTACAATATCTTATCGAACGAAATAACCGAAATTCATTTGGGTGTGGATAACCACTTTTATTACATTTGTTCGGAACCTTCGGTTTTTGCTTTAATTGTTTTTTTTCAATTACTGCCGCTTTTTATATCGCCTCAAGATCGAATTCTTTCACCATTATCGCCTCTCGTTTCGAAGTTCTTTGTTTTAGATAATTCATTTTGTAATAAAATTATCCGCAAATTAATTAATAATTAACTTTGTACCTGTCGAACTTTTCCTTTCACGTTCAAAAAGCATTTCTGGTAAATTTCGTACACTGTTACTTTTAAAAAAGTAAATTAAATTAATTAACCGCAAAATGAGCTTAATAAAAAAAAACATGAGTAAGGAACATAATTTAATTAGAATCGCATTTCATACCTATGGTAAAGTGCAAGTAATTAATATCTTTTATGTATATGCATTAAGAAATTTGATTGCAGAAGTGAGCGAGTTATATAATAGCGTTTTGGTTTTTTTTTTACAATCTTGTGAGATGTAAGCAGAAGATTGTGTGAACATCTACATTAAAACCGGTTAATTTTTTTTAATCAAACCTATTTAATAAAAGTGATTAATTGCCTTTTGGAGGATTTATGTAAAGTGTTAACTTCGATTTGGAAGGTTTAAATGTCGATTTTTTATCTTATTTTTCGTATTAAAAAAAATATTGTCAGAAATTTATTTTTTAAAAATTAAAATTATACAGTCGAACCTCGATAAGCCGAAGTTGAAGGGAAACTGAAAATATTTCGAGTTATCAAAAATTCGGATTATCGAGGTTTGACTGTATCTAGATTTTTGGCTTAATTAATTAAAAACACTAAATTAAGTTTGTAAAATATTAGTACACCACTTACTTAATAAGGAAAATAATGCACACCAAAGTAGACGTTTCATATTTGTTGATTTAAATATTAAAAAAAATCAAAACACACAACTGTTGATAAAATACTAGGAACACTTGTAAGTTTTTAGTTTATATTCACAATTAACTAATATTAGTAAGTTCATTACGAATTGTTGAATGAGTAAATTGCGCACCAAAAGTCGTCACATTGCTCTTTCGTTAAGTTGGCAAGTGGTGCAAATTAACTTCTGTAATGTTTGGTACTGACAAGCTAGCCGAGGAAAGTTTGAACTCTTGGAAAGTATCCCTGCCATAAAGGAACCCCCACTGAAAGAGTTATAAACGTAAAGATTTTACAATGTCAATGATGCCGATTTGGTGCAATAATTTTACCGGGTTGCCTTGAGAAGGACGCGAAGAAGATTCCTTCGCGTATGCTTTTTAGACTAGTGAAAGTTAATTGGGTTTAGTTTGATGATATATGGCGCTCTTACTTTTATTTGAATTTGCATTTTTCTTCTTGTCGCATAGTTGGGCAATTCTCTTTTAATTCACATTAAATTGTAAGATTAATCTTTTAAATGGCTTTATTAATTATGGAAATTTAGGAAATACGCGCGTCTCGCGGTTTTCTTAGGAATCCGAAATGCGAAATGTTTCATTTTTTCGAAAGATATTTTTTTGCCCAATTTTAGTAATGTTAATAATTTTTTAAATGTTCGCATTTTGCACTACATTATTTTAATTGTAAAAGTTAGGTGTCTTCATGAGAAAGACGGTCATTTTTTCCACAAAACACAGTAATTTTTTCTTAAGCTTTTTCATCGATTAATTGTTATAATTTGTTATATGATCAATAAATTTGTTGTTTTGCTTTTATATTATGTTGAACGTAATAATTTATAGAATAACTTCGAATTTAGCTTTGCATACGATTTACATTGTATTTCATACAAAAATCTACATTTTTGATATACATACTATAAGTATGTTATGCTTAGGAACCGATGTCCCTTATAAATCGGGGGTCAGGTGCGGTAGTTACAATAATACATACAGCGGAAACTCGATTATCCGGACTAATTAATGTTTCAGCTCGTCCGGATAATTGAAAAAAAACAATTTTACCTTGTTAGGTATTTATTAACAAAAAAATCGAAACAAATAAGTATTAATTATAAAATCAACACTAAAGAATACCAAATAGAATCATAAAATGTTTAGATAAAATTAAAAGTAAATTGATCATTGTTAATCGTGGCGAAAAGCGGAGTGTGCACATTCGAGCTCAAAGTGGCACATTCCGATCTCGGGAAAATGAAGCGCGCCGCTCCGCGTCGCGCTTCATTTGCTTCCCTCGTTCGGAAATGTGCCACTTTTCGCTCGAATGCGCACATCCTCGTGTTTATTATATTAGTATAATTTACCATGCGCTCCTTCAAATCAAAAATTTTAATTTAATTTAGTAAATATCGATTTTATATTCGAAAAATGTATTTACCATAGCAATGAGTGGAAGAGAGCGAAAAGATACGTCGATCTTGTCAGTGCGAGTGAGAGGAAACGATTAAAATTATTCAAATGCATTTTCGTCTAATTTATTGGCCTAAATTGTTGTGAATCGTGCTTAAAACCGAGTGTGCACATTCGAGCTCAAAGTGGCACATTCCGATCTCGGGAAAATGAAGCGCGCCGCTCCGCGTCGCGCTTCATTTGCTTCCCTCGCTCGGAAATGTGCCACTTTTCGCTCGAATGCGCACATCTTCGTGATAATTGGATTCGACTATATTAATAACAAATCCTGCAAATCTAAATTTTCTATTCGGAAAAAGTTTTCGCTTGAAAGTCCACATGCTCCTTAATAATTGAATTTGCCTATCTTATTCTTCTCTCTTACAAATAATATTAATTAAATCAAACTGAACTAAATGTGCCACTTCTCGCTTTTCTTTTAATTAAAAATTACAGTAGGGTAATTTTACTAAAAACCACATTTCTAATTTAGTACTTTTAAACTAGACTAGATGGGAGACTTCATCGTACATGAAAAAAAAACTTTAACTTTTTCCGAATTTTGATGCACCCCCTATGTAACATATAAATATTTTTTTATATTTAAAAATTGAATTAATCCATAAATGAAGTCTAATTACAACCGTGTATACAAAATGCGCCTTAAAACTAATTTGTTTATAATTTCCAGACAAATGAAAATAACCCAAAAATATTTGGAGACATTAATTTTGACATATAAACCTTCAACAATCTACAAAAGATGATATCAAAATCAATTAGTTAATTTTTAGTGGCCCACTTCACAAAATTTCAATCATATACAATTTTAATTAATCAAAACCGCGAATTAGTAAACATTCGAAAGTACACCCGAAAATATTTTTATCAAGCTCGCTACAATTAGGCGTGCAGAAGAACACCATGATAACTTATCAAAAGGAATAAAATCTATAACCTTTTTCAATCAAAAAATAGATCTAATTTATTCGACTTTTAATTTTTTGAATTGAAGAATAAAATTATAATATAGGTAAATCGGATAAATACGAGGATGTGCGCATTCGAGCGAAAAGTGGCACATTTCCGAGCGAGGGAGGCAAATGAAGCGCGACGCGGGCGGCGCGCTTCATTTCCGAGATCGGAATGTGCCACTGAGCTCGAATGCACACTCGGCTTTAAGCACGATTACAAAGCATCCCGTTTTAACAGGAAAAAACGAACGCGGTTGACAATCCGGATAATCGCGAATCCGTATAACTGAGGTCTGGATAATCGAGGTTTTACTGTAATGTTTTAGGTACCTTCATTCGGTTACTTAAAACTACAATTAAAATTAATATTATAATATTAATTTCTTCTATATTTTTTATTTATGTAAACATACTTTTTTCTGCTTTTTGCTTTAGTTAACATTAATGAATTTTTATAAGAAGTTTTTACATATGTATTAGTTTTTCAAATTCTATTACTGATTTTAGTAAACATACAGTTAGTCGCAGTGACAATAGTGCAAGGACATCACATTTTATATTTCTCTAAAATCTAATCTAATACATAGAGCTAACATATCAGAAATATTTATATTAAGTAAATGAGAAAAAAATTGCATTATTTTCGGACCATAATAGGGAATCGCTTCTTTTTTAATTGCGTCTTTCAAAACTACAACATATTATTGAAATCCTGTAAACTGCATTATAAACTTTTCGGGTAATTTTATCAGGAAGAAAGTTTAAGCTGATAATACTCCCCATCAGTTTTTTGAAGAAAAGGACCGAACCTTTAAACTCTCATATCTTTATCTGAGGAATAAATAACCCGAGATAAATAGGTAGATTTATTTATGTATATTTTTTGATTCAAATGGTGTTTATCTAATAAAGTTGAATGTAGACCTCAAAACAGCATTCGTTGATCTACTTGACTTATTGTGAGTCTGAAAATATTTAATATTTGTCTTTTTGTTTGGGTTCTGCCAAATGTAAATTTTCCATTATAGACAAATAGATCAAATTTGCTTCGATTCCAAAAGAAAACTTAATTTAATTTCAGATAATTACAATGAAGTTGTTATGGTACTGCTTAATTCTTCTTACTTATATGGTATACGGTGATTAATATGATTTCTTTAACCGAACTGATGGGGTAGCCGGTTTAGAAATTTCTACATCCTAAATTAACTACAGTTAGATATCCTAAATTAAAATGCTTGTTGGCAAACAGATGACAATTTTCGTGCCGATTGCCACTTACATAAGTATACCAACTTGAAAGATTCCAGTCACGTGGTATTCGCTTAAGATTGATCTCATGGTATAATTATGAAATATTGTGTATTGACAAAAACTTCTGAATTTATGAGAGCGAAGAGTATCTATCGTCACCGTATAAATTTAATTTTGTACGCATTTTAGAAATTTTAATAAACCATATATTACGTTTTAGAACATTTAGCTCTTAACTGTTTTTACCGAATTATTATCGTCGCTCTAGCTTAAAATTGAGTATTAGATGTACTTTTTTGTTATTATTTTCGATTTTTAATTTTTTTATTGTTTGATAAATTTTTATTTTTACTTACTTGCTTTAATAACTTAAAATTTGGAACTGATCCAATTTAATCGGTTGAAGGCAATGAAGTTATTTTTAATTAAAATATGCCCGGTACTTTTTTTACATAGGGGACACGTTTCAGAAACTATCGTGCAAAAAACAACTCTGTAAAGAAAGATACAGTGAACATATTGAAAATGTATGTAGATAGGTTCAATACGAATATAATAGACAAGAAAGCGAAATATAAATATCTTAAGTAAAACAAAAAACAGAAACACTAAGTTTTCTAGAATTGGTGTACAAATTCTTAGAAAATTAATTGTTACTAATTTTGGATATCTTTATTTTTGTAAAGCAGGGTGGGCCACAAACCGGGAATGTCGGAAATTATTTGGGTAATGAATGCAGCCGGGAAATATCAGGAATTTCAAAAAGTATTAGGGAATTGAATTGCGAAAATTCAAAATTTCGAAATTTTTTAAATAATATCTTGAGTTTATTTTAATTATGAATCTCCTCAGAAGATTCGAAAAGAAAAGATAAAGCAAATAAAAAAATTGATTTGGGATTAAAGAAAACTAAACTTTTAGCTGAAATTTAAATTAATATTGATCAGTTTGAAAATCTACAATAATCTTATATTCCAAAAGATTAATTTTTTCTAGTTCATATTAATCATTAGTTTATTTTTGTCTTATATAGTTATTTTAAATGATTTTTTATGATTATTTAACTATTTATAGAAAACCAGCTATGGCAATGTACTAAAAAAAGAAGGAAATAAAAACTGAATTATTTAAATAAATATAGCTGAACATGTGTTTTTAAAATTTTTTCAGTTTTATACCAGATTTAATTATTGACAATTAAAATATAATCAAAACTTTAAATATGTTAGTACGAAAAAATTTTTAAATCGGGGAAAAGTATTACAACCCGGGAATTATCATGGAAATATTGAAATCAATTTCTTGCGGTATTTATACCACGTGTTTTTTTTTCTTACTTCAATAAATTACATGACTAAACGATTATTCTTTTCAGATTTTTAAGCCGTGTTAAAATTAAAAAAAAAACAGATAAAACCGGTGCGTGTACTTATGTACGCGCGTAACTAAATTAAATGCAATCACGTGTTATGTGGCTTATTTTGGGTTTATTTAAAGCTAGACCACTGGTTTTTAAATTATATGTTGGTGGGATTTTTTAAAAAAATCTAGTTTAAGCACCTACTCACTGTACACCTATTTCCTAATTGACACGGTAAACCGTGTAAATCAAAATCATAATTTTTTGTATGGAAAACCGTGTAAATCGAAAACAAAGCAAATTATGCAAAAATTAATATAAACAAATTCAATAAATACGAGGATGTGCATATTCGAGCGAAAAGTGGCACATTTCCGAGCGAGGGAAGCAAATGAAGCGCGACGCGAAGCGGCGCGCTACATTTTTCCGAGATCGGAATGTGCCACTTTGAGCTCGAATGTGCACATTCGGTTTTTAGCATGATTTAAAATAATTTCTTTATTTTTTAAATAATTTTAATTAAATACTACAAAACTCTATTTATACCAGAAACATCAAATCTTTGATTTAGTGCTTTTAAATAGTTATTTTAGAAAAATAAATGTTACAACTTTTTCCGAATAGAAAATCTGATTTTAAGCTTTTGATTTGAAATATAATTTATTTACTTTCTTAGGCGGCTAACCTCAACTGCCGACTTTTTGTTAGGAGTGCGCGCGCAACCTCCGTTGCCTGGAATAGGCGGCTTTACTGTTTAATTTCCGACAGCTGAGCGCGCGCAACATCCGTTGCCTTTAAAAATTTTGTAACTTCATAAAATTTCATGTTTTTTTCTTACACCGTGTTTTTCCGAATCCGGTCAAAAAAATCTTGGAAACAATGCAACGTAAATGCTTTAATTTTTTAACATCTACTTTTTGTTCTAGGTAAGCCTTCTTTTTCATTGATTCGCTTACTTCTTCGCTTAATGGTGAGTAATATTTATTATTTGTATCTCTGCGACGAAATGTATGTAATATTAAAGAAGTTCTGCTTGAAAACGTCCTTAGTGAATTAAAAATTGTCGTAGATTTACTGCAAACAACATTTTTTTGACGTTACTTGCAATCAATCTTGATAACGTCAAAATATAATACGTCAACAACAAAGTTCTCATTTTTTTTAATGAATAAATGGAAAACGAATACATGTTACATAAAAATTATGCATGTTAACGTTTTTAGTTATATTTTATACATAAAAACGTTCACTATCTACTATGTAATTTGTTTATTCATAATCACCATAAAAGAAACTTATTATTACTTCGTTTTTTACACCTTGTCCTGGACTTTCGCGTCCAATTAGAGCGTGGAAATTATAGTAAGCCTTTGCGAACGTTTAGATATGAGAATTTGATGATTACTTTTTTACATTTTTTCGTAAATTAAGGTCATTCTCCATTTTGCGCTTAGCATATTTATATTTGCATCCTCAAAAATAGTTCGAACCGAATTTAATAAGGAAAGATGTAGATCGACTTGATTGCAATTTGTGAGCTTATTCTGACGCTTTCAAAGAGTAAGCACAAAAGCGTTTAATACAAAAGGTCTCCTTGAACTTCTTAAGAGCATTGTTTATTTATAAATTCAATCAATTCAATACTTGTTGAAAACGAATGTCAGTATTTTTATCTTACGTCTTATTTATTGCATGAATTTTTTTTCCAACAAAAGCTGCTCGTGTTATTTACGAAACCTGTCAGTGTTCTATTGAATATTATGCAGCATTTTATTTTTGCTTTTAATTTAGAATAATAATAATGCAACAATTGTAAAAGTGTAGCATTTGAAATTTAATCAAAGGGCTTTTGGGGCATTTTTATAACGAACTATTTGAACATACTCACGTCGCTATTATTTATAGAAGCACCATAGATTTTAATTACTTCTTTTCAATCGCATTTGATTTGTTTAAATAAATGTTGCAACAGCTGTCGACCGCATATTCGTCAATTTTCGGATATACAATATATCCATGTGTATAGACTGTTGCACGTATAATTAAAACCATGGGGTCCGTTCCAGTTTCAATATCTATTTATTAAATTTCTGAATCAATCCAATAAAACTATAAAATCTGTTGTTGAATAACGACGCTTCGTATGAAATATGTTTTGCAGGCTTTCACCGCTTTACGGGTGCATAATAATTTATCTCTGTATAATAATGCACGTGCATTTCCTGATGTCTTGCGTAACAATTAGATATCTGCAAAATGCGAAAAGTAACATTGGTAATTATGCAAAGCTTTTTCCTGTCTTAGGAGATTTATCAAAACCGTTTATGCGACAATAAAAAATATTAATTGCCAAGAATATGGTATGGTAGCGTTATTTTATGTAGTTTTTCACCAATTAAATGCACTTATCTCCCGATTTAGAAGTAAATTATTTTTAGGGGATTTCGCTTTTGCACGTTTTACAAAAATGAAAATTTTAATAATTTTCATTAATAAAAACTGTAGTAATTTTTCTAAAATATACCTAACCCACCATTTACAGTGGATATGGGGGTTCCTCATAATACAATATATCAAGCAAAAACAGAAAAATAATGTAGTCATTTATTTTGACGTAAAATAAAAGGCGATAATACATTCTTCTAAATCATTTAGTGTGATTCTTTGAGATTAAGGATGTTTTGAATCAGGCGCCACAGCTTTTAGTGTATTTTATAATCTAAATGTGGTTAAATTGTAAGAATCTGGTAATTTTTGCTGTTACGTTAATAACATGTCATATTCTGGTTGTCTTGCAGCTAATCTTTGAGTTTTGACAGTAGATAAGTCAGAAAATCCCATTTATTATTATTATTTTCAGGGTAACCAAATTAACTTGATCAATTTTGTATAAATTCATTTTGACAAGTTGTTATTCATAGTTAAACCGACTCGGACAAAATTGAACATGGCGGGTGGCAGAAGTGATCACCTCCTGTTTGAGACGCTGCTGACTACTCTTGTCCAACAGATCACAGATTAGGTATGATACAGATATGTCACTTAACCTGAAATCTTTTGCTCTCGTTGGTAAGGCATAAGCCTCTGCGCATATCAAAATGAGCCTCTGCGCAAGAACATATGATCGAAAAGTCACCAGAGGCGTGTATATGGGTTTCTCATACACTAAAACAAATATTCCTATTTTTAACAAAAATATTAAACAATACCCACCATACAGGGCTTTACTTATATAAAAATTAGTGCAAAATATAATTTAAAAAGTTTGAATTAAGTAAAAAAAAACTAGCATAAATGAAATATTAGGAAAATCATTTTATTACAAATAGACAAGTAACTTTGTTAATTATTATATTTATTAGTAAATTACTAAATAAAAAACAAACTGTAAAAGTAACTATAAAACTAAAAGTATCTTCTTTTTTTGGAATTCGCGATAGTGCGGCCATGTGAAAATTTTTGCGCATGTCTGTTGGTCACCTCTGGTTTTCAATTGTTAGAAAACAAAGGACCGACATATCTGTATCCTACCTAATCTGTGAACAGATCCCTTGCAGTATTACCAATACAAAAATACATAAGTATGGCGCCAAATTCAAAAAAGTCCCCAATCTTAAAAACTTACATTGTAGACATCTACTTTTATATCGTAAATACGTATGTATTTTTTTGAAGTGCAGATACACTAAAAAAATATTAATTTCTCTAAAAAATTGTTAATACATATTTTGAAAGTAACTGCCCAATTTATCGATATTTTGCTTAGTTTTCGATTTTCACGGTTTTCCCCAGAACCGATCTACCGTGTAAATTGAGGGTTAGGTGTACTGGGGATCTATTGCAATTTGAAGTAAAGGCATATGGGTTCGCAATCAGGCATTTTAACAAATGAATAATTAATAGTTTTATAAATTGTAATATTTCATTCAAAGTCGAATTCTAAATAATAATGCTTTGACATCCATCATCGTACTGCAGTACGAGTTCGAAATTGACTCTGTCGTTTTCATTTTTGAACAAGTAGATATGTAGGTGTATCGTGCTAATTAAAATCAGATTCACATAGCATGCAGTTATTTCTGTTTGTTTAGAGTAACTCTCGGTGTGAGAGATATTTTAACAATTTCCATTGTTATTGTTTAGTAAATGAAATTAATTAATCAACTTTTCTGCGTTCTTATTCGTGAAGTTTTAATTAATATGGACGTATGGATCGTTTTTTAAACGTGTAGACGATTTTCGTCAAGCTTTATAATTAAAAACATATTTAAACATTTATATTTCGAAAATTCATTCGTAATTATATATATTTTTAAACTCGACGTTTCGTATGCCGAAAATGCATGTAGAAAATTTCTAAAATAACAAAGATTAATTTAAAATGAGTGCTTAATGCTTTATTGCACGAAATGTATATATTTAATCGTTAAGCATACGACGAATCAGTTATTTTTGTAGGTCTGTTTGATCCGATAAATGTTTTTTTTTGACAATTAAAAATATTACTTTACATATATCGAAGATAAAAATTTTTTTATTAACTTCCGTGTACGAGGTGGGTATAACTAACGTGACCATTTTTTTTGTTAAAACGGGACGTTTGGTAATCGGGCTTAAAACCGAGTGTGCACATTCGAGCTCAAAGTGGCACATTCCGATCTCGGGAAAATGAAGCGCGCCGCTCCGCGTCGCGCTTCATTTGCCTCCCTCGCTCGGAAATGTGCCACTTTTCGCTCGAATGCGCACATCATCGTGTTTATTATATTAGTATTATTTACTGTGTGCTCCTTCAAATCAAAAATTTTAATTTAATCTAGTAAATATCGATTTTATATTCGAAAAACGTATTTACCATAGCAAATGAGTGGAAGGGAGCGAGAAGATACGATAATCTTGTCGATGCAAGTGAGAGGGAACGATTAAAATTATTCAATTAATATTTCGTATAATGTATTGGTCCAAATTATTGCGAATCATTAATAAATTGCCGTGAAATTAATTTGTATTTCAATAAGGAGGCAAGAATGAAATTCTTGTTAGATTTTCTTAATATTCGGTATCGTAATTGACACGTGTCATTGGAATTTAGTACTCAACAAAAAATTCAATAGTTTAAAAGTTGAAGAAAAAGTTAAGTTTTTCTATTTTTATTAATAAAAGTCTATTCTAATGCATAAATATGTGTTTTACTTCAACCTATTCATTTTTGGTTATTAAACTATATTTCTTATCACTTAACTGTCATAAAGTAAAATTTTCCGGATTTTATTTCATTTTATTTTCGGGGTATAACAAACCCTATTTAGTATGTGATTCATTTCAATAATTTTTCTGATAAGACTAAGAATATTAGTTAGATTACAATAATCGTAAAGAGGCAATAAATTAAAAACGGTGCATTCTTGCATTTTTAAATTTAAAAATCAATAAATACCTTATCATTTGAAATAGTTCAATATTTTTTGTCCAAGTCTGTTATAATGATGCCATTAAAGCCACATTTCGATTTTTTAATTAAAAATCAAATATCCCAATTATTAATGAAGCGTGTACTAAATAATCTCACTTTCTTTTAAGCGCGTATGGAGACGATACTGTGTTGTCATTTACTGGAAAATTAAAACTCATTTTTGTCGAAATTTTTTAGATTTAGGTCATATTGTGTATAAACTTTTATTGTTTAGATTGGTGTCAGTTATCGGCCGGTTAAGTTTCAGTACCTATTCGTCTGACACTCTGTATTTTGACTATAAGCTCCGGCGTGGAGTTTCAAAAGCTTTGCCGTGCATTTTGCTTCAATACTTTTGGAAAATCAAAAAGTTAATTTTTATCATGTTTATCTTTATTGTTTTTATTTAAGTTATAAATTATTTTTGGTATCTTATTTGTTTGTATTATATTTTATAGTTTTTAATCACTTAAATTTAGATATGTTATTAATTACTATTTTTCAAAAATTTAAATCTCTGTATAAACATTTTTTTTAAATTTTATTTAATAACTGGGCTAAATACTTTATCCTGATTATTTATTGAATGAACGAACTTATTATAAAATCTATCTATATGCAATATAAATAAATATTAATGTAAACAATATGGAAACATTTCGTTCATTTCGAAATTGCCTTTAGCTAAATAATAATAGTTAAACTGCTAGGTTCGAAAAGTGAATGAATTAAAATCAAACATTAATCATGTGAAATAAGATAAATGAATAGAGCAATAAAGCCCTAAGGTTTTATGTTTGACTGCTTTCCGGAAGAGTAATTTACACTCTTTGGCGTTTTATGGTTTAAATCGTTGTAACCGCTCATTAAACAATTAAAAAGAAAGGAAACACTAATAACAGTTTTCTTTGATTCTTTCCAATTCTCATAAAATTTTTGCAGTAAAAACTATGCAATTGACATTGAAAATTAAGAATAATTCTGAGAACGCTTTTTCAACGAAAGCAAATTATTAAATCACTTAACTTTGACTTACTTTTACTAATAAACAACAACAGCCTTGAGAAACTAAAATTAAAAGTTAATAAATGATTCGCGTGCGCAATTTAATTTTTATAGTTAGCAGGAAATCTTTACTTTTAATTCTACCCGCGTTTTCTAATTACAATTCAAAATTTTCGAATTGACAAAGTATGCAAAATGAAAGGTAATATTTAATTTTTACGAATTACTAGATAAATAGGTACTTTAAATTTTACTCATAAGCACTCGAATGTTTGTTGACTATTAAAAATATTATTTAATATATGCAAAAAGCTTTCTTTTAATAATTACCTAGTTATTTATTTTTGAATGATCAAACAATCAATATACTATAATTTCTAAAAAGCTGTGCGTATAAGTTTTCAGATGTGTTTAAAATTTTTTTAATTTTTTTTTTTATATTTGGTAATAAACTCGTTTAACGACAGGAAGATTAATTAGACAAACTTTAACTAGAAGAAAAATTAGAAAATAAATATTCAGAGCTAGTTTCTAGCAATAAAAATTAATCCAATAATATTCCATTACTTAACATTCGATTTCCTGCATAAATATTTGTATAAATGATTGATTTTGATCCATTGTTAAAGGTCAACGTTGTTTACAGTAATTGTTACAAATTTTTCGTGATCCATTGATAATTAATATTCAAATTACATGAAAGTATCGTATTATTCTAACAATAAAACGCGTTTATTATTGAACATAATGCTTTTTGACAGTCAAGTAATGAAGTTTCTATTTTTAGAGTATGAATACTAATTTGCATGTTGTTATTACTAGGCAAAAAAGTTGATATGCATTGGCAAAAAGCACCTATGGAAATCCTGCGTTTAAGGGTGGCGAAATTTCGGACAACCCAATGTAAGATTAATACAATTATATACAGCCCCTGGCCAAATTAGTAAATGTCAGCTTTTCTGCAAATAATATTTCTGTAATCTTCCTTTCGTGCACTTATGCTATTGATATTTGGGCCAGTTATTTAAACAACTGTTGAATCGATTAGTTATCTAATGCTTAAACTAAATAAAACAACAGTTAAGTTACCGTTTTTAAATTTCTAATCTAAACTCGGGCCAGATACAGTAAGCCAGGTGTGTAAAAATAGTAGTAAAAAATATTTGCACTACTGTTTTTTTTTGTAGTGTACGAAGGTAAAAAATATTAATTGATCATTGTATTTCGCACAATTAATGTATTAGGGGGACCGGAAACTAACGTCATTTTTTTTATTTAAGTTTTAAGAAATATTTTTTATTTTTGATCAATGATGCAATCACCACCATCTAGTATACAAATTTTTAATAGCGGATCGATAAAAATCAATTGGTTTTTGAGCAAAATATCTGGAGATGGCATTTCGGGTACCATCGAAATTTTCCAATTTTTTGTCACATGGAAAGTGTTGCAACGATTGGAATAAATGGAAATTTGAAGGTGCACTGTCGGGTGAGTATGGCGGGTTAGGCAGTACCTTCCACTCCCAATTCATTCGTTTTTCAAAATGCGGTCTTGCATTATCGTGTTGTAGAATAATGCCTTTTCTGTAACCAATCCTTTCATTTAAAGATTGATTTACTCGATCCAATTGTTCCACGATAAACGCGTGCATTTATAGTTTATCCAGGTTTAGGCATTTCAAAATGAAAGATTTCGCGAATACACCACCCCTGACACACAATATCGCTTTTTTGGACCATAAACCTGACTTAGGTTTACTTCGTGACAGTTCATTCAGAGAGAACCACTACTTTTTGCGTTTCGGATAATCATAGAGGACCCATTTTTTATCTCCATTGATCAAGCGATCAAAAAACGCTTCTATATTCTGCAATTGAAGTAATAAGTTGCATATAGTGGATCGGTTACCTTTGTTTTCTTCGAACAGATTATGCGGACCCAAATACCTGGCCTGCTTTTTTTACTAATCTGCTGCAAATGTTCTTGAATGGTCAACCAAGGTTGATTAAGAGTTTTTGGTAATTTTTTGATTGTCTGACCCGGGTTTTCTTCTACTTTCAATCTTAACACGTCATTGTGTAAAGTTGTTTGTCTTCCTTATCGATACGAGTTTTCTTCTTCTTTTTTATCTTCACCCTTAATGCAGTT
Source organism: Sinopyrophorus schimmeli (assembly GCA_036325965.1). NCBI lineage: Eukaryota > Metazoa > Arthropoda > Insecta > Coleoptera > Elateridae > Sinopyrophorus > Sinopyrophorus schimmeli. Next base: position 2,059,738 of record JARFIZ010000282.1, read on the forward strand.
GTTCCAACTGCTCTCTTATCGGGGCAGGCATGTTCTTAAGGAGTATTTTCATCTGTTATAAACCATTTTTGGAGCTACATTATGATCACGTTGAAGCTTTACAGAAGCTCTCTTCCATGTACTTTTTGGTCTACTTGGTTTCTTTTTTGGTTCATCGATTGGCAAAACTCCTTGCACCATGTGATTCTGATTTCGACGTTGAACATTTCCATACCATTTTAATTGAGATTCATCCATAAAGTCCTTAATGGATTTAACACCAAATGAACCTCGGATATGTTCATTCCGTAGATGATCTTTCTTTGTGACACCCACACACCATTGCAACATTCTCATCTCTGTCATGTTGATTGTGTTTAGCCAGTCTTGTCATGTTTTTACACTGTATGCCAAAGCAGGTCTAACGACTGTTTTACAAATCTTGGCTTTTATATAGGCATCTTTTTGTCACACAGCACACCAGAGGTTGATCTCCATTTTATCCAATCAACATTAAAGCGATGTTTTACATCTGAGTTCCTTATCATTTACAATTGAGCTCAAGTATTTAAACTCATGGGTCATTGGTAGTGGTTTACCTTCTCGGAATATAGTATGTGCTGGACCAATTTGTTCAGAGAAATTTACGTACATATATTCCGTCTTGGATCTACTTATTCTTAACCCATTGTCTTCTAAAGTTTATCTTCAACTTTCTAGTACTTGTTGTAGTTCCATCCAGTTGTCTGCAACCAATACAAGATTGTCTGCATATATATTCCAAGAAAGCTTTTTCATTAAATTACTTGTCAATGAATTAACATGTTAAAAATAGAGGGCTTAAGACAGATCGTTGATGTACTCCCACATTAACATACTGAAGTAGTATTTTTTTTCATAAATAAAGTTCTTATTTTGTGGAAAATTTTAAATATAATTATTTTAATTTTATTTTCTCTTACAATCACATTTTTTGGTATTGCTTTTCATTACGTATAATGTTATAAATAAAAAAGTTTAGTAAAATTAAACTTAGACCACTAAATTAGTCAGGGACTGTAAAAACCAACTAAAAAAATATAGTTTGTTCTGGATAATCAAAATGTTATAAAATAACAGCGTTTTTACTATATCTATCATACATACGTACTTTAGAAAAAGTATCTGATTAATATATAATTCGTGGTACGTAAATCGAGAAATGTGGCCGCTTTTTAATGCACTGACTATGAATAGCTGTTCAAAGAAAATTAATCTGTTCCTCTAATATGACGTTTAATATCCAAAGCTCAGTACATCTCTAATGTACTTTTGACAATTCTATCATTCACTTTGATATACGTTGGTCATGGATGTCCTTATTTACATTCGTGATGTGAATTTTATAAACGTCGTAGCCTGCGGGTATTTCAAAGCAAAGAAATCGGCGAAATGTTATTTATTGGGTTAACGTTACGATGAAAGTCGCAGTCTTTTATTCCTTTTACAGGATACGGTGCGTTACTGTAATAAATTGACTTAATGTAGTGTTACAAAACGTTAAACCCGTTTTAAGTATTCCAGATTTTAACGACACTCGTATATTGTTCAATGAAGTATTACTCATGCCTATTTGCTTTACCTTCGTTTACCTTTTACGCAAGAAACTTGAAATTTTCAGTACGTACGTACGTTCACCATAATGGTTTATTGTGGGTGGCATAGAAATCTTTTTCTCCAAACGAGCTTGTCGTTCGTGCGGAAAGAAATTTGATATGGCATTTATTGTATTCAAACTATGTATTACTTTTTCGGTTTATTGAAATATTGTGTACTAAATATATCAAAGTAGATGGCGATGGTTGTTTATGAACGACCATAGTTTTTGAGGGTTCCTTTCTAAAAAGGTGATTGAAGTGCATTCGGAAATTAGTTATCTTGTTAATTGGGAGGATGTAGTTGATGAACATATTATAAAAGGAAACATTACTTTATTTTTGAACAGTTATAAAAAAGTTGTAGGTACCTACTTGAAATTATGTTTCTTTTTTTTTGATCTTAATCTACTTAATTTGTTCTGATTATGCCTAAGTTTAGATAGAATACGGAAGGGCAGAATTAAAAAATAATATATGATCTGGAGCAAAGAAATATAATTAATAACAGAAAACCAATTTGAGACAAAGGTGGGATAAAGCATTGACCACATCCACACCCTGAGACAAGTAGTAGAAAAATGTTGCGAATACTACTAGCCACTATATCTGACCTTTATCGATTTTGAAAAGGCCTTTGACACTTTGCCACACTGAAGAGATCTAGAATAGATATCCGATACATAAATCTTATCGTAACTTTGTATGAAAAAGCAACAATAATAGTCCAGCTCTTTGATAAAACGAACCCAATAATAATCAACAGACGCATAAGACAGGGAGGTACCATATCCTCCAAAATATTTATCAATACCCTAGAACAGGGGTCGGCAACCTTTCAGTGACAAATCTATAATGGATAAAAAAACAAAAACATGGAAGAGCCGCTAAAAATATTGTATCTAAAATTTGAGATGGTTTTATACAGAAATATTTAATATTCAGAGAGCCACAAAATTTTTTAAAATAGCCGCATGCGGCTCTGGAGTCACTGGTTGCCGACCCCTGCCCTAGAAATGCAATTTCTATAGTTTTTTTTTATTCAATAAAAATTGTACATATGGCATTGTTATAATAGAGATGAAAAAAAATTTCGTTATATTGTAAATAATAAAGTATTTTTTATGGCACATTTTTAAATTGAAGTTTTTGATACCATAACTCAGAAATATTCCACATAACACCACTTGACATGGGGTATGTTTTTGTTTAGTTTTAGGGTCATTTATAAGCGAGTTAAGTTCCAGTATAAGTACTTATACGTCTGCTATACTGAACAGCAACTTAAACAATTTTATCTAAAAACTTTACTACATTATGAGGGTTTCTGAAATTATATTTTAATTTAATCGGTTAATTTAGTTCCAAAATAATGCTATCTATACATATTTTATGATATAATAAGCACCTCCATTATGTCATAATTTTTATCGACCAGTAAAAAATTTAAACGATTTTTTTATTAAGCAATGTGAGATGTCGCAAACGACTAAATAATTTCCAATAGTAAACGTACAGCTATTATGATTTAAAACTAATAAAAACTATTTTAACTAATTAAAGAAATCAGTTTTCGTTTTAAACTGGCAGTTCCTATAATAAATCAATAAATCATTCAGAAGAGTGAATTTAATAATTTGGTTTTGTATGAGCTGAAGAAGATAACTATTTTCTTTCAATTTTTTTGTTTGTGTTAATCTAGAAGAAAGATGCATGAAGTAATTTAAATTAATAAGTCATTGTTAAGAATGAACAAAAAGAATAATTAGATCGCTGCTCGCCTTATTTTCATCACGCATAAAAGTAAAGGTATAGATAAATCTAATGAAAAAATATTTAGTTTATTTTTCTTCAAGGATAATAGTAATATGCAAAATGCATTATTAAAATTACAAGTATACTCATTTATGATTTTATTTCTTAATTACACTCTACTTTGTACATTTCCAAGTTATAATATTTGTAAATGACTTTCAATGTAGGTATGAATATAGTATAAAGTAATAACATCTTTTTATTACTATTGATTTTGTCGAAGCTACTGCTTGCATTTCTTTTTCTCTTTAATACCTTCAATTAGTAGGTACCCACTTATATCACATGAAACACCAATCAGCATTTGCAATAAAAATATCAAGCAAATGGACCAAAAAGTTCAGCCACGGGCAACCATTCAGAAATGAACAACATATGATATACACACAATCAACTTTCTTTGAGAACTACTTCGTTATTTTCGCTTTCAATACAAGGATTTTTTTTATAAATCCAAAAACAAATTATTTAATTAAAAATAACATTTTATTATATATAGTAGTATAGAAAAAGTAAGACAGAGAGGCGAGGGGCAATCATATTTGTGTTTTTTAATTTTTCGAAATAAATTTTAATTTGTCGCTGAGGTTTGCGTTGCCACTAACTTGTACAAAGATTGCGTTTCTCTGGGATATTTTTTCTCGGGGTCGTACTAATTCGTAAACTTTCAAGTGCGTTGGTGCGCCTGGCAACTCCTCTACGCTTTAACGGTATCAAAAGAAGGTCATTCGAACTTATTCGGAAAAAAAAAAAACACTAATTTTTATATATTTATATGTATAGCCGATCACAACCAAAGTTTACACGAACACCCACTACGATAAGCTTAAGATTTCTGCCAAATTTGATAAATATCGGTTAGGCCGTTTAAGAGTCTATAGGTAACAGATAAAAGCACATCTCTTTTTATATATATAGAAGATAGATAGATAGAATAGAAGAATAGATTAATATAATCGTTAAAATTTCTATAAACTTGAATTTCAAGTATTTTTCTAGTTTTACTATTTTAATATAAATAATTTCAAAATATACTTTATTTGTGATCTTAATACTGTTAAATTATATGAAGGGTCCATTTGACCACCAGCGGCGGTTTTAGGTTTGTTCTTTCGGCGGCGGTTCTAGTGTTAACTAATTAATAATTTACATAATTTTTCGGAATGAAGACCTATCGATAATATTTAGTAATAAATACCATGTCATGGTGGTGAAAGGTATACCGGATTACTTATCTTGCTTGTGATGGATTTATTATATAGTTTATTATAAAATTTAATTTACAATATTCATCCTTCGTACTTTTACAAACAGAGCATTCGAGCAAGAAGTTATTGCAAAACGTCCATAGTTTGCATGCAAATTTTTTACAATCCAGATTGGCCTTCACTTCTTTCATAACGTCTTGACTTTACCAAGTCGACTTAATTATCGTGGAAGTAACTTATTGTATTTTTTGCACTCTATTTGAAAATTTTGTAGATCACGTTTTATTTATTTATTTATAATATCGCAAAACTTATCTGCAAAATTCGAAAGGAAAACATTCGAAGCTTTGATATTTCTAACAACCATCATCACGTTTTTAACTTTGACCATTTTATTTAGTATTTTATTTTTAAATGTCTTACATCTAATGAAGTTATTGAAAGGGAAAACTTGTAAACTCGATTTCAGTGTTTTGAATACAGTCATTTGCAGTTATAATTAAACGCTAATTAGTTATTTAAAATTTATTACGGTGATTGTTGTATAACTCAGCTATTTTTAATCTGATTTTTAAGTAACACAATTTTTCTAGTTTTCTAGTTTTTAACTTTCTGTTTTAAACTCTCTGTATAAAATACAATTACATTTTCGAATAATAATAACATGTTTTTTTGATAACTATTACCATGGTCTTGAATTTGAATAAATTTTGAATTATTAACCTTGGCTTTTTCGCACATAACTTTTTGTGTGTTTAACGATTTCTTCTTTTGTTAAATTAAAGTAAATCGAGAGCTTGGGAGGATCTAAAGATAACGTTTTAATTAAAAAGACTTGGCAGTAAGTAATACAGTTGATAATTAATTTTAAAAGAAATTGAAAAGAATACGTATTCGTTTCTACTTACTATTTACATAGTTATGTTAGTCTTTTATGCATTTGTATTTGAAAAATATGTATTGAAGAAACTGCAAAAATCTATTATTTCGTTGTTTGGCCTTTCTAATAATTAAATAACGGAATTGTGAGTAATATAAATTAAATAGATCTCCGTTTAAGTACTCGGAATTACACAACAGTTATTTAAATCAGTGCGATCAGCAATACTGTATTACTTTTACCTAATTTAATTTCATTAATTTGTTTATTTATGTCGATACACAATATATGATATAGTAAAACTTTATTAATAGTTCTCTATGTTTGTTATAAAACTATTACTTCTTTTTAAGGGAATTATATAATATATATTGATAGATTATGGAAGGTATATTTTTTATTATTTTTTTGCATTTGTAATTTATGACATAACATTAATCTTTATTTAATGTTAAATTAGATCCACCAATATTAATTTTATTATTTGCGGGGAAAAACTTTAACATATCAGATATTTATTATTAACTTTTTTCTAAAATTTATTTTCCAAATTTATGAATCTTACTGATTTAAAACTATAAAAATGGAACAAACTCTACATACCTGTTTCTTAGTACAGTAAAACTTCTTTATAACGACCACTTCAGTGGAATGAAAGTTTGTTCGTTATTGAGTAGTATCCGTTGTTCAGAATCATACTGGAAAAAAATAGTAGACAAATTTCAAATAGGTAAAAAAATTATGTAACATATCGACTGATAAGTTCCCGGTCTGACACACAGATAGCGCCACGAATACAGAATTAATTTTTTTTAGTAAGTACCAACTTTCAAAAAGTAGCTGTCAAAATTTTATAATCATCTGACGTTGGGTTCAAAAGTTACAGTAATTTTAGTGGAACAACTTTTTTATTTTCAAAACAATGGAAAATAGAATTTCGTGCGTTGATAAAATATTGCTTTTGATGGGAAAAAAACACCGTTAAAACGAAAACACGGCTTTATAAGTGTTATCCGGACTCTGCACCAGGAAAATCAGCCAATACTGACTGGTTTGCTGAATTTAAACGTGATCGTATGAACACCATTGGTGTTATTTATGTTTTGATGTAGTATTGTATTATTGCAGTGTTGCCAAATGTTTGTTTCTCTTAAATGTTCGTTAAAATCATACCAAGCATCATACAACGTTTTAACATCAGGTTTTTTTATTCAGAACTGAACGAGGAATATTATATACGCTGCGTGTAGCTTTTTAGACACATGTTGTATACAAGGTGTTTACGATTAGTTGTCAGACTCGGAAATGGGTGGTAGGGGTGATTATTCAGAAAAGTTTTTATTGTATAATAATTTACAAAATGATTTATTTAACAAAGTTATAGCAAAATTAAAATGGAGCCCACATTTTGAGAACCGCAGGTGTCTAGATATACGAGCTACTTTAGAATGTAGATTAATAAAATCAATTCAGTTAAATTTTATTTAATGTAAACTGATTTTATTTTGGTCTAGTTGCAAAGTTTTTAAATTAATTTAAAAAGAACAAATGTTATAGGATATTTTTGTTGGATTTTTAATAAAATAGTTATTGATTTTCTAATTAGGAAATCTAAAGTGCGATATTAGGTATTGGCTGACTAAAAACACAACCGAACAGCTCCTTGAACTAATATTGCTAACGCATTTGAAAAATTATAAGAAAGAACGTTTTTAATTGAGGCATCAATTTGCAAAATTCATATTAATTAACACTGAATTATTCTAAAAATTCTACCACTTTCTAAATGTGTGTTATATTACTTTGAATTACCCTTCTAATGTATCAAACAATTTAAAAATAACTCATTTTTTATTTAATTACTGAATGTTTAGTTTTATATTAATTTTAATATACTTTTATAAAAGCTTGGTATAATTTAAAAATATTTTGAATCAATTTAGCTAAACAACCAATTACCAAAAATATGAATTTATAAAAAAGAAGATCATTAACCATCTGCCAAAATTAGATACGAACGTACTCAATCCAAAAATAATTATAATCAAAGAAAAAAAATAATATAACTTTTTAATCATTTCTTTTAAAACACTCCCGTGTTAACAGCCTAATTCTAAAAGAGTTGTTTAATAGGCAGCTTTATAAAATGTAAAACGATTCCACGTTTCAATTAATTAAAAAAAAAATTAAAACATGTCAGGCAGTACGATTAATTTAAATAATAGAACCAGAATTGCAAATGAGATAGAAAAAATTACAATTTTTAACATTAAAAAAAAACCGTTCCGTGGTGTTATTTAACTTAAAATTAAGATTGTAAAGTCTGTGAATATTATTATAATATTTTTAATGGATAATTAATGCATCTTAATAATTGTTAGTTACGGAATCAAATCTTCTATAGTAGGTATATTCTAAATCCAACTACAGTAAAACCTTGATTATCCGGACCTGAGTTATAAGAATTCGCGATTATCCGGATTGTCAACCGCGTTCGGACTCGTTGCGTAAATTAAACCTGGGTATTTCTTACTGGATATTTTATTTTGTATTTCGCACTAAACAGTGTTTTTTGGCTTTGTTGATTTTAAGATAATGTGCGACTGTTTTATTTAGTGATTAATATTTGTCCCGTTTTATGTAAACATATACCTAACAATTTGACCAACTTTTTTCCTGTTAAAACGGGACGCTTCGTAGTCGTGCTTAAAACGGAGTGTGCGCATTCGAGCGAAAAGTGGCACATTCCGATCTCGGGGAAGCGCGCCGCTCCGCGTCGCGCTTCATTTGCTTCCCTCGCTCGGAAATGTGCCACTTTTCGCTCGAATGCGCACATCCCTGTATTTATTACATTTATCTAATTTATTCTACGCGTCTTCAAATCAAATATTGAAATTTAATTTACTAAGTATCGATTTTATTCTCGAAAAATGTATTTACCATAGCAATGAGTGGAAGAGAGCGAAAAGATACGACAATCCCGTAAGTGCAAGCTAGAGGGAACGATTAAAATTATTTAACTAATGTTCCGTCTAATTTATTGGACTAAATTATCGTCAATCGTGCTTAAAACCGAGTGTACACATTCGAGCTCAAAGTGGCACATTCCGATCTCGGGAAAATGAAGCGCGCCGCTCCGCGTCGCGCTTCATTTGCCTCCCTCGCTCGGAAATGTGCCACTTTTCGCTCGAATGCGCACATTTTCACATTAATTGGATTTGCCTATATTATAATTTTATTCTTCGATTCAAAAATTAAAAGTCGAATAAATTAGATCTATTTTTTGTTTGAAAAAGGTTAGATATTTTATTCCTTTTGATAAGTTATCGTGGTGCTCTTCCTCACGCCTAATTGTAGCGAGCTTGATAAAAATATTTTAAGGTGTAGGTACTTACTTACATTCGAATTCACATTTTTGATTAATTAAAATTGTATATGATTTAAATTTTCTGAAGTGGGCCACTAATAATCAACTAGTTGATTTTTATATCGTCTTTTGCAGATTGTTGATGGTTTATATGTCAAAATAAAGTCTCCAAATATTTTTGGGTATTTTTCATTTTTGTAAAAATTATAAACAAATTAGTTTTATGGAACATTTTGTATACACTGTTGTAATTAGACTTCATTTATGGATTAATTCAATTTTTAAATATAAAAAAATATTTATATGTTACATAGGGGGCGCATCAAAATTTTAGACTGGCTTGGGTGGGGTATGTTAAAAAACAGGTTGGGAAATAAGAGTCCATATGCGGAAAACGTTATAGTATTTTTTTTCATGTACAATCAAGTCTCCCATCTAGTCTAGTTGAAGAGTATTAAATTATAAATGTGGTTTTGGGTAAAAATACCCTACTGTAATTTTTAATTAAAAGAAAAGCGAGAAGTGGTAGGGGGAAAGTGGCATGAAACAGCCAAGTTTTGAAAGAGCCATTATCAATTACGCGGTAGTTTTCATACGAATCGCTTATGTATTATTATTTTAAGATAGCAACACTAGCCAGATATCCCCCACAAAAATTTGACCGTTCACCGTCAATAAACGGCGCCGATACGACGTATTGAAGATTTTGTCGTCAAAAAGTAAGGTTTTGAGTTCAATTTATTTGTTTTCTAACGTATATATTTTGTAGACTAATCTTTGATTTCATAGTAATTTTCGAGATTTTGTTTCTTGAGAGAATATGTTTTGAAAGAGCCGGACTGCAGTGTAATGAAAGAGCCACCTTTTAATTGCATAAAATGCAATAATAATTGTAGTAACAGCAATCAAGAGTGGTACCGATGCAAAATTGTAATGGTTGGGCATATAAATCCTCTGGCGTAAAAGGGAAATTTCATTATTTTTGTAAAAACGTTTTTAAGTTTTTGCAATGATTGATCTCAAACGTCAAATTTTTTGACAGTTTCTTAGATTTATGTAAGTCAATATTTTATCCAGAATTTGCGTTATTTAAAACGTTTTATAATTATATAAGATCTAAAATTATAGCTTAAGATTATTATTAAATAATATCTTCGTTAATGTGCAGTTCTAATCTTGTAATAAGAACATGGCTTTTTCAAAACTTGGGTTGGCTTTTTCAATACCTATAGGTTATGAAAAAGCCAAATTTTATTTTTTTTATAAATGAATGAATGAATGAATGAATGAAAAATATCGTTAATTTTGAAAAATGTTTTATGACATTACGTACATAAATGCATGAACAATTACAGATTTTAAAAAAAATTGATTTATTTATGTCCTTCTATATTATTTATCCTTTTTTTTAAAACTGGCTGTTTCATGCCACTTTCCCACTACATTTAGTTCAGTTTGATTTCATTAATATTATTTGTAAGAGAGAAGAATAAGATAGGCAAATTCAATTATTATGGAGTATGTGAACTTTCTAGCGAAAACCTTTTCCGAATAGAAAATCTTGATTTGAACGATTTGTTATTAATATAGTCGAATCCAATTAACACAAAGATGTGCGCATTCGAGCGAAAAGTGGCACATTTCCGAGCGAGGGAAGCAAATGAAGCGCGACGCGGAGCGGCGCGCTTCATTTTCCCGAGATCGGAATGTGCCACGTTGAGCTCGAATGTGCACACTCGGTTTTAAGTACGATTCACAATAATTCATGCCAATAAATTAAAAAAATGCATTTGAATCATTTTAATCGTTTTCTCTTACTCGCACTGACAAGATTGACGTATCTTTTCGCTCTCTTCCACTCATTGCTATGGTAAATACATTTTTCGAATATAAAATCGATATTTACTAAATTAAATTAAAATTTTTGATTATACTAATATAATAAACACGAGGATGTGCGCATTCGAGCGAAAAGTGGCACATTTCCGAGAGAGGGAAGCAAATGAAGCGCGACGCGGAGCGGCGCGCTTCATTTTCCCGAGAACGGAATGTGCCACGTTGAGCTCGAATGTGCGCACTCGGTTTTAAGCAAAATTTTTTCTATACATTCAATTAACCGAATTTTCGGTTATCCGAATGAGCTGCAACAATAATTAGTCCGGAAAACCGAGTTACCACTGTATTGTTCTCGTTAACGAGTGCAATATTCAAATAAATTTCAAAACATCTAATTTTAACAATGTTATTACTTGAATAAATCATAATAAAAAAAAAAGCTCTAGCATAGTATTCGGGTACGTGCTTAATGAACGGCCATCCTCAAAAGTTGATGGCATTATTGTAAGCTTCCTGCGCCGACGGAAATTTGATCGGAGATTTTCCGTAATTTCCCCGGAGCCGACAAGTTTAATATTGTCCCATTGTCGTACGTACTCAATTTACATGATCAGAACTCAATTCTCTTAAGCTGCAATATAAATTAGAAAACTAAATAACCGTATACATTTTTAATTTTAAATCGCGCAATGAGGTATATTGGGCGAAAGAAGCAATTTAATCAGTAATATTCCGTTTATCGCTTTAATTGAAGCAGATCATTAAATTAAGTCTCGAATACAGGCTGAAGACCAATTAATCGCTTCAGAAGTAATATCATAATAAAAAAAAGCTCTAGCATAGTATTCGGGTACGTGCTTAATGAACGGCCATCCTCAAAAGTTGATGGCATTATTGTAAGCTTCCTGCGCCGACGGAAATTTGATCGGAGATTTTCCGTAATTTCCCCGGAGCCGACAAGTTTAATATTGTCCCATTGTCGTACGTACTCAATTTACATGATCAGAACTCAATTCTCTTAAGCTGCAATATAAATTAGAAAACTAAATAACCGTATACATTTTTAATTTTAAATCGCGCAATGAGGTATATTGGGCGAAAGAAGCAATTTAATCAGTAATATTCCGTTTATCGCTTTAATTGAAGCAGATCATTAAATTAAGTCTCGAATACAGGCTGAAGACCAATTAATCGCTTCAGAAGTAATATCATCACGCACATTTTATACCCCGAACGTGCTGTACAGATAATTAAGATCTAGTTTAGACGATTTAATTAAATTGTTGTTGGCGAAAAAAGGAAAGGAAAACACTAGCAACTCAGTAATTGGAAAAGGACGGGGGAAAACTTTTCGATTTCGGCGGTGAATGCAGTTGATGCTGTTGCATCGTAATTATAAAGTACAAACACAGTTAGATGGAAAGCTGAGAGGAGTTATCTCATTACCGGAAAATTAGTTCTGACCGCCAGGATTTAATTTTAAACCGCGAGATGACTACCTTATTCCATTGTGCGCACATGTATCGCTAATAAATATTTCAAATTTGACAATCATATAATTTATTATTGGATTATTTGGAATGTGGAAAAGAGAGATTTGTTAAGTTTGCACTTTTTTTGTTGCCTGCATTTCACATTCCATAATTAAGATAATCTTAGGCCAATGGTGGGCTGCAATGGTTTGTAATTAATTCCGCATTTGTTGTTGATTGTTCGTATTAATTATAATGAGGTTATTGTATAATTTTTTTGGTTCGGTGAATTAAACGACTCTGGGCTGTTAATTTAATGTGAGGAGTTTCTTTGGCATGGCAAAAATTTGCAAAAAGGATTTTACACTTTCTACTCAAAGATTTGATCTTACAGTTAATTAAAAGTTCAATAAACAAGTGTGAATTTGAATTAGGTAAATACATTCAAATGAGTTTTTCAAGTTAAAAATCTGCTAATAACAAGAAAATTATTCAGTGATACATCTAGTGTATCGGGTTGGTATGAAAGTAATTTTGGTTTTTTAGTCCGAATCAAACCCAATTTTTTATGCAAAGAATGGATTTTAGTCAACTATGTAGGTCATCATCATTAGTGATTTTTTTGCCATTTAAAGAGTTTCGCCAAGATCGAAATTAATGGTAATCTGATGGTTCAAGGTCAGGGCTATATGGTGTATGTAACATCCGTTTCCAACCAACCCCCAAATTTTTGACGAGTCACTACATATTTGTGTGGTTGAGAGTTGTCATGGTGGAACATAATGCTTTTACGATTAGGTAATTCCGGTTGTTTATCTTTGATTGCTTCCTCCAATTTCATCAGTTACCAGTAAACATCTGAATTGATTTGTTTTTTTCTGGAAGTTGTTCAAAATATACAACATCGTTATAATTCAATGAAAAAGCAATATCTTTTTTTGATGAAATTCAGCTTTTGAAGTGGACCCTGATTGTTTTCTTTTATTGTTATTGTGGTCAACAAATTATTCGTCACCGGTGATGATTCGCTTTCAGAAAAAGATCAATTTTGTTGTGTTTCAATGCAAATCACAAATACTCGTTCGATGTGTGAAATGAATGTCTTTCAATTCATTTGCAATCTAAATATTGATCTTTTTAACAAGTACCAAGACATCTTAAATGATTTTTAATTATTGTGCGTGATACATTTATTTCGTCGCAATTTTTTTTTCACAGTTATATGATGATCTGCTTTATGGCTTTGATTTGTTCATTATTAACTTTATTGGATCGGCCAAAACTGCTAGGGTGATTAGCACTATTTTACAATATACAAAAGTTGAATTAATTTTATAATATTGCAGATTGTGAGTAAGAAGCAGATTTTTGTTGTTTGGGACTTGTTCTATTGGAGGGTGTTTTTGGTACAGGTTTCGTTGGTATGAGAACTCTGGGCAGACTACGATGACGTGGTCAGAGGTATAGGGGGAGTTGCAGGTTTGGCAATTCGGGCGAGGTAACTTCTGGAGGAGTAAGGAATGAATATCCCATATGAAGACGGGTGAGGATAGACTCTTTCCTGCAATGGGAGAAAGGGGTTTGGGTTGTGAGAAAGCGCTTGCCAAAGAAAGAGTTTTATATTAATTTTTGGGAAGTTAAAAGGACGTTTCCCTGGGTATGTAAGCAGTCTTGGGGAGAAGAGGGAATAGGTAGTTCATAGGCTCATAGGCCATAAAGATCGGAGTGGGATGGGATCCAGATCAGAGTCAAAGAATTTTGGTTGAGTTGGGTAGCTAGAAGAGATAGGATAGCTTGTTGAAGAGAAGAGTCGGAGTATAGGTTTTGGATACAGAGAAGGCCACTGTGGGAGTCGGTGCAGATTACTGGATGTGAAATGATTTGTTTACACAGTGTTTTATGGCTTGGAGAATACCATATAGTTTAGCTGAGAAAATGAAGAGGAGGGTAGTTTAAATTTGGCCGAAAAAGTGAGAAATGTCCAAAACGAAATTTTTGAAACTAATGCTGGCACGTACATTCTGTGAAGCATTTATCACCATACACTTCACATAAGTCTTTGTGAGCCTCAGAAGCTTTATTGCTTTTACGGAAATAAAAAAGCAAAATATAATGAAAATATTCGTCTTTTAAATTTTAAAACATGAATAAATCGGAATTATTAATACATAATCATTTTATAGATCAGTAGAATTTTTTAATGTATGGATTAACTAAAATTATGTTGCCATGACTTTACTTTATTTGAAAAATTTGCATAAAAGCAGAGAATTAAAATAGAAAGTAATACACATCCGATAACGGAAGGCAATTGCGATACTCACTTGCAAGGACGACCAACATTGAATTATAATATCGTTGAGAAATAGTGCAGCATTAAAATATCCATACTTAAACTTTAGATCTGTTAAATTGTAGTCATTATTTGTATTCTTTTAACGACTTCTATAAAACTGTCTTTATACAAGCGTAGACTTGGGATTACTATGTTACACAATTTAGACTTATTAGTATTATAGGTGTACGATATTAAATGCCAGTTGGTTCCGATATTTAAGATTAATATGTAGAATTGAAAGGTAATTCTAGATATTGTGAAATTAAAAAATTGCTTTTAATGTTTATAATAAAATACATTTAGAATATGAATCAAATCGATTGTGCAACGAAATGCATCGTGTAGTTATGATATTTAAAAACCTATATTTATTTGATAAAGGTTTAGTAGAATAATTTTATAGTAGGTATACCTACTTATAGTTCAACGTTATTTATTTTTATGTTTCAATACAAGAGTTTTTAAAACAGAATGAGTTGTGGCAATAACTACCTATATTAATTTTAATTGCTAAAATTCAAAGTCGGAGAAAACCGTGCAAATCGAAAACAAATGCATAAATTACTCGGTTACATTCGGAATTTTTTTTTACATAAAATAGTTGTAAATTATTTTAGTCCATCCGTTCATTAAAAAGAATTGATACATATCTGTGATATAAAAATACTTATATATAAGGTGTCACATAAATGTATCTCAAACAGTTTCTATTCTTGAAAATATTTTTATATTTTTAGTTTTGCAAACCGTGTAAAAGCGACATCGTGTAAACCAACGCATTGTGTAAATAGGGGAATGACTGTATTAAGAAACTGGTCTGCAGAGATTATTTAATTTTTATACTTTTAGCCATTTATAATTTTGGAAAATCAAAATACCTGCATAAATTTAGGAAAATTCTATTATAAATATCTATCTGTAATTATAAAACTTGGAGTAATAAATAAGAAAGTTTGAACATTACAATATTGATCATAAATTAGATAGGTATGTTCGCACTTATACTTTTTTTAAATGTTACTACTAGCCGAATATCGTGTATTAAAGTGTGCTTACAAAAAATTGTACAATTATTAGATATTTATATAGAGAAATTTTATTATCTGAGAAAATAATTTGAAATTAATCAACTGTCTGGAAAACAAATACAATACATATAAGGAGCGTCGACAAGGACGAAACAGATCCGTTTGCGAAAATCTTTTAATTAAATTGAAATGCTATTTTCGTTCTCAGGAAACCCGCATTTTGCAATGCGTGTCAGCCGTACTTAATTATGTACAAAATTAACTTCAACTAATGTCTAATTACTTTATGATTTTTGTCATTTTTTTAACTTGGTTTCAAAATTAAATAATACTAAATCTTAGAGTTACTTATTCAAAATTTTATAAAGTTTAAAACCTTAATTTAACTCAAGATTTAAACTGCAATGAATTATTAAAACCACTTTTTACTAATTGAATGAGTTTGTATATTAATTGAAACCTAATTATTATAACACAGATTTTGAAAAATGCTAGTTTCAGACTACATTTAGCATTCAAATACGGTTATGTTTATAATAGGAAAAACCGCCAAATACGCCATCATTGAATGTTTTATTAAAATACACATACCACTTTCACCTTAAGAAATCTGTATACCATATAGAAAATTATAAAAAACTAGTTTGTAATTTATATCAAAGAGGGTTTTTAAAACAAATCGATTTAAAAAGTTTAAGTAATTTTGTTATCTTTACTAAAAGCCTAGTTTTCCGATAATTACGCCATTGACTATATAATATTCTAAAGCTTTTAAGTAAGGTGAACAAATTTAACATAACACAAAAGAGGACACAAATATTGTAATTTGTATTTTATACAATTTTTTTTAATTAAATATCGTGGGCTTTAGAACAGAAGGGCATATGGGGCCTAAATACTCTTGGTTAGTACGTTTTTTTGGTACATTATAAGAATCAGATAGTAGTATAAGTAACTTTAACATCATACGTCCTTCTATCATGAAGCCCACAATACTATATACTATTCACTTAATCGCAAATCTTAAATTGCAATGTCAAGATAAGTGATTTCTATTCTATATGGAATTATTTAGTTTATGAGACGTCAGAAAGCGAGAATCAGTATGTTTTTGAATTTTTTCGAACCATATATAAAAGACGACGAAGGATTTTAACATTAAAAAAAAAAGAGAGCTTTTCGAAAGAGAACCAATAGCTTGACACAGAGGACTATCTTCTTCAAAAGAAAATGGATTGTTACTTTATTTTAACGATTTTTATTAGTTATTATTTTTTACACAAGTATAAAGATTTCTGTGAATCTTTCATTCAGTGTAAATGATTAATTTTAAGTATTACAATTTTAATAGTTATCGCACTCCAGGTCCCTTCCCATAATCTGAAGTTGGCGATTAACATGACGAACTTCTGTCTATCTCGAACTGTATGGATCAATTGTTTTCTGTTTAGACCCAACCAATTTGTTACATTACTCATACAGGATGTTCGTCTCCTGCCTCTAGCTCTTTTCCTCTCAATTTTTTCTCCTTATATAATTTGCAGTAACATGTATTTATCGTGACCCATTATGGTGTCCAAAATATGTCGATTTGCCTTATTTAATGACATTTTCGAGCTTTCTTTCTTTGTCGAATCTGCCCCATATTTCTTCGTTGCTTATATGGTCCGTCCAAAAAGTTCGGTGCAACTTTCTGTATGACCACAAATGAATAAATTCTTTTGATCATATCTTTTTGAATTGCCAATGCTGCTACATTATAAAGAAGTATGAACTATACTTAACATTGTAGCATCCTTCTCTCAATTTTGAATAGTTGCCGTTTGAATAGAATTTCTTTATCTATCTATCTATAAATATAACAATTTTTTATTGTTGTGTTCGTAATTGTCAGGACAAGGTTTTTACGAAAGAAAATTTTTGAAAAATTTGGAAAAAAAGACGAAAATTTTGATGGTATTTTTATGTGAAAAAAAATCTGAAAAACGCACAAGATCTTGGGGCCGCTGGGGATAGCGTCCACCAGGTTTTAAATTAAACGGCGGGTGAATCAGCCTGGCACGGCTAGTATTTCATAAAAGTATATCTTGATATTTCTATTCTTCTTTTTAGTTCAATGTTGCAGTCCATGCGTTCATCGATTAGGCAGCCCAGATATATATATTTGTTCATTTGTTCTACTCTCGGATTATTGTGTAGGTATAATGTTGAGTAGTCCATTTATTTTAATTTTTTGTTCTGTTTTCTAAAAGGAACCTAAAACATTACGCTGCAAATACTTTTATAAATATTGAATTGTAAAAACGATAAATTCCATGTATAACAACTTATTATGGTTAGTTATAGTTTTGGTAGTATGTAGTATTATTTAATACCTTCTGTACTACATTTCAAAGTTCTAAAAGGGATTGAAGTGGACTAATTGAACTAAAGTTGATAAATCATACTTGTTCTATATAGACCGGTGGCGGATACTCTTTAATTACTACCATTCAGTGAATAATCGACTTAATGACGATATAGTCTTGCATCTAAATTGAAATGCATTTGATTTGAATGAATTACATAACAAAAAAATATACAAGGCAATTATAAAAGTTACCTTTATTATTCGACATCTAAATATTTACAAACTTCAAAATCTGTTATTGAACAACTAAAAAATATAAACTATCTAACTTACAACTATATAATACATAATTTAAATTCTTTTTCAATTATTTACGTATTTTTTATACCGGAAGAAAACTGAAGACGCTTTATTTTACAAAATATTACAGTAGGCGCTTAGACAACCTTTCATATTTCAAAAAAAAAATCACAAATTCCTTAAAGCGCGCATCAGCTTACTTTTTTTTTATTAAAAAATAAAACAAATCTTATATTTACGTAGAAAAAACTTCAGCACAACGTAACAATCCTGAAGAGAAAAATTGTTAATAGACACTACAACTAAATAAAAATCATGGCATGATTTGTAACATTTTTTGGTTTACAATTACAATACGGTATTAACAATAAAATTAATTGATTTGTCCCTTAACGCTGTTTAAAATGGCCATGAAACAATTTTTGAATTGCGTTTTATTCATCATTGAATATGTCTTCGAGTAATTGTTTTGTTATCGTACGATGAGGTCGTGTCGAATCCAACTTGGGCCTTCCATATAGCCTTGCATTTATTATATACAATCTGAAATATATTATTAATTAGTAAACCCGCAAACAATATTTTATAGGCAAGGTCTAAAATTAATTGTAATCCAAAAAAAGAACCGAACAATAGTAAAATGCATTTTTTACTTCATTTTGATTGAAATAATAATACACATTATATTGAAATGATAAAGCAGATACAGTCAAATATCGCAATTATTCGGACACCCACAAAATCTATAGTTTTTGATGTATTTCTGGTTTAAAAATTAATTGAATTTTTTTACATGTACAAACAAAAAAAAGGCCATGAAGTTAAAATCGAAAGAATTTTGCTTTACTTAAAAATAAGTTTTTATACTTATATTAAAAAAAATACAGAGAACCTAAAGTAGAAAAGTATTCGGACACAACTAATTACGTTATATTATCTTAAACTGTATATTTTATATATTAATATTTTTTAATATTTTTATGAATAATTTTCATTTTCAAAATATAAAAATTAGTAACCGTTTTTGGACATATGATATATTTTTATTTTTAGGCGTCATAGCTCAATTAATAATAATTTTACCATTATCTTATGTATTGTTTTATATATAAAAAAGCTTAATCATATTAAAATACGATAACTTTACAATAATAATTTTTTTATGATGTTGTTGGTGTTAGCAAAAACTCATAATCTAACATTATTGATAATGGTTCATTCTTTTTGATACGTGCGTTTTACATGTTTTATTCTTCAGCGTATGTTAAATAAATAAATTTTATTGATAAGTTATTGTCCTAGAACCTTTATTTTATCCTGATAATTTTTTAAATTAATTTTTGAAATATTTTACGTACTAAATTACTTTAAAAATTGTCCGAATTATTTTAATATTTGACTGTATTTGGAAAACAACTTAGCACAATCGACAAATAAGCTTTTTATGAGTGATTTTTTTCACAAAATTGGATATACAATTTAGATCTATCTGAACGAAAAATTATTGACAGTGACCTTTATCGTTAACGTTTTACTTTTTCCTTACCTCGTACTAAGATCACATCTCACATTGAACCACCAATCGCAGGCGAAAACGGCCTGATTAAATTGCGTACCATTTGGACACAAAAACGTAGTTTGTCGCCCATCGATATCGCAATAATGCCACGTCTGGCACCGCGTATCGGGATCGGCAAAAAATCCTGGATAGGGCTGATCGTCGCAATAAAAATTAGTGTAGGGTACTATTCCCAAAACAGGATAATCCGTGCCAGGTCGTCCTAAAAAAGATTATGCCATTAACTTGTTAAATTACTGAAGCGTATTGCACATGGAAATGATTTAGCTAAATCGAATGCACTTAAGGTGCACTATTCGTTAGAAATAATGGAAGCACTCAACCTGTATCTGTCTAATGTAAGTAACTCTACCTGTTGTAGTTTGTCGTAATATGGTAATTGTTCCAACTGGAGCAAGGTTATTTTTGAATGTAAGGATGTCTGTTATTTACGAGGAAACCTTATGGGTAGTAATTGGCTAGTTATTTAGATTTACTTATTTAATCAAAATCCTTGTTTATGGTGGAATTTTTTTTCTCTAATAATTGTCATTATCTTAATTCGTTAATATTGTGTATGTACTTTTTGTAGCACTCGCCAAATTACATTTACATCAATATTGAGATTTTCTAAATTACTGAAGTTACATTTTGTATACTAACGAAACTATTGTTTTGGCGAACTTTTTTGTAGACACAGTGGAGACTCGGTTATCCGGACTAATTATTGTTGCAGCTCATTCGGATAATCGAAAATTCGGTTAATTCAATGTATAGAAAAAAACGAATTTTAGCTATATATAATGTGACCATACTTGCTGTTTTGAATGGGACGCCAAAATGTCGCGTTTTCAAAAAATTGTCAATTACGATACCGAATATTAAGAAATCCTAACAAGAATTTCATTCTTGCCTCCTTATTTAAATACAAATTAATTTCACGGCAATTTCGCAATGAAAAAAGTAAAAAATTATGAAAAATAAGCGAAGCCCAAAGGAGACATTTTGAGAGCGCGACTACGGTTTTCGAATTACTTGAATTTTTTTAAAGTAAATTGATCATTGTTAATCGTGGCGAAAAGCAGAGTGTGCAGATTCGAGCTCAAAGTGGCACATTCCGATCTCGGGAAAATGAAGCGCGCCGCTCCGCGTCGCGCTTCATTTGCCTCCCTCGCTCGGAAATGTGCCACCTTTCGCTCGAATGCGCACATCCTCGTGTTTATTATATTAGTATAATTTACCGTGCGCTCCTTCAAATCAAAAATGTTAATTTAATTTAGTAAATATCGATTTTATATTCGAAAAATGTATTTACCATAGCAATGAGTGGAAGAGAGCGAAAAGATACGTCGATCTTGTCAGTGCGAGTGAGAGGAAACGATTAAAATTATTCAAATGCATTTTCGTCTAATTTATTGGCCTAAATTGTTGTGAATCGTGCTTAAAACCGAGTGTGACATTCGAGCTCAGTGGCACATTCCGATCTCGAATGAAGCGCGCCGCTCCGCGTCGCGCTTCATTTGCTTCCCTCGCTCGGAAATGTGCCACTTTTCGCTCGAACGCGCACATCTTCGTGTTAATCGGATTCGACTATATTAATAACAAATCCTTCAAATTCAGATTTTCTATTCGAAAAAATTTTCGCTTGAAAAGTGCACATACTCCTTAATAATTTAATTTGCCTATCTTATTCTTCTCTCTTACAAATAATATTAATTAAATCAAACTGAACGAAATGTACCACTTCTCGTTTTTCTTTGAATTAAAAATTACAGTAGGGTATTTTTACCAAAAACCACATTTCTAAATTAGTACTTTTAAACTAGACTGGATGGGAGACTTCATCGTACATTAAAAAAAATATTTTAACTTTATCCGAATTTTGAATCTTATTTCCCAACCTTTTTTTTTACATACCACACCCAAGTCATTCTAAAATTTTGATGCACCCCCTATGTAACATATAAATATTTTTTATATTTAAAAATTGAATTAATCTATAAATGAAGTCTAATTACAACAGTGTACACAAAATGTTCCTTACAACTAATATATTTATAATTTTTACAAAAATGATTATTACCCAAAAATATTTGGAGACTTGATTTTGACATATAAACCATCAACAATCTGCAAAAGATGATATAAAAATCAACTAGTTGATTTTTAGTGGCCCACTTCAGAAAATTTGAATCATATACAATTTTAATTAATCAAAAATGCGAATTAGTAAACATTCGAATGTGCACCTGAAAATATTTTTATCAAGCTCGCTACAATTGGGCGTGCGGAAGAGCACCACGATAACTTATCAAAAGGAATAAAATATCTAACCTTTTTCAAACAAAAATTTGATTTAATTTATTAGACTTTTAATTTTTTGAATTGAAGAATAAAATAATAATATAGGCAAATTCGATGAATACGAGGATGTGCGCATTCGAGCGAAAAGTGGCACATTTCCGAGCGAGGGAGGCAAATGAAGCGCGACGCGGAGCGGCGCGCTTCATTTTCCCGAGATCGGAATGTGCCACTTTGAGCTCGAATGTGCACACTCGGTTTTAAGCACGATTACAAAGCGTCCTGTTTTAACAGGAAAAAACTTGGTCAAATTGTTAGGTAGGTATATGTTTACAAAAAAACGCAACAAATATTAATCACTAAATAAAACAGTCGCACATTATCTTAAAATTAACAAAGCAACAAAAAACGCTGTTTAGTGCGAAATACAAAATAAAATATTTAGTAAGAAATATCGAGGTTTAATTTTCGCAACGAGTCCGAACGCGGTTGACAATCGGGATAATAGCGAATTCGTATAACTGAGGTCCGGATAATTGAGGTTTTACTGTATATACAATTTCTCTAATGTAAGTCGAAGAATACTCGCAAATAAGTTTAATATAATTTTTTCGTTACTTTCTTTATTTTGCAATTGATAGTTTTCATACTAATTTTATTTTTTTACCACGTCGATTGCAAACAAATAATTTTATACGCAAAAATATAAATATAAAAATTTTAATGTTTTGTACTTAAGAAAAACGACCAACATAATAAAACCAAATATGTT
Organism: Sinopyrophorus schimmeli; assembly: GCA_036325965.1. NCBI lineage: Eukaryota > Metazoa > Arthropoda > Insecta > Coleoptera > Elateridae > Sinopyrophorus > Sinopyrophorus schimmeli. The sequence goes on from JARFIZ010000282.1 coordinate 2,082,576, forward strand.
TTCAGGCAAAATATTTATTTTTAGACCATGACCAGTCATCGGTGATTGTGTAAGATTTTTATAATCAATTTGATTTTTCGATTTTTTCTTGTACTACATTCATTATTATATATCATTAAAATTATGTAACAATTTTATAATCGTCTTTTAGCTAAGATGCATAAAATTGCTATTTGTTATTTTTAAAAATTTTATTTACAACGCAACATAAACTTAACGAAATTCAATTATTCATGTGTCTATCATACAAAAGTATACATTTGGCAAAACCAAAATTACATAATATTCATACGTGATGTTATTTAATTGCTGATTTTTAAAGAGCTTTCATTTATATTTTAATACAAATGTAATAAAATTTGATTTCGTCCGAAGCAAATGCAAAGACTTATTTTATAATCGATGGAAGTCCTATTGACTTTTCCTGAATAATTATAAATACGACAGGCACAAATGTAGATCGACCTTATTAAAGATTGAACAAGTTAGTTTCTTAACAAGAAGTAACAAAAAATTGATTTTAATCTTATCCTTCAGTTTCATACTTGTATTCCTCTATTTCTTTTAACTAAAAGGTTATCGTTAGTTAATATTAGATTTGACTAACTTGTCTTATAGCTATATATTTTTTTTAACTCAGGGGGGTGCGTAATTTATTTTTATAATTGAGTAATGCATACTGATGTTTTTTATATTTCATCTGTCCGGACTAGAGTCTCCATTTTTACAAAAATATTTTATTACAGTTAATTTTAATTAAGGTACATATTAATAATATCACTTTTTTGGAAATTTTGAAAATTACTTGTCAATATTCACGACGTGCTTTTCTTAATCTTACTTAAAATCACAAATCGGATATTTATTTGTGTCCAGAGGAAATTATATTTAATACAGTTTTCCTGTTTCCCGCTAGATGGAATTACAGTAAGTTAAATAAAGTATTAAGTAAAGTAAGTTAAATAAATTATTCTTCAAATGTAGGTATTATAATTTTTTGACCATGAACCATGAAAATCCGCCAATTTTTTCACCCACAACATTTGCGTGGTTAGTAATATTTATTGACAGTATGTTTATTTAAATATTCAATAATTTTATAATTGATTTTGGTAAAGAATGTAAAATGATTTATTATCTACACTAAAAATTGAACGACCTTGCAAGGAGATTCTAGTTCGGCGATTCATCAAAGTGATAAAAAAAAATTACTTAATTCGCCCCCCTAAAAATTTTAAATCCTAAATATTTCATATGAAACAGATTTATAATTTTTTAAACATAAATATTCTAAAATCTTCTTTTAATACCTCCCAAACAGTGGCGTAACTATATCGTTGATGCCCATGGCAAATTCATCAGGAGGGGCCACCCTCAATGTAAAGAAGCTCAACCAACGTGATAGTTTTTTTTAATAAATCACCACGTAAAGTACGTACAAATGCTTTTTTAAATATTGTGTACATTTTTCTTTGATTTTCTATTAATTTTTAATTTAAAGAGCGTATGGGACTGAAATAACAATTCTATTTTTAGTAAAAATTTTAATTATTAAAATTCCCTTTTTCTGACCATGGAGTGTACGATGGATAGAATAGCTAAGTTGCGTAAACTTTCTTGTCTTATAGAATTTTTTAAATAAATTTTTATCAAATTTAATTTTGAAAATGATCGCTCGGCACAAATGCGTTCAAATCTTGACACATTTTTTTTTTGTTTAAAATGTTTACGTAAATTAATTGAATACAAAAAAATAAATTTTACAAAATATTGTAATAATAAATGTAATGATCCTACTGTGCTTATGGCTCTTTCAGGGAGGTGCCCCTGGAATTAGACCCATCCTGCCACCCTATTGTTACGCCATTGCTCTCAAACTCAACATTTTGAAAGTTTTATTTGAGCAGCAAAATATCTTATATCCAACTTAGAATTTTTATCGTTTAAATGTGACTTTGAACAAATATATAGAAATTATGTTTACTCCAATAGTTATTTAAAGTTAAAAAATTTAAATGAACTTATTTAACTGAAAAATTATAAATATTTACCTGGAATAGATTTTCCAAGTTCTAAATACTCTTGAACTGAAGGACTAAGAAATCCTGGCGGTACCGAACTGGTGCTTAATTGATTATTTCTTTCGTCTGTATAATCGTCTTCTAAGTCGTTTTCAGCGGGCGAAGGGGGCGGCGGCGGAGGTGCTCTTGGTCGTTTTACTCTTGATTTTTGTTCAAGTCCATCTGAAATTGATTTCTGTTTAATCAAAAAATATATTACCCACTTTTTCAATATTATCTCAAATAAATTAGCGTGTAGCTATTTTGTAGAGTTTAGTAAAAAAAATGTTTTACAATTTAAAATGAGAATTGGCACACTTTAATTTAATATATAATTTTATAAAATAGAGAAAATCATTTCAAAATTATAATAACTAATTTGATATTATTTCACCTGAATGTGCGTGTTAAATTTACTGAAACAACATATATTTTGTACCAAAAGAATTTCACCTAAACATAGGATTTGTTGAAATAATGATTTCTCCTAAGAAGTAAATAATATATCTATCAATAATAAAATTGAATTAGAAAGTACTTGGAACTTATCAGATTTGCCAATAGAAAAATCTCTTTTTTTAGAATTGACTTTGGAGTATACTAAATGAATGAAAGCAGGAAACTGCAGTTGCATCTTGCATCACCGAAGCATCCAGCACCTACATGTCTTTACTTTATGTGGTAATTTAACACTTGCATTTAAGCTTGCGATTAGAGAGCGTGGAAAAAACAATGCTCTAACAATAATATTTAACGAAACTCGAACTATTTTTAGTAGAAGGGTTCACTTTTGGATTTTTTTTAATTGCTTCCAGCGAATGATTTAAGTGAAAGTGAATCCGGGTAACTAACCACAAGGAAATCGCCTCTTTAATGTTAGTAATTGTTAATTTATATTAACTTTGAACAGCTATAAAATGTATTTATTTTTATACTTAAAAAATCTATTTGATATTCCAAAAAGCTTGCTCGAACCTTGAGGGCAATAGAAGTTTGTCTCTCGGATAATGTTAATAGAACGAGTTTTTGATTGAAATTTAACTGTAAGTGATTGCAGTTTGAAGGGTTTCTATTGCTGGGCATAGAAAATTAATTTAAATGCTCTAAATTGTTCTCGCAAAAAACGGGCAATTAACAATTTCCTTTTGGTATGCCACTTGTCTGCTCTTTACAAAAATTGCAACTCGATAATTAATTACAGCAGGTGCTGCTTAATAGAATCACTTCGGCACCAGTAGTTTTTATTCCAATTTCCGGTTACAAAAAAATTAACCCGATTATTTCCTTCAAACTTTAAACAAAATATGACCTTTACGTTCTTTTTTTAATAACTTGTTTCGATCGTAAAAGGATTCCCGAAAAGTCTTCATGGATATGCCTTATTCAATTCACAGGACTATATTTAAGGCCAAATGTTGAAAATTTTTTTTTGTGAATATCTAGTAGTGGGAGGCAAATTTAAATTATTACAAAAAATTGTAAATATTCAATCGAGTTGAAAAGCACTAAATCCGAGATTTGGTAGAGAACCATTCTGTAATTTTTAAAGATTTTTAAAAAATATATATAGTATATCATGGTGAAACAAATTTAATTTAGTTCAGTAAATATAGATTATATGTTCGAAAAACGTATTTTTGCCATAGCAATGAGTGGGAGCGAGCGAAAATATATAACAAAGTCATAAGTACGAGTGAGAGGGAATGATAAAAATTATTTACTAATCTTTGGTGATCAAAATTATTGCAAATCATGTTTAAAACCGAGTGTGCACATTCGAGCTCAAAGTGGCACATTTCCGATCTCGGGAAAATGAAGCGCGCCGCTCCGCGTCGCGCTTCATTTGCCTCCCTCGTTCAAAAATGTGCCACTTTTCGCTCGAATGCGCACATCCTCGTATTTATTGAATTTGTCTACTTTATCCTTTGTTCTTTCAAATTATTTTAAATTTAGGTTAGTAAATATCGATTTTATATTCGAAAAACGTATTTACCATAGCAATAAGTGGAAAGGAAGCGAAAATATACGACAATCTCGTTAATGCGGGTGAGAGGGAACGATTAAAGTTATCTAACTGATTTTTTGTTTAATTCATGAATCATGCTTAAAACCGAGTGTGCACATTCGAGCTCAAAGTGGCACATTCCGATCTCGGGAAAATGAAGCGCGCCGCTCCGCGTCGCGTTTCATTTGCCTCCCTCGCTCAAAAATGTGCCACTTTTCGCTCGAATGCGCACATCCTCTTATTTATTGAATTTGTCTACTTCAGGGGTTCCCAAACTTTTTGATTAGCGGGTCGAATATTACAAAAATACTTTTTAGCGTGCTATAATTTTTTTTAAAATAATTATCGATTAACAAATATACAAGTGCAGAGCGCCATGTCATCAAAGGGAATACACACCTTTGCGCATTTTTGTCGCACATTTTTGGTGCATATATATTTTAATAAATTTATAATTTAAAAAATTTGCCTCCCTCGCTCGGAAATGTGCCACTTTTCGCTCGAATGTGCACATAATTAGTTTTATTGATTTAGGCTATATTAATCGTTCTTTAAATTCAAAAAATTAAGTTTTGTGCAATAGACTCATATTTTATGTTGCGAAGAGGTTATTATACCAAACTATCGATTTGTCTGCATTTACACTACACAATACAAATGTTAAATTGCTGCGGCTATGAGGGAAAATATTTATAACATACCTGAACATAATTTTGATTTTTAAATTTAAACAGAGAAGATTAAAATAGACAACTTTATTAAAAACGAGGTATATACACATTCGAGCGAAAACTTATAAAAGATAAGCCAAGTCCTCTCCCCGAAGAAGAAATTCTACATACACAAATACAGTTTTACAATTTATAAATTAAAATTTTTAAGAAATAAAGTTAGTTATTGTAAATCGAACTTAAGGCTGAGTGTGCATATTGGAGGTCAATCTAATCTCGGAAAAATGAAACATGCCGCTCCGCGTCGCGCTTCATTTGCTGTCCTCGCTCGGAAATATACCACTTTTTGCTCCAATGCGCACATATCTCGCTTTATGGGTTTTGGGTAGACTACTATCCCTGAATGTTACGAGGATTTGGGGACAGCGTAAAATCCAGAGGGGCAGTATAAAAATTAGTTTCTGTAGTCTTTTGGGTCAAGGTATTGGTGTAAAGGTTTGTCAATGTGTGTGTAAAAATAGGTAAAACGTGTAACACCGAAAAGATTTATTAAGATGGAAATTTTTATTATTAGGTTTAATTCATTGTTTTTTTAACGTGAACTTGAATTATCCAAATTGGATTTCAAATACTAGAATCTTGTGACACGGATACACAGTTACACACACTACTTTGAGCAGAAATAAAACGCTTCAGGTAGCCAGAAATAATTTTATTAGGGTTTAGGGTAGAATGAAGATCATAAAAATGTTAAAATTTGGAAGATTGTAAGAGCTTAACATGCCTGGATAGTACTGTATATTAATCATTCTTAAAATTAAAAAAATAATTGTTGGCCAAAAACTTATATTTATTTTATATCCGGAAAAGGTTATCACAAACTATTGATTTGTCTCCAATTACAATACACAATACAAATCTTAATTCTTGCAATTGTGAATGCAAAAGATTGATAATGTCTTCGAACATAAAAACTAACGTTTCTGGTTTGAATTATTTTTTTTTTAGATTTTAACAGAGAAGATTAAAATAGACGAATTCAATGAACACGAGGTATGTGCACATTCGACCAAAAAGTGACACATTTTCTCGAAATCGAATTGCACACACGTTTTTTCACTGTTATCTACAATAACTCATTTATTTTTAATCCTTTTGCGAAAATTATATCAAATAATTTTGTGACTCTTTTAACAGACATTGTGATTTTAATAAACTATGAAAGATGCACTCGTTTTTTCTATTTGCATCGGTATTTTGAATAACGGTCGATTCTAATAACTAATGAAGAAAAAAATTGGCGACTACTGTATTTTTACTCTAAAATACAATCTTTTTGTTTCATCTTCTGCTTATGCATAAATGAATTATTTATATTTAACTTGCAATAAAGATGTATACTAATTATTCTTAACAATTGTCATATTATACATTACGTGTGTCGATTGCAATAAAAACAATAGCAAACGACGACCTACAATTTAAGAATAATTTCTAACAGAATGTACACGCACTTTTTACATAATTACGTAAGACGGACAACCTCAATAAATTATAAATTCATTAATTTAAATCAAGACTATTATCTAACCTACAAAACTCATCAATTTTCAAATTTAACGTGCGTTTGTCAAGTTTCTCTTGAAATATTTTTCTAAAGCGTGCATTTCTCATAAATTACACACGCTTCCTAAAAGACGAACAGAAAATGTAGGAACGAAATTCGTCGGTAAGATATTAAAGCGTTCTTCGATTTATTTCCGGGTATTTCGCAATAACCTATTCAACGTTGACCGACTAAATAATTTTTCAAACGCGAAAATTATCCGGTTATTACATCCTCGTGCATCGTAATTGAAATTTCATCTCGTATTTCACGGGCTCGTCGTAATTACCTGCGAGATTCGATTCTTAAAAAATAATCTATAAGAATGATTAGCGTAACAAATTGAAAAGGTTTTTGGTGTTTCCTGAAGTGCTTTGCATAATTAATTGCACGCTCATTTAGCAATGACATTAAAGGATTTTTGTGAAAAAATTTCGAGAATGCGTTAATTCTTAACTTTGGGATGTGTTGTTTGTATTTTTATATGTTTGCTCTATATATTATTTTTTCTACCAATTTAATGTTCTAAATTGATCAAATTTTGAGTAAAAATACAGTGTTAATTTATTTTATCTTTGAACAATTAAGTTTTAATTGTTTTTAAAAGTGCATCTGCAAGTTAAATTAGGGCCATAAAAATAATAATAGTGTAATAGAAATTTATCACTTCGGGTTTTAATTTTTGAGCATTAATGTTCAAAATAAGGAAACAACTTTTAATAAATAATTTATCGATTTGCGAATTTTAATTTTAAATTTTGGAATGGACACCAATTTATTTTTATTTTTTTCATTAATTAGAAAAGGTGGATTTTTTGGAAATTATTTCTAGCTATGATTTACTTTTAATTCAAATCTAACCGAGTTTAAAAACTCCTGAATTAATCTTAAGCAATAGATTAAATCTTATATGGAGTTGTTTTAAAAAGTAATAAAAGTTTGCACAATGATTATTTAAAAAGTGTGCTAGTGTACCCCCACTTCTATTCTGGTTAACATTTAATTGAAGATTACACAATTAATTATACTGCACAAGAATTATGTGTACAGTAAACTGTAGTTTAAATTTTATTAAAAGCGGTCGCTTTTAGAAAACGATCGTTTTTGACCAAGACAAAAATTATATATTAATGAACCCATGATTTGTTTCAGGAAGTTTTTTGTGTTGATTAGTTAAATTTCGGAAATTATATAATATCAGATGAAGTTTTAATTTTTATGTAAAATTTTCGCTGACGCAATCCCCAAACGGAATATTTTTAAAAATATTAATAATTCATGGATAGTATTTATTATTTTGTTTGTGTTTTGATTGTAAAAGAATAAAAGCAATTCGTAGTCGAATGGAATCTTATAAATTAAGCACAACATAATAGAATAAAATTTTAGATAACTTGATGTCATTGATTATCTTAATTGAGACAAGGCAAACTATGGTCGCCTACGAAAAAAAAACTAAATCATTGGTGCATTTGAACTTGAACCAATTTTTTTGCAATTATTCCTTCGTTGCAATTAATAATTCATAGTATGTATTTCTATAATTGTTTAAGTTGAATGTTCAATAAATTATAACTAAGGTTTTAAAATTTTCTGAAGGCGTTTAAACGATAAAAAGATCTGCTGGCAAACTTTTCTGGAAAAGATGTGTTTGCAAGGCAAACCTGTTCAATTTTTACAGCTATTTGTTTGTAAATAATGAATTCATATTTTGTGTAGATAAATAATAAATACATTCAGTGGGGCACCCTCAATTTTCTTTGAAAGAGGGCTGCGATTTTTTTCACAAGTTTTAAAAAATTTATCTTATTTTGTTTATTAACACATTGATTTGTGTTTAATTGTTTTGAACTTTATTTGGGGGGGGGCATGAGTAAACCGCTATATGGGAAAATGGTTCTTAATTCTTAACTACTTTTTATTTAGAAAATAAATTAATTATTGTGAGCCGTGTTTACAGCCAAGTGTGTACATTCCAGCTTAAAGTGGTACATTTTTGATGTCAATAAAATGGGCCACTTCTCGCTCGAATGTATACATACCTGGTATTCATTGGATTGGTCTACATTAATCATCTTTTTTTAATTTCATAAAAAATATAATTCATTCTAATACAGTGTAATCTGCAAAAGTGGCCACGTCTACGAACGTTTTGAACACGAATTAAATAAAATTAATAAAACAATCATTATGTAAGATATAGAGCAGGGGTTTTCGAAGTGCGGCCCGCGCCCCAAATGCGGCCCGCGAATTTGATACGATATATTATATTTTTATTGAAAAATAAATAATAAATATTACAAATATATATTATTATATAATAAGATGGATTTCAGTTATTTTTTTGTTGTAATAACTATATAATTAAAGATTTATATTTATATCAAATTTAGTATACTAATAAAAAAAATAATAAATAGTTAAATATATTTAAAACAAAAAAAAGTGGTTATTGTTTTGATTTTATTCCGTTTTTTTTTGGCCCGGCTAAGAAAAACTTTGGGAACCCCTGGTCTAGAGCAGGGGTCGGCAACCTGTGGCCCGCGGGCCGCATGCGGCCCTTTGCAACTTTTTGTGCGGTTCGCCAAAGCACCAATTTTTGTTACCTGCCATTATTGTTATAGCATGTCAATAAAAAATGAAATTTTTCTATATTTATTTTTAATAATATTTATACTCGTTTATGATATAAAAGCACTATTTAAATTACATTTGAATGTGCGGCCCGCATAAAAAATTTTACTTTGAAAATGGCCCGCCGTCCGAAAAAGGTTGCCGACCCCTGGTCTAGAGTATATAATCAGAAATAGAAACATAGCTCAATAAATGCAAAAAATATTCAGAAACCAAAAGGGTACTTTAATTAAGCAAAATACCAAAATAACTGTAAAGCAAAATAATAGCAAAAGATAGAAAGGTATAAAATAATAAGGACTTTATAATATTTTAACGCCCGATATATTTTATATTATTTAAAGTTCACAGGACTTGGAAAGTCAAAAAATTCAACACTTGTTAAAAATACAACGTTTCGTTTTTTTATTGACACTTTTTCAAGCAACTTAACATGTCAAAAAATATGTCAAACATCAAAAATGTACGCTTTTGATTATTTAAAAGATATTGGACGTTAACATTATGATTAATTATATTTTATACCGTCAAATCACTATTTTTCATATAATTTTTTTTGGCCTATTTCTTCTTCATTTTTAGACCAACATTTGCGACTTTTGTGTTTACGTTCAGAAACTGTTAAATTGTATGCCATTTTTATACACTTCTTTTGCTAGCATTCTTCATAGGTTTTCTGTAGGGTTAAGAACAGGACTTTTGACTTGGCAGCTTAAAAGATATATTCTTTGATTTTCAAACCAGGTTATTTAGTGCACTTTTATGCACACCAGCAGTGTCTTGTTGGAAAATAGTCGATTTTTGTTCATTTGCTTCTATTTTAAGCAATTCAGCTTGGATCATTTTCAATATATTTTTTTGAATTAATCCTTGCATCAATAATCACTAGTTTGACTTTGAATAATAATCAAAACAAGCCCCATACCATGATTCCGCCACCATCTTGAACACTTTTGAATAATATTCAGATTGTGTACGTAAATCAGCCCAATAATATTTCTAACCATCCGGACTATCTCTATTAACCTTCCGCATACTAGGTGACTAAATGTCACATGTCATACTAGGTGGGGTTTGCCATACCCTGAAAATGAAATGCAATAAAATCCACAAAATGGTACCTTATGAAAGTTAAATGATAAGAAATATATTTCAATAACGAATAATGAATAGGTTTAAGTAAAACACATATTTTTTTATTTATAAATTAAAATAGACTTTTTCTTCAACTTATAAACTATTGAGTCTTTTCTTGAGTACCAAATTCCAATGACACGTGTCAATTACGATACCGATTATTAAGAAAACCTAACAAGAATTTCATTCTTGCCTCCTTCTTGAAATACAAATTAATTTCACGCCAATTTCTTAATGATTCGCAACAATTTAGACCAATAAATTACAAAAAAAATTAATAAATAATTTTAATCGTTCCCTCTCACTTGCATTTACAAGAATATCATATATTCTCGCTCCCTTCCACTCATTGCTATGGTAAATACGTTTTTCGAATATAAAATCGATATTTACTAAATTAAATTAAAATTTTTGATTTGAAGGAGCGCACGGTAAATTATACTAATATAATAAACACGAGGATGTGCGCATTCGAGCGAAAAGTGGCACATTTCCGAGCGAGGGATGCAAATGAAGCGCGACGCGGAGCGGCGCGCTTCATTTTCCCGAGATCGGAATGTGCCACTTTGAGCTCGAATGTGCACACTCGATTTTAACCTCAACTACCAAAAGTGCCGTTGTAACAAAAAAAAAATTGTTCACGTTAGTTTTACCCCACCTAGTACACGGAAGGTTAAACTACTTTTTATAGTTAAAGATAACTGATTTCTATTGCTGGTCCCAAGTTTGGTGTTTTATATGCCAATCTAGTCGGAGTTCAATGAGTGCAAAATTTTTCCTGTAAGACACCAGCGTCGCACGTAGAATTTCTTCTCGGGTCTTTGGTTATTTTACACAATTGTCCAAAAATTGTGTTAATTTTTCCTTAGGGAATTAATTTGTGTCAAATTGTGGGGCGGGGGCACCGCAGCTCGTCATCCCTCTCCTTGGGTACGCCACTGATTGTACGCAACTAATTCGCTGCTATTTATAAAAATTTATTTATAAGAAGGGCGACTTACGGACTTATTAGAAATAAATAGATTCGGTTTGAATTTCATAATAAGAACTTGGAAGACGATAACAGTAAATGTCGCAATGTCAAAACCATGACTAACGCTGCTCATGTAATATTAATCCAATTACAGTTTGAATTACAAAATCGTAAATACTTAATACGTTAGATTTGTTTTGTGAATGAGAAGTGCATTTCAAAAAAAAAATGAGGAAGCGGCAAATTGTGGCAATTAAAGGGTTTCTCTCCCATATAAGGTCGCGCACGATCATCATTATTGTACTTTGGCACGAATAAACCATAAGTGAGAGGAGAATCGAAGACCAACGAACGCCTTCAAAAAAAATTCTTCAACATTTTAGAATGTCAAGCCATTCAATTTTCAAAATTAATGCGTTCAAGTTGATTTCGGAAGAGCGTGTGGTTTAATATTCATTGATGGTACGTTTTTACAGCGAAGAATGTAGTTTTGCAATAGCACTTACAATTAATTACTTTCAACCGTCACAAAGAATAATAATGGAGCCTTTATTGCAGATGGTATACCATAAGACCATTCGATTAATTCAAAACAATGCAGAATTAGCAACTCACATTGAAATCCTTCGTGACTATGCATTTTTCGTGCCATATTTTAGCAATTTTTATAACGCTAACTGTTTATATGGCTCAATAATTAAAAATCAATGCAAATCCGATTCCATTTTGAAAGTGTTTCATTGTTAACCTTAAAAAAACTCCAAATTTATACCTGGCCAATATGGAAATCTATTTTTTTTCTCTAAACGTTAATGAGTTGTTGACACAAATTAATTCTTAATTAAAATAACAAAATAATTAGCTAAAACAATGTTGATAAATTAATTTAATGTATTATTCAGTTATTGAAAAAAAAGTTAATTGGAGCTTGGCCACATGCATTGTTAAATTTTGCTACGCCCTTAGAAAAAAAAGTGCATACAAGAATAAAAAAAATAGAAATTTAAAAATTCAAGTGCTCAAATTAAAATCTATTCAAAGTTATAATTGGACCGCTAAAAACTAGATTTAAATACCGCTTAAGGATTGTAAAAGTAAAAAAAACCACAACAACAATTAATTTTGACTTTGAATTAATCAGGAGCCGATCAATGAGCAATCAGAACCGAGCTTTGCATTTTCGTTTGACCAAAATTACGAATTGCCCAACATGCCATTAGGCTATTTTTAATTGATATTAAAATGGCCGTGCTTCTGGTTCGTAATTATTATAATTAATCGACAATTCAAAGGATATGCCGGTTAAATTTATTATACAAAATTGGGATGGATAATTCGACCGAGCGATACGTTGCTCCCTAATAATATGTTATAAATTTTATTTTTGTATGTTGAATCTCTTCCTTCAAGGTTTTCTGTGCTTTTAATTAATTTTTTGCAAATACCATTAATTGATAAGTATAATATTATAAATTAATTATTCAAGAATTTTTATGGGCCACGTTTAAGTTGCTTTAGTCGAAATCGGTGCTTATATAAAAATTAATTGCTTGTCACAATACTTATTAATAATTTACCTACACGTGTATTTGTAAATGTCGCACTTAATAATTTTATTTCCTTGCGAACAACAGGATTTCCTTTATTTTAATTACTAATAGTTTTTAATACAGTAACCGCTCTATATAACAAAGCCTTTTAAAATTAATATTTCTTTATAATCACAACCTCTTTATACCTAATCATTTATTTTCATTCCAAAAATTCCAAATTAGCAACGGTACATATGTAGTTCCAACGCTAGCCCTTTTTTCTATTAAATTTTTTTCCTTCAAATTGGTTCAAATAGGTAGCTTTTATAGAGCGATTACTGTATTAAAAATTAAATGTTGAGCTCAAAATTTAATCTAAACCTGAAAATGTGATACTCAATTAAATTTTTCTGTTTAAAATTGGCTAGAATACCAATTAAACTCCTCTTAATTTTATAGAGTGAATGAATGAAAACATGTAATCATCAAAATTTATAATTGGTACGCTTTAAAGCGTGGAAACTTTATTTTACTTTTGTAATCATAAATGATCGTGCTGTTAAAGAACATTGGATGATGTTTGGATCGCATTTGTTGTATATTATACTTCAAACAAAATATATTAAGTACTTTTTTTTTAGTAATATAAATTAGTGTATTTTATATTATAAAATATAAAAATTGATTACTTATGGTATATAAAATCTACAAAAATATTCTGGCGGTGTTCTTCGCTTTGAAAACACTTATCTACGCATTATTTGTACAGAATAGCTATGCAATATGTATTTTAAGAAAATAGGAGTCTTAATCAACATTTGAATTTGATAATAATTTTCCATAAATAATTTTTGGCGCATTGTAAATAAAAAATTAGCAGGCAACGGAAGATGCGCGCGCGCCGCTAACGCAAAGCCTAAGAAAGTAAATTAATAATCGTGAATCATGCTTAAAACCGAGTGTGCACATTCGAGCTCAAAGTGGCACATTTCCGATCTCGGGAAAATGAAGCGCGCCGCTCCGCGTCGCGCTTCATTTGCCTCCCTCGCTCGAAAATGTGCCACTTTTCGCTCGAATGCGCACATCTTCGTATTTATTGAATTTGTCTACTTTAACCTTTGTTCTTTCAAATCATAAATTTAAATTTAGGTTAGTAAATATCGATTTTATGTTCGAAAAACGTATTTACTATAGCAATGAGTGGAAGGGAGCGAAAAGATACGACAATCTCGTTAATGCGAGTGAGAGGGAACGATCTGTCTAATTTATGAATCATGCTTCAAACCGAGTGTGCACATTCGAGCTCAAAGTGGCACATTTCGATCTCGGGAAAATAATGCGCGCCGCTCCGCGTCGCGCTTCATTTGCCTCCCTCGTTCGGAAATGTGCCACTTTTCGCTCGAATGCGCACATCCTCGTATTTATTGAATTTGTCTACTTGAGGGGTTCTCAAACTTTTTGATCAACTTTTTGATTGCAAAAATACTTTTTAGCGTGCTATAATTTTTTTAATAATTATCGATAAACAAATGTACAAAGTGCAGAGCGGCATGTCATCAAAGAGAATATGCATCTTTGCATATTCGTCGCACATTTTGGGTGCATACATATTTTAATGAATTTTTAAATTCAAAAAATTTCCGATAATATTTGAGGGCTTGAATCAAGTTCGAGGGCCCAATTTCAATAGCTTGCGGGGCGTATTTGGCCCGCGGGCCGCACTTTGGGAACCCCGGGTCTACTTTATCCTTTGTTCTTTCAAATCATAAATTTAAATTTAGTTAAGTAAATATCAATTCTATATTCGAAAATCCTATTTACCATAGCAATGAGTGGAAGAAAGCGCAAGATTTAAATTAATTTAATTACATCGAAGAAGTATAACTTCCAACGGTCACATATCAGTGCACGCATCGGTTTTTTAATTATATATGACTTGTTTGCTTATCATTATCGCGAAAAATTCTGTAAGTATTATATTTTTTTGCTAGGTACCTTACATTTTAGTTTTTTTTATTGAATGGAAAAATTTTAAAAATTGCATCTCTTTTAAGCTGATCTTTTTTAGTTTAAGTGTACTGCAATGTGACTAAAAGAGAACTGTTGCGCCTGTTGTTTTTCCTGCTGTGGTAGTTATTCCAATTTAGTACTCTTTGGTTTTTCTTTCGTTGATTTCTCAACTTTTTCTTTTGCATTTAAATTCGTTGTAACATTTTACCCATGACGTATTTTTGTAGAGATGCCACTAACTGTTTTTTTTTACTATGGATTTACATTATTATCTTCTTCCAAGTTAGTTTTAAGAATTTAAATTTTGTCACTACTTGATTTATATTTAAAAAAAGACCTCGTTTAGCGCTTAGAATACGTTCTAAACGCCAGAGTCTTAAACAAAAATTTTTGAAATGCCGCAGTATGTCGAATCAACGTAAATTTTGAGCTGTTTTGAAGCTTCGAGCAGACCGCGTTATATCGAGGAAGCGTTAAGCGAGGCCTCGCTGCACTTTAAATAACAGAGAGCCTACTGTACCTACAATGGTTTCTTAATCCCTTAAATAGTATGTGGTCAGGAGAGAAAGCTGGCACGTGTATATATACACACCCAATTCGATTTAATTAATATCTTCGAGTATTATCAAACCGCTTGGACAACTTTCCCAGATTATAATTCGGTATTAACACACACCTTAACTGCTACATCTCTAGACACAAACAATATCCTGTCGCAGGAAGGATCTTACGAGAATTTCTTTTTACAACTTCACGGTTTTAATTGCTCTTTGTTTAAGTTTTTTCATACTAACACGTCTCCACGAATAATGAGGTCGTTTAACACTAATATACCTGCAGGAAATAGCAATAGGTTTTTAGAGTATTGTTTATCGAATTGTGCCGTCGTTACATGCAATTTCAAAATTATTAAGAAAGCTTGTTCAACAATTATTTAAATTTTGAAATAAAGGTCTTTAACAATAAGTATAACACGAAGAAAATTATTATTGTTAGGAAGTTCAAAAAGATGGGTTGGGTTTCTTGTATTAACTACATACAACCTTGTTTCACAAATTTAAAATAGACAGGCTTGGTTTATTTATGCAAATAGATAAAGTAAGAATGGAATTTCTTTTGGCGTAATTTATGCGTGAATTATTATTTCGTTTTATAAACTTATGACATTGGAATTTCATGTATGGTATTGTATTATATTTAGAATGAAGTTCTCAAAATCCATACATCTTATGTTTTTAATCTGGTTTCGGCTTTTTCAGTTTGTTTAATATGTAAATACAACTTTTTCAAAAATTTTGCCCGTACATCAAATTTATCCATCTAACTCACTTTTTGACCATCGAACCCCTATAGAATTTTTCGAAATCTCCATCGACCCTCATAAAAGTAATTTTCAGTTAATTAAAATATAACTATCTATTAGGTACTGTGTTTGTACATTTATTTTATGATTTTAAACATTTATTATTTTACATAAGCAGTTAGGTATGTGTGATTTGCATATTAAGAATTGTTTTTCCTTCGACCCCCAATCGACCCTTACTTTTGTTAAATAGACCCTTGGGGCTCTATATAGACCACTTTGGGGACCTCTGATCTAAGTGGTATCCGAAATTGTATATTACGTACGTTTGGTAAAAAATAATTTTCTCTAAACTAAGCTGTTGTCCAATTTATGTTAGCAAGTCAATGCTGTTAAAATTTTAGGAGATAATAATCTTGTAATTTAAAATGACAATGTATTAATTATAATAACGTATTATTAAGCAATGCATTATTTATAACACGATCTACTTAGGGCACCTTCGTTTCACTAATGAAAATCCAATTACGTTTATTGTGAGCCCTTAAATTTTTATGAATAGATTTTTATTGTATTTTTCACAATTTTACTTATGCGTATAATCTTGTTATGTTACTTAGAAAATTAATTTTGATTTTAATTTGTTTTTAAATAATTTAGCTTCGTTTCCAACGTGAAAGAAAATTCAAATAACACCAGGCATTGACTTTTAAAGAAAGAAATGTAAAAAATTTACAATTTCAATTTCGTTTACTAAATAATGTTGCTGACCGATTTTTGATCTTATTATTAAAAAAACTCGTCATGATCCGCTTCAAAAAGTTACGTGTTAATTAAGAGTTTTATTTGCAAAAGTTTTTGAGTTTCAAAACTTTCGCTTTTAGCGTGTTTTAATTCCATTATAATCATATTTTGGTGTGGTTACAATTTTTTTTTATACCTTTTGTGCTAGTAGTGATGCACAAAGCGACAACAATGCTCTACAAAACTACAACGAAAGTTTTTTTTTTGTGTAATTAGGGAATTAATAATTCGTAAATATTTTTACGTAACCGTAAATTAAATTAATCGACTATGCGCGCACGCTTGACGTTTTTTCTCTGAAATAATTGCCAAAAGAATATCAAGGATATTTCTTTAGATCTGAATCTTTTGCAATAAACTAATAAATTCTAATAGTTACATCGCGACGATTTGTAATTTAAATATAAATACACAACTGGCCTTCATTTTAAAGTTTTTAAGTGCAACCGTCGTTTGAATGTTAGTTACATAACAAGAACCGTTCGTGGTTCTCGTTTTTTTTGAATTGCTGATGATTTTCAGATTTCGTTGAGATTTTTTTTGTTCGTCTATTATTATTACAGCATTCCGATAGTGATTTTATGTAAATGTACTGTTGTGGAATTGGAATTAACAAATACTACCATCGAAATCAATAAATATTAAAATTAAGTGATTAGAAAAGGAATCTGGAATTATTCTTACATAGTTAAGTATACAGGGTGTCCCAAATTGAGTAGGCTAACATGGGTATCTTTCTTATTAGTGGAGATAGAAGTTTGGCTAAAGAGGCAATGTTTTGCAGTTTTAGGTGCCGATTCAGATTCTGTTAAGAAAATTTTAAAATTCCGAATAGTTCCGAACTAATCGTCAAAAAACTGAAAATCGTTATTTTCTTTAATGTCAAAAAACATTGTAATTATAAGATTTACAAAAAAAGTTTAATATAAAAGTTACTAGTAACATGTAACTAGTAACATGTAATGTAGGTACAAAACATATCATATGCCTACTTGATTTAAAACAGATAAATTTAATATTGTTAATAATTTTTTATTTAAACGTGGTTGAAAAGAGAAAACAAATTCTATTTAACTATGTAAAAATCCAATATATCTATTTAAAATAAGAAAGTTGGTATCAATATTTTGGAAACCGCCATTTTGAATTTAATTTTGACTTAATTTTTATCTGTATTTTATGAAACCTAGTAACTTTTATATTAAACTTTTTTTTGTAAATTTTATAATTACAAAGTTATTTGACATGAAATAAAACGATTTTCTGTTTTTTTACGATTACTTCGGAACTATTCGGAATTTTGGAATTTTCTTAACGGAATCTGACTCAGCACCTAAAACTGCAAAACATTGCCCATTTAACCAAACTTCTATCTCCACTAATAAGAAAAATACCCATGTTAGCCTACTCAATTTGGAACACCCTGTATATATTCCATTAAAAAAACCGGTGCGCCTTAAAAGTTATACTTCTTTGGCGTAAACTATATTAAATATAACAACGTGTTAAAGATTAATATAAATAAATTCAATAAATACGAGGATGTGCGCATTTGAGCGAAAAGTGGCACATTTCCGAACGAGGGAGGCAAATGTAGCGCGACGCGGAGCGGCGCGCTTCATTTTCCCGAGATCGGAATGTGCCACTTTGAGCTCAAATGTGCACACTCGGTTTTAGGCATGATTCATACATTAGACCAAAAAACCAGTTAAATAACTTTAATCGTTCCCTCTCACTCGCATTAACGAGAGTGTCGTATCTTTTCGCTCCCTTCCACTCATTGCTATGGTAAATAGGTTTTTCTAACATAAAATCGATATTTACTAACCTATATTTAAATTTATGATTTGAAAGAACAAAGGATAAAGTAGACAACTTCAATAAATACGAGATGTGCGCATTCGAGCGAACAGTGGCACATTTTCGAGCGAGGGAGGCAAATGAAGTGCGACGCGGAGCGGCGCGCTTCATTTTCCCGAGATCGGAAATGTGCCACTTTGAGCTCGAATGTGCACACTCGGCTTTAAGCACGATTCACATTAATTCATTTACATTCTTAGATGGGTAACTTCATAATGTTGCATTTTCTTTAGCTGTTAAAAATGTATTCTCCGGCGTCAATAGAAGTAAAACTTCAAAAATGAATTAATCATTTATGGCGTGCAATAATTGTATTACGTTACAAAAATCTGTAAGAGATCTTCTTTCAATCTACTTTTACTTTCAGTATTTAAATTAATGGATCTTGGTGGGCTTGATTTGTATATAAGAGTGTTAGGGGATTAACTTCGTGGGTTCTTTTGCAGATAAAGAACTTAGGCATTTTGATTCATTCAAATTCCTTGACCCATAAACCATGTTTCTAAAACATTATTGTTTTATTTGAATTGAAATGACTTGGGAAGTAATCTCCAGCCTTAATGTGACCGTTAATTTATGTTGTGTGAAATTTTCTTTTTATACCATTTTTGTAGTGGAAGAGTTATCGTTATTACTGTTAACTTCGGAATAGAAATTTTATAATCGTACTATATAAAGTTAAATGTGTTTATGAAATCAGGTCTGTGTGGCTAACTAAGGCCTGCTTTTATCATTGAATCGTATGTTTATTTGAAATAAAAAGAAAGTGTTAAAAAGGTGTAATTTGAATTGTAACAGTCGTGTTGGGTTACAATTTTTTATGTTTACAACAAATGTTTCGCAAAAATTGTCGCAATTAAACATTAAAAAAAAAGAATATTAAGAAAGTTGAAATGTTAAAAATGATATCTCATAACTTTAGTGGACGAATGCAATTGGATATATTAGATGACTTGATAAATTTTAGATAAGAACAATAGTTTTGATGTTTATATAATCTTTTCTCAACGAACGGCCTAAAACATTATCTTCGACAAGTTACAGTTTTTTGCGTATTTACGAATATGTAACGTAATCCACTTATAAATATGACCCTAAACTGAACAAAAACATACCCCAAGTCAAGTGGCCTTATTTGGAAATTTTTTGAGTTATGGTATCGTAAACTTCTATTTAAAAATGTATAATAAGTACCTTATTATTTAGAAGATATGAAAATTTTTGTTTAACTCTGTTATAACGATGTCACTAAATCTGTATGTAGAAAAATTATTTTTAAAAAATTAAAAAAAAAACAAATCGAATATCAAATATGCATTAAAATAGGAAAGATAGGTTTGGCATTAATGTCTCAAAATTGAGACGTGAAATAAAGTTGCTTATCTTAATCACATCACGGGTAACAACACGTTTATAATGACAAAGTTCCGCACATTTATTTTGAAACATGATATCTAAACTATAAAATAAGTTAGCATATTCTAAATGACGTAAATGACAGCTTTTATTATTTAGATGGGTGTCAGGTATCGCCCGGTTAAATCTCAGTACCTATTCGTCTGACACCCTGTATAGCTATACTTTCCTACAACAAATATCAATTTCAAATGTACCTGCTTTCATTGGCCGTTTCCAAAACTACATATCATTGCGTTCCTTGTTCGAAAGCCAACATACACCCAGAAAATTTCCTAAACCTACCCACCTTTGTTTTGAAGTTTTTATAATTAACTATTACAATGTTCTGTTCAAACATGTAATTGTAAATATTTGTAATTGCATTGTATATTAAATGAAATAGTTTGTGTTAACCAATTTCATTACTCAACAATCAACAACCGCAGAAAATAGCTACATCAAATAAAACATTACTGTGGCATCGGAAGATCCACAATAAAAAGGATAGTTGTTTGGTTCATAGCTCTGTCCTGCCAAATTAATTTTTTTAAATATCGTTTCGGCCATTCATAGAAACTTCAAAAAGTACCTAGTAATTTTATTGTTTTAAGTAATAAGATTAATGTAAAAAAATTTAAAAGGTCTATGTTTATTTTTTTAGAAGCCTATTTTTAATTTTTAGTAAAACAGATAACTACTACTTACTTGCTCAACTTAATTACGAAGCTATTTCACATTTAACGAAGAACTCTTTGTGAACGTACAAAAAACTTAAAAATAATAATTAATTTATAAATATACTTCAGTTATTTATCATCATTTTTATTAAGAACTAATTCAATCTATTGCAATTTTAAGAGTTCTAAATAAAAGAGTTTACTTATTTGGTTACTAATTATAATAACGTATAAATATTTTTGCGCATATAAAACAGATTTCTCACTATACATTATTAATTCTGAAAAATATACATTCATTTTAACTATTTTTTATAAACACTTACAAAACTTACAATTAAGTAGCAATTAATGTACATATGTATATCTGAACTCGTTATGGTCGACTTATTAATTATTTGTAATAATTTTTCGTGCATCTCTACTATGCAATTCTACATTATTTGTAGCTCGAGGACTGAATTGGCATTTACTTAAACCCTTTCACTGCTAAATGTGATCTTAATATTTACCTACATTTCATTTTTTGCATAAACATGTACTGATTTATTTGTTTCCTTTTTTTTAACGATTTAGGCTAAACGTACCGGTTTTGGTCACGTTAGGCCCAGTTTTAGACACTTGAGTAATTTTGATAAAATAACTTGAAAAATACGAAAAAAACATCATTGATGTTTCCATCGTAGTTAAAGATACATTAATTACACCTATAAAATCCATAAATCTTATATTTCACAGTTGTCAAAATAAAGTGGAAAATGTCCACAACTGGTACAGTGTTCAAAATCGGTGCTTCGACCCTATATAGAAAATATTTTGTATTTATAAAATTTTTCAATAAAATCACTAGTAGGTATAACACTTAATTTAGTGTAAAGTTAAGAACTAGATCGAAAAGTATAAATTTCGATATGACGTCAATTAATTCAAATTAACTTAAAGGTATTCAACTAGACCTAAAAATTTGCTGCTACAGATAATAAAACCAACACAAATAATCTTTAAATAAATTAAATAACAAAAATAAAATATTTCGAAATACTAAATTATAAAGACCATTACCCTTTTTTTTCAACTTTCATGATAAACTACAAGAGAATATCTTACATGAGAGTAAAACACGAAATATCTTCACATAACATTCCTCCTGTTATAAATACTTATCGCCCTCCAATCTTTGTTAAATTTATGTATCCGGGAAGATCAGAACCATCGGCATTAATTTAAGTGGATTTTTGTACGCTTTTTATCAGCTTTTCTCTTATTTTTATTTTCGTACATACTTGTTTTTCTTCTTACAGTTACATCACTCAAGTCTTATTTTATGTAAGTTGGTTGTTCTTTGATCGTGATGAGTCATTAACGCCTTCCTAATTAACATAGCTCTGAGTTTGTTTTAAATTTAAAATTAACAATTGTTGAGTGTGCTTAAATAAAGCTTGTAATTTAAATTCTAACATCTGTCAAAACTTTTGAACCGTAATAAATCATTTGAGGAAGAGCATTTTCCTATTTGGATGATATTATGTAGGCATATCCTATATGTATTTAAACGAATCCTAAAGGTGTTTCTTCGCAATGTTTTAAACGACGATAAAAATATTTTGTAATTACGCCTTCAATCAACTGTGAATAATGGCTTTCTCAATATACCAACTTGAAAAAATATTAATCGGAATTACAAATTGTAATTACACATCGTTATATTTAGTATATGAAAGACCAAAACAAAGCTTTTCTATTTTTGAAAATAATAATTAAAGATTTAAGATGTACAATTAATTTGTACTTTGCAGTTAATAAATTGTTACTTATGTTAGTGCTTTGCTTGTTTTTAAATGGTATAACTTTCAATTCATTGTTAGATTTTTTCAAAATGTCATAATTAGTTAAAATTTGGCGCGACCTTGTGGGAGTCTTATATAAACACTTTTATAGTATAATGATTCATACGTTATTACTGTATAATTAAGAATTAAAAGGCATTAAAAAAATATTTAATTAAAAAATTGTATAGTATTTGTAGTGGCTTAAAACTTCATTACCATCTTTAGCATTTTCTTTGTTTACTTTTTGAAATGGAACGTTTCGTTTTATTTACAAACATAAAAACTTAATCAGAACTGCTAAAGTGGAAAATACAGTTCTTTAGTGCAATCTTGACTTTATGGGTATTAACTTTTTTCGGGTCAAGAACGAAATGTTGCAATAAATATCGATTGCATTTTTAATACAAAATATTTGGAAGATTGCTTTGTGGTACGTCATAGCATTGCCAAAAAAAAAGATAATTACTGTTATAACGGTAAATGGTTTACTGTTAGAAAGCACTTTGTCCATCTTCAGTTTCAATAGCTTCCGTTTTTGTTATTTGTACTTGTTATTAACAGAAAAAAGTGAAAGTTGTCCCTAATATCTTTATTATAACGTCAAACAAATAGTTAACTTAAAAACATCAACCATCATAATTATTTAAAAAAAAAACAGCTTTGAAATTTGGACTTTAAAAACTTACAATTAAATCATTAGGTGCGGATGATTCATAAATATAATTTTATTTAAGTTAATGTGTTGTTTATGTGCATTATTTCACTTAAGGAAAATGAAAAAAATTGATTTATTTTCAAAATTAAACAAATTTTTGTATTAAAATAATTTATTAATTACTTTTCATGTACATTCAAACGTCCTATAACAGCGTTGATTGGTTCTGTATTGATTTCACAATGTGTTAAGATATATAATATGTATCGATCACAAAACCGTATTATAGAAGAATTATCGCTTTTTTGCACAGTATTCTTCGAGTTTCCGTTAGAAGGCGATTAACTGTACTACAATTTCATACTTACATAAACTGTAGGTCTGAAATTAAAATTACAATGGAACTTCGATATCTCGAATTTCAGGGGAAATGCTAAAAATTACAAGTTAATGAGTTTTCTGTTTATGGAGTATTTTGAGATACAAAGGGAATTAAGGGCTACAATTTTAACTTACAAGGGCACAACTTCTGAGTACATACTTAGAAAGTTAACTGGATAGAAATCAACCTGTATAAATAACAATAGAAAAAAAAGCATCAAACATTTCTGTGAATAGCTAATAAAATTTAAGATTTATTGCTACCAGTTAGGGGATTTCAAAGTGTGACGTCCTTGCTTTACTAACATCGACATATTGAATTTCGAGTTATAGAATACAGTAAAACCTCTCGTGCCGACCACCTCTAAAAATGGACAGTATGCTTCAGAACGGATTTATCGTAATTTAATTCTTCTTATAAAATTCTCTCTAAGACGACCACTCTCTAACCCGACCAAGACCGTTAATTAAAAATGCATTTACCTGCATTATTTACGATTCTAAGCCTCACTGACATTTTAATTTTTCATTGTCTGTAAAGTCAAAAATCTGCAGGCGTTTTTGGGAGCTCAAATGTGCACACTCGGCTTTAAGCACAATTTACAATAACCAACTTTAAAAACAATCGTATATGTTTATATTATATAATTCATTAGTAGTTAAAAATGTGTAACTCCAGTAGAACCTCTCTTAACGGACATCTCTCTTCAACGGACAATTTTAAAAAGTCCCGACAAAAAGTATAGGAAAATAATGTATTTAGGCCCCCTTTTCAACGGACACCTTTCTAACGGACGCGGACAGCCTAATTATGGTTAGCAAGAAACATATTTACCTCTCTTAAACGAACACTGACAAAGTCATAAAATTGAAAAAACGTCGTTTAATGCTCTGAAGGATTAAAATATCTTTCTTCCATTATACACAACAACACAAGTCTCCTGTAAATTGATTTTGAGGATTAGTTTTGTTTCTTTGACGTATTTCTTATTTATAAAACAAGTTCTCTTATCTACTCGTAAATAGGAAACTCGCCTTACATTAAAACCTTCCGGAAGTTTAGTTAAATTTAATTTACGAATTGTTGGGGCTTTATGAGAAGGCAATTGTAGATTCTAAAACTAAAAAACAAACAAAAATTACATCTTTTTTTAAAGTTAATTAATATTAAATATTAGCAAGATATTAAATTAGTTTTGACATATTTCATTTATTTTCTATTGTATTTTTTAATTCTTTGTATCTATATAACACATATAATACTGTCCGTTCAAGAGAGGTTTTACTGTAATACTTATTCACACAATTTTGAACGTTCCTTCTCACTTGCACTTATGCGATTCTTTGATCCAACTTATCCAAATATAAAATTGTACCAATTTTTTTTTTTTATTATTTGTAACGCAGAAGGGTATGAAAATACCCGCTATAACATTTCTAAACATAAAATGTAACCGTATTTGGTCTAAATTTAATTATTTGATTTCAAACAAAGAAGATGAATGTAGTCAAATCCAATAAATACGAAGATGTGCGCATTCGAGCGAAAAGTGGCACATTTCCGCGAGAGGAAAAGAAGCCACTTATTGAGATCGGGAATGTGCCACTTGAGCTTAAGAATGATTCACAATTATTTAGGTCAATAAATTAGACACAAAATCAGTTGAATAATTTTAATCGGTCCCTCTCACTTGCACCCACGAGATTTTTGTATCTTTTCGCTCCCTTCCACTTAATGCTATGGTAAATACATTTTTCGAACATAGAATCGATATTTACTACACTAATTTTAGATATATGATTTGAAAGAATGAAGAATAAGTAGACAAATGTAATAAATACGAAGATGTGCGCATTCGAGCGAAAAGTGGCACATTTCCGAGCGAGGGAAGCAAATGAAGCGCGACGCGCTTCATTTTCCCAAGATCGGAATGTGCCACTTTGAGCTCGAATGTGCACACTCGGCTTTAAGCATGATTCACAATTATTTAGGCCAATAAATTAGACACAAAATCAGTTGAATAGTTTTAATCGGTCCCTCTCACTTGCACCCACGAGATTTTCGTATCTTTTCGCTCCCTTCCACTTAATGCTATGGTAAATACATTTTTCGAATATAGAATCGATATTTACTACACTAATTTTAGATTTATGATTTGAAAGAATGAAGAATAAGTAGACAAATGTAATAAATACGAAGATGTGCGCATTCGAGCGAAAAGTGGCACATTTCCGAGCGAGGGAAGCAAATGAAGCGCGACGCGGAGCGGCGCGCTTATTTTCCCGAGATCGGAATGTGCCACTTTGAGCTCGAATGTGCACACTCGGTTTTAAGCGTGATTCACAATAATTAATTTACTTCCTAAATATCACAACTTTATTTATAATAACTTTGATTTAATAACAATATGATTCTGATAAATAATATCTGTATTTATTCTAACATATTATTTTTTATTACATTTACATTATCTATCTTTGTCTTTTTCTCTAAGACCACCACCTCTTCAAAAGACCAATTTGAGCAAGAACCAACGCTGGTCGTGTTAGAGAGGTTTTACTGTATAAATATTTATTAATAGTAGCTCATGCGGAAATAATATTTTCTTCGAGGGTTTAATGAAAGGGAGCGGCGTTTTTCTTCGCCTTCTTGCGGATTACGACTTAACGAGGTTCGAGTTATCGAGGTGCCACTGTATTAGAAAATCGGTCTCAACAACAAGTCGTTAATTTAGTTTTTTATTTTGATAAAAATTGTATTTTAATAACTTTAAAAGCTTTTAGAAATTTATTTACAATACTCATGACAAAACATATCTTGCTATTAAGAAAATTAGTGGTTTTCTTTTGAAAAGTTTCATAAAACAGTTTGTAATTGGGCGAACATTAACTTTCGCATTAAAGTGTCACTTAATGCTGTACTATTTTTCCTTTAATTGCATACTTGCATACCCTTTGCTGCATTTGCTATGGTTAAAAAATGAAACCTAACATTGTTTGCATACAAATGTTAACGTGAATGATGCTTTCGAAACATAAGCTTGGGTTATTTCGAGTAACCACAAGATCTTATAAATAATTTATTTCGAAATTATAATTTGGCGAGTAGAAATTTTGATTTATTATTGTATCTGATGCTCCAATTAATCACGTTACCATTTTTAAAAACTTAATTATTCGCGTTTGTGTAGAATTATAAAACGATTATAAAATAGGACAACTTTTACTTAGTTTTCCTGTATCCACAATGAAAAGACTCGATGCACCGTTGACAATTAACTCACCAGTTATAATAAAATATCCTAAAACAATTATCACAGTGTGCACTAAACACGAAGAGAAATACATGATAAGCTTTACTTCGAAACTTTACTACTTTCTCGACATTTCGCGAACAACTGTTACTTCAAAACCTTCAGCAGCTGGACCGACCTGTCGGTGCCCCTTCTGCTTCTTTTGGATGGGCTTGTATTGGAACCCATTACTGCTCTTTCCGCCGAAAGCAATTTTATTATGTTTGTAATCGCTTTCCGATTCGGTTATAACATTTCGACTCTTTTTTTCTTCGGAATACGAGAGATTTCAATGTTAAGTCGAACCACAAACCCAACATTTTCATTTCGGTCATTTTTGAATTTAATTAATTTTTTTCCAGATTGTTTATGTAAAATTATGTATTTTATATGAAGATGTTAAACTTATAAAGATTTTAACAACAAATAATAACAGTTTGTTGCAAAATACGATATTTAATTAAAAGTTTTTTTGGAGGAATTACCTAATTGAATACTTACAATAAATAGAGTCCGAAATTGTCTTTTTTGTTATGTTAAAATATATGTACACTCATCCCTTAATTTACGCGAATTTATATTTTATGCGAATTTTTTTATCCTAAAAAAATTAAGTTTTCTGCTACGGAAAAAATATTGTAAGAAAAACGAATGTAAGGTATGAAAACATTTATTTCGCGCAAATACGTGAAATGCGTTCATTTTCGAACGTATTAGGCCTTAGTACGTCCGAAACCGGTGCTAATTCAAAACCCCCAAAATCGGCCAAAATCGAGAAAAAACATGGATGTTAACCCATGTTTTTTTGAAAAAAATAGAATTGCTTTATATTGCAAGGGGATGTTCCTACGTACCCCTAGCAACTAAAGCCATTGTAATTTCCTGGCGCTTTCGCTCTAAAATAAAAATTTTCGATAAAACTAAATAAATAAAAAAAAATATACCTTTATTCACAAAAACAATAGTAGCGCTCTCATTTTCGATGCAATCATTACAAGCGAGACGGATTCGGAATTCTGAGACCTTTCTACATAAGATACATGTAAAATAAGTGTAGGGCTCAACGTAAATTTTCGAAGTAATGAAAAATTGCAATTTTTGGTCCACGTTTTTGCACTAAATTTTACTTTAAAAAAATTGTAGCGCCGTTATTTGTGGACGGATCTTTAAAAACTATAGAGATTTGGATTTGGCAGCCTTTTTGGCTTTGGATAGGCCCAGAAAACCATAGGCGTGCTATTTCAAAGCTTTGAGAAAAACGTTTTTCTTTTTGAAAAAACATGGATTTTAACTCATGTTTTTTTGGCAAAAAATGAAAAAAATAGAATTGCTTTATATTGCAAGGGGATGTTCCTACGTACCCCTAGCAACTATATCCGGTGTCATTTCCCGGCGCTATCACTCTAAAACAAAAATTTTCGCCTATTTGAAAAATTAAATTTGACTTTAAAATGAAACTTTTAAAACGCAATAACTTTTATATTTTTAAGAAGTACGCGGAATACGTTCATTTTTGATTCTATTAGGCTTTAGTACGTCCGAAAACGGTGCTAACTCAAAACCCCCAAAATCGAGAAAAAACATGAATGTTAATCCATGTTTTTTTTTTTTCAAAAAATAAAAAAAATAGAATTGCTTTATATTGCAAGGGGATGTTGGTACGTACCCCTAGCAACTATATCCGGTGTCATTTCCCGGCGCTATCACTCTAAAACAAAAATTTTCGCCTATTTGAAAAATTAAATTTGACTTTAAAATGATACTTTTAAAACGCAATAACTTTTGTATTTTTAAGAAGTACGAGGAACGCGTTCATTTTCGATTCTATTAGGCCTTAGTACGTCCGCAACTGTTGCTAACTCAAAACCCCAAAAATCGGTCAAAATCAAGAAAAAACATTGATTAACCCCTTTTTTGAAATTGGGAAAAAAATATGTTAAGTCTGGGAGAAAACGCGTTTGAAGCTTTCAAAACGTATGTTTTACCTTCTTCGCTGGTGTCTTGCGCTTATTGTTATCAGTCGGGTAATCTAATCACTTTATCTAGGTGCCAAAGTGATCACATTAAGCGGCGTCTACTGTATATATAAAATTTCAATATTGTTTTGTTAATTGAAAAAAAATTACTAATTTTTGTAATTTTTTTTTTCTCTTTGTCTGTTAAGTTTGGGAAATCAATATGAAAATACTTGTAATTAAGTACATGTGATTATAAAGGACGCTTGTATTTATTTTTGCTTAAGTGCGCCAAGTATCCATGCACTGGCCCTGGTAATAAAAGTGTTCTTATTAGTATTTTTTTTCTAATTATTTCTCTTTATTAAAGGCGCGAGTAAATATATTATAT
The DNA here is from genome assembly GCA_036325965.1 of Sinopyrophorus schimmeli. Classification (NCBI taxonomy): domain Eukaryota; kingdom Metazoa; phylum Arthropoda; class Insecta; order Coleoptera; family Elateridae; genus Sinopyrophorus; species Sinopyrophorus schimmeli. The sequence continues at coordinate 2,111,750 of JARFIZ010000282.1, forward strand.
TACGTTATATCAAATTTCAAAATAGAATTAGAAAAAATTAATTGCTTTATTGTCGATTCTATTTTTAAAACAATACCGTCTGAAGATTTTTTGCACTTCGACAGACAATGCCACTTCGCAACACGAGTATCAAAAAAGTTTCTGATCATATAAAGATTTATGTTTGTACTTATTATACTTATTTTAAATGTTTTTTCAATATGTTCAGCAATATTTGTATTTTTTTTAAATTGCTATTAACGAAAAATAACAACGTTTGTCATTGGATAATTTTTTTTCATGGAAATAATGTGGCATTTCATGATACAGAGCTCAAAATTATTGATGGGACAAATTCTTCAGTAAATATACCTAATTCATATGAATATACACCTAATTCTGTTTTTACACGATAGATACGTTTTTGAACAATATGTAAAGTAAAAATCGTGGAAAAAAGACATTGTATCTATAGAAGAAAAGAAGATTTATTCATGATCTAAAAAATCTTTAAAAATAATTTTATAAAAACCAATTGAAAATATTTGTTTTAAACTTATTATTTTATTTAAACAAAATATACATGTAATAATATTTAAAAAAAATTTCATGGACGAAGATATCTGTTTTAGAAATAATTTTTTTACTCCTACTCATTTTCACCTTCTCATAATCATATTTCTATAGGTTTTAAAATTGTTTTATAAAAATTTTAGAAATTAGATTGAACTGGTCGTGTCGAATCAAAATGATTTGTGTAAAAAGAGAATGAAATATTAATGCATTTCTATTTTTATTTTAAATTCATATATAGGACCGAATATATTTTTTTTTGATTTAGTCTTTCTAAGAACCTATATTCACTGTAAAACGAGGTTTAAGCGCATTTTAGAAGAAAAAATAATTTTAATACAATTTAACAATCAAATATTGTAAGGAAATTATGACGGCTATAATTGAATGCAATAAAAATATTTTTGTTTAAAAAGAGCGAGAACGTTAGTAATTATTTTATTACTTCTATTTTGTTTTAATTTAATTTTATAATCAATTAATTACAAAATTAATAAGAAGTCCTCAAAGGTTTAGTACTGATATTGTTTAATAATTCAAAATGGTTAATTTAGATTTGTGGATCTATTTGTCCAAAATTGTTTGCAAGTTTATTGGAAATAAGACAGTTATCTGAATAGCGAGGTCGCTGAAACCTTTTACCTTCCGCACTGATGCGGAAATAAAAGAATTTAAATCGTATTGTTTCTACCAATTGCGTGTATAAATACTTTACAGATACATTTATAGATAATAATTACTCATTGTTTCTATTCGCCATATTCTTCCTGGTGAATTCCTATAATTACTTCAGATTTTATGCAATTACTCATCATTACCTCAACTTTTTTCATAATGAATTAATATTTATCAACCAATATTAATATTGATCTTTTTTGTTACAGAGAGTCGAAACGCATATTAAAAACAAAGCCGTCACCCAAAGCACAAAAGTCGAAACAACAATGACAAAATACTTTGCAAACTTTCATGCTAGTTTACAACAATTGGAAAAAAAACTTAAAGAAAATATTGCCGAAGTAAAGAAGAAAAACGAAACGACACTCTTGGAAATGAATATAGAACTGCTGACAAATATACGACACTTAAACAGCCTCATAAGCATCGCTAAAACTCTTAACAAATCGCAAACAAACGTAAAAGTTAACGTGCAGACTATTATTCAAAAACTTGAGATGGCCTTACAACTGCCATGTTATTTGATCGAAAATAAACAACGGATCGATAATATTGAGTAAGTTATAAGGTAACATGAGGAAAATTAATGCTCTATTCGTTCTTTTTTCTGTTGCAGATTTGTTACCGATGATTTATTAACCAATTTGGAAGACCACTTTGAAATTAAACTTGATAAAAATTTGAAAGGATATCAGCTTGTTAATGACGAGGATCTTCCTAAAGATTACGATGATTCGCTGCCTTCCGAATTATCTTTATTATCGTTCGAGGAATTAAATTCCAACATTAAACAATCAAGGCGCGATTCTACCTCGTCCATTTCGCCTATTGGTTCTTGCGATGGGATGTCCTCATCTGAAAGTAAGTTACAAAGTAATTCATACATAATTACTGTTAAATTGTTAATATCTCTCAGACAATCGGTAACACTGTCAGTAGTTATATATAACATATTAGTAGATACTGGATCAAGTATTGTTGTAACAACTTTTTTTCTTTGTCAATTCAGAGGTGTTGATTACGAATTTCGAGGTAAAAAAAATTAACACATCACATCTTTGCAAAGAAGCGTTTTAGTTTATTTACTTATTGTTGATAAATGTCTTATTATTATATTTTAGTGGCGTCTTCTTTTTGCAATTATTTTGTAAACATAGGCTGGGTTATCTCTTACACACGTCCACCAATAATTGTCTGCAAGTATAATTGACATCAAAAATTTCTTGCTAAAGCAAAAACCCCTTTTTGGGCGGATATTGTGACACCCAAAAGAGCTATGGTAACATGCAAATATCTAAAATGTTTTTTTTTAGGGGGCTAACCACATATCTATATCTAAAAGGCAACTTTCTACTTCTTTCTAGTTTCCTCTCGTAACTTATTTTATGACAAAGATTTAGATCAAAAAAAGTGGACGTTATTATGAAAAAGATTTGGATTCCATATATGTAATTTAATTCGTTTTTTTGCAAAAATGTGATGTGATGCTAATTTTTTATTGTTGCTCTGATAACTTACTTATGAACAGAATTTAAAAAAATTACATACTTATCATAGCCTAAATGTTTGTTGACTTGTGTTTTTCAACAGTAAAACAGAACATTGTTGATAAATTACTTTATTTGTAATTAAATTTTATAAGGAATTTTCTATAAGGATCTGTATTTAGATAGTTTATAAGACAAGCCGTTTACAAAAAAAATCAAATTTTCCGAGTATTTTGCATGTTATTTAAATAGAAAATGGAAAAAATAAAATAGACATCTGTAAATATCAACATTAAAAGCTCATATTTGACTGATATATATTGTTTGAGATGATCTATCAAAATTTGAAAAAAAATTTTTTTTGAAGATCTAAATGTAAGTCCATACATACGTATTTGCATAAAGCTACAGAAGTTCCAGTAATTGGATTCATATAGCTTATCAGAGTGATACTGTTCTTGTTAAATTAGTTTGTTTGCTTTGTAGGTATGTCAATATTAAGTTACAACTGATATTTTAAAAATTGATATCAAGAGCTAGGACTTTACCATACAACATTTGAGAATCTTAAGATTCTAAAAGTGAACTAACTTTTAAGTTATGCACTTGCAATTTGCATGTTTGTTTTTGTTGTGAAGTTGTAACTTGTGGAAGTAGGCATAAGATAAAGCTGTGCTTAGTTTGGCACACAGCAAACGTATGCAAATAAGCATGTACCATTAAGGCACAGAATTCTCATGTAAAGAAGAAGTAACCTTTTTGGCCGATTTTGGTAATATATTCCTGGAGTTTGAAATATACATATATCAATTAGAACCTCATAATGAGAGGAATTTATATCTTTATCGAGGGTGATTACAATGTTGAAAATTGCTTTTAAAGTTAAACGAAGCTTGAGAACATGTCGTTTTTAATTATTTTTAATTCGTGACAGGTATCCTAAGAAAGGAACTACTACATATTTGTTAGAATTAACCATTTGAGTACAAACAGAACTTAGTACACTAACAATAGATAATATATAATATTTAATCATTAAGTAAATCGTTAAAAAATATTTTCAGCATTTGCTAAAAGTAGCAAGAAAAACTCTCTTTAATAGGTAAAAGAAGAGAGAAAAATTTGTTCAAAAAAAAATATATGTAAGTTTTTTCGACAAAAGGAAATGTATACAGAAAAACTCACTAATCAAAAGATGCAGAATTACCAAGTCCAAATAGAGTTATTGTTAAATAGAAACAAAATATGAGCGCAAAATTGAATGAAAAGTATACTTCATGTATGATCAGATATCCTGTTATTTATATAATCTTCTCATAATAAGATTTTTTTAAAAAGTAGCTCCTACAACTTAGAAACTCGTAAAACGAAGCTTGGAACAACACATAAACTCGGGTATACGCGGAACTCTTCTGTTCTTATAATTGTTGATAATACAATTCAATTGATAATCAAGTTAATCATTAATGATGAATATGTTGGTGTTTCAGTCTCTTGGGAGACTAATTTTACCGCTACATCTAATATCTCTTGAAAACTTTCAAAAGGGGATTGTTTCTTTCTAATACAATATAATCGACTCAATTTCTATCAAAAGCATTTTAAATGAACATAATTAAAGAAGAAAATCATGTAATTAAATTTACCTGCAAAGTTACTCGATTTTCATAGAACTTTCCATGTCTAAAATTATTTCTTTTAAATTCAAAGTAAGTATTACTTTTTGCAATTTTATTAAAACCGTTCATATTTAAGCTCATGGGTATTATTTTTTGTAATTTAGATATTTTAAACTTCCCGCAGAATAAATACTAAAACATGGCGACCCTCAGCTATCATATGCAGGAAAGTCGATTCTGCGCGTACAAATTCCAATCGCTCTAAACAAGTGTCTAATTCTGTCAACTATTTTGTGATTATGGTTAGGTTTCATTTTTATCCAAAAATCAAAATAAAAATTTGACTATTCGCTACTAAATAAATACGAAACACAACATCGTAAATGTAAGTATTTCGCAGATACTTTAGTTGATAACTGGCTTTAAGAAACGTCACTGAACTTATGGCATGCAGGAGTTAAAAAGGTCATATAAACAAAGATTTATGGTATTAACATAAGCTTATTTTAACAATAGGTATGGAAATATGCATAAAAGCAAAGACTGTTTCGTTTATTTAATTTCGAAAGATACCAATCATGAAATTGTCAAAACTATTACGGTCTGTTTTAACTTGAGACTATTTATAACATACATATCTACTTCGTACGTTTATGCTATTCCAGGCAAATAATTCCATTTGATGCCTTGAGATTAAAGAATACAAAAAGTGTATGTATGTATGTATTTTTTAAATACTGTGGAATTGGAATGGGTTAAATAATTTAAAATTACAGATACTGGCATCATTTACTAGTTTTATTGTCGATAATATAAGCAGAGAATATCGTTTAAAACATCAATGTTCCTAAAGATAGCAGTTTGTTAATCTCAATAGTTTTACAGTGTTAAAAAGAGTTATTTTCCTATTAAATTATGCATATATGTAACGAAATATGATTGTTTTGTAAGCTGGACAGGATTGTTCTTTATTTACCACTAGCAGACTCGCCCCGGCTTCGTATGAGTATTGATTTATTATTTTTATCCAAATAAAATATAAGGATATTACTCAGGGGTAATTTAGTTTTTTATTGGTGAAAAACACCGTACACCTTAGAGTTCTTAGATTTCTGATTATATACCTATATAGGTATTAGTGAAATAATTTTTAGAATCGGTTCAGTGGTACCTGATATTACCTCTTACAAACAATCATATTTTACCTCTTTATACTATTAAGTATAGTTAATTTCTAGATGATTTTAATCGAAACAGATATAATTTTTTTTGTCTTTGGCATTTTACTTAATAGACTCAAATGCCAAAAATTTCTTAAACCGTGGTCGTTATAGTATGTAAGAGAAACCTACAATGGATGTATGATTTTTTAACAATAATTTAATTAACTTGTTGCATTAAGTATTTTTAAAACGCATTCGAATTAATAAAACGATTCTTAAAAGAAAATGCACGGCCTGTTAACACCAAACATTTTCTCATTTCGGCGAAGAGAGAAACTGTGAAACTAACAATATACTTAATACACGTATGAAATGAAAAATTTAATATCACAAATAAAAGTAAAATACTGACATTATTTTTTTAAGAGCTTTAAATTTCTAGTCTTGTAATCGAGGTGCACCAGGGTGCAATGTATTTGTGTTTGTATTAACATTATAAGTTGGTTTACTGCCAATTTCTATAATATTAAAATTAAAATTCAACATTTTTATGGATTTGTTTTTCACCACTAAAAATGAGTGTATTTCCCTAAAATAAAACATATTCTCAATAATCGAAACATTTTTAATGCACAACTCATTAAACTAGAAATTATTTTTTTTTAATTTGTCTTATCAATGATAAGTTATTATTGAAAGAATTTATTTATCTTATGTAATATTAATGTTATTTGGTCATATCTTGTTATTGCTTATTTTAATTTCTGCAAATCCAATCATGCTTAAAGCAAAATTGTTTGTGAACGATACTCTGAAGTGATTCATTGTTTAATTCATTGGTTAATTATGAAAGACATTGTTGCTTTCTGTTCAGATCATGTATGAAAAGATAAGCAAAAACTTAAATAGAATATAATTTGCATAGTTAACCACTTTTCACAATTAATATTAAAATCGCGAAAACTACTGTAGGTGTGCGCTGGTTGTTTAGAGAAATTATTAATTTAAATCTATGATATTAGTTAACTTAACAAAATTCATATATTTTATTCAATTCATTTTTTATTTTCTTATTTTATGAATAAAATAGAATATGCTATTCAAAGCAATATTATAGTATACCGTTAACGATATTTTTCTTACTCGCAATTACGCTATGTTTAGTTCCTCCTGGACAACATTTTCTTAACGCTCTTAAACCAATTCGCAACGAAAATATATTTGAACCTTTTATGAATATTCCAGCAAGAATAATGAATAATACAGTAGCAACTGGTGCAATGGACTTGAAAATAGGTAAATCTGCAATATTATTAATTTATAAAACTAATAGGGTATTGTTATAGGTGATCGTGAAAACGTCGTAGTCACACATTTAATAACTCCAGAAAGTTTCTATGTCCAAGTAGCTAAACAAAGCGGTAGTCTTAATCAACTTGCCTTGCATATTAGCCAATATATTCAACATATAGCACCATCTGTAGCCAATCCCGAAAAAAGTAAGCAATTCATTTAAAAATATGATCCACCATATTTACTACATCAAATTATTTTTAGATAAAATTTACATTGTAAAATACGAAACTAAAGAAGCTCCAACGGCTTGGTACAGAGGACGGGTAATAGACATTATTACAACCGATGATGATGAACCACTCTACAACATTTTTTTTATTGACTATGGCAACACTCAGATCCTTCCTTCTACTAAGTGAGTGAATAATATTTATTTTCTTTTTTATCTTATTTATATACAAAACTTTTTATTAGAATGCGAGAAATTAATCCAGGTCTTCTCAAGCCAGGTGCATTTGCCTACCATTGTAAATTATTTAACGTTTATCCAGTGGGGCAAAGTTGGGATAAAAGCACAATGATACTTATGGCTCAAATAATTACTGGGTAAATATGCAACATCAAACTTTATATTGACTGTTGAATTTCATTTTTTGTTAATCTGTAATTAAAGTGAAATGAAATCTAAGGAAACGTCATTCCATCAGGAAGGTTTTTCCAACAGGTAGTTTACATAAATTTTAGTATATAAACTACTCTGGCTATACTTTGCACGGTTGTTGTCGTATAACAATTTTTACTGCTTATGAAGTTTTATACAATTGGTTTTATCAACATGTTTAAATTGTTTATTTATTACCTCTTAAATACCCTTTCGTATGACTTCGTTTTACATTCTGTTTTTATAACGAATTTACCATAATGTTGTGGATATATTGTGTAACAAAACAATTTAATTATTTTTTTTATCGTTTCTATTTGTGAAAATCAGAAAATGCTTTCAGTATAAAATAAATTTTGTTTATGCACAAACAATTCTTGATCTTCTAAGAACAATGATTACTGAAAATTATTTTTAGATAATCTTTATACATAATGGCTAAAACAAATTGTATAATTAATTCTATAACACTTTGATATGCTTGTTCCCTTATTAGTTTAGTTTCACATTAAAATAAAAACTTATATATTTTTTATGTATAGAACTGATGTAGTTGTGGCCGTCCTAGAAAAGTCAGGAAATCTTCTAGAAGTTGATTTATTGACCATTTCTGGAGGAGAAATGGCATCAATTCGGGATGCACTTATTTTTATAGGTCATGCAGTCCCAAATCCAAATCAATCAGACCCTATTAATATTATAAATACCAAGGTAAAAAACACTTATATAAATACTTATTTATTAATAATGTTTCTACAGAGTATTAAGCCCGTTGTTAAATTAAACACAAAGACTGAACACTTTAAGAGAGGATCTTTTATTGACGTTAATATTTCGTATGTGGTTAATCCTCATCAACTGTTTGTGCAAGTGGTATGTATATTGTATTTTACATCATAATTTGAAAACTTTTCTATATTTTTTTTTCAAAACAACCCATCTATAAATTAGTTTATTACGAATATTTTGAATTAAAAAAATTCGATTGTTGCCCCATTTGTTGAATAGAACTTCTTTGTATATCTTGATAAATGAATTAGTAGCGTTTTAGTATGCTGACTTCTCCCAATTACTTTTAATGCAGACATTTATTATTTTTTTAAGTTATACAATAAAATATTTTTTTAATGTTTTAGGCTGATTATGCACATCATGTAGAACATCTTAGCAATGTAATGGCAAATTATTATAATACTAAAAAAAATAAAGGAAAATCTACAGGTAAAAACAAAGGAGATAGTATCTACGTTCCGCGACAAGGTGCGTACGAAATTGTTTTGAATAATCCAAATTGAAATTGGTATTATAGATATGATAGTTGCTGTTCATATGACTGATGAAAATACATACAAATGGTGCAGAGGCACAGTATTAAGCACGCAAACCGGTTTTGGTATGGTTAGTGTTTATTTAGTAGATTTGGGAAAAACTGTAAATGTATCCTATATACAATTACGAAAGTTAGCAGAAAGGTTTAGGAGTCTTGATTGTCAGGTAGGTTACTAGTTGAATGTGTCTCATGTTTATGTATCATTTAATTTGCAGGCCATAAAAGTTTCTTTGGCAGATATTAAGCCAACTAATAATAGAAGCAAATGGAATCAAGATCCAATTGATTTTCTTAATACTTATATAGTAAATAAGACCAGGCTTCGTTTGTTTGTGGTTGATAATATTAATGAAATATCTGTCGTTTTATATGAATGTTACGCTTCCATCGATGTGTGCGTTAATGCAGTTTTGGTCGCTGAACAATTTGCCGAATCATCAGGAAAATTGTAAGTTAGTGTTTATATCTAGAAGTCTCGTACCATTTCTGTTATTACAGCTCCGAAAAAGTGCAGTATTTTAAAGAAGATATGGAAACACAAACTCTTCAAGAATCTTATATGAGTAATTTAATAAACACAATTCAATGTTCAAAAACGACATTTGAAGATACAAATAGCGAATCAGAGGATGATAATGTAGTGCGTAGACCTGTACGCGTTCTTCTTGTAAAAAGTCCAGATTTACTATATCTAGCAACAAATGAAGAATCTACACAAAAAGTACAAAGAGATTTGCATATTGCATTACAATTGTTTTATAGTAAGCAACCTAAAGAAACAAAAAATTGGTTCCCAAAAGATAAATGTGTTGCTTATGATAAAGAAACAAAGGAATATTTTAGAGGCATGATTATTGAGAAATTTGATGGTAAACTTTATCAGATCATGCTTCGCGATATTGCAAAAGAAATAGTAGTGTCAACAGCAGAATTATATGCATTGCGTGAACAATTTACACGATTTCGAGAAGGCGCAGTACGTTGCCACTTAGCTAACATTACACCTGCAGGAGATAAAAGTAAATGGAGTGCCATATCAGTTGAGTTTTTAAAAGAAGTTTTTGAAAAACAATCTCGCACTTATATTAGCACGAAAGGACCGATAGATTTGAAACGAAAATCGATGCCTGTTGTTATGTGGTATGCTGAAACGAAGTCCGGTGGAGCATTAGAGCCTTCTAGAACTATTTTACATAACATTAATAAGTTATTGGTGAAAAATGGGTTGGCATTTAACATTCAACGCTGTGTAAAGAAAATGAAATTGGTATGTTTGTTGTATATACATATCTAAATTATATTAATTTGATTATACACAAAATAATATGTATTGTTTAACAGAACGAATCTGAAGAAACTCCAACGTCATCAACTGAAGCTCTTGTCAATGATGATCCTTTTGATTCCTTAGTATCATCTGAAAGACCATCAGAAGATTATATGGAAATATCGGATACGGAAAACTGCTTAGATGAATTTAAAAAGGTTGAAGATGATAAATCGACTAATAATACTACAAATAAAAATAAAAACAAAAAGACTGATGAACCAGAAATAGAGAACGAATCTGGTTCAGACTGGTTACCTGTCCGTCCTTTTCGGACTACTAATTTTTATGCATATGCTACATTCGTAGATGACAATGCTAACATATATGTCCACGATGCTAGTTTTGCTCCTGTTTTACACGCGATGGAACAAAAAATGAAAGAATACTTTGATAAAACACAATCAGAACCGGTAGGAACAATTTGGGCTGTAGGACAACTGTGCACAGTGAAATATTTTGTTACTAAGAATTGGTACCGAGGTAAAGTAACAGAAGTAGCGGATGAAGTAATTAAAGTACTCATGATAGATTATGGAAATGAGGAAGATTGCAAACATGAAGATTTGCGATTTGAAGTAATGTATCTAAATTTACCGGCATTCGCAAATTGTGTTAAACTGTTTAACGTTTTTCCTAAAGTCGGTTCTAAATGGTTCACGTCGGATTTAGACGAACTTCATAAACAAGTAGTTGAACATAAGGTGAATGTTACTTTAAAAGGAAACCTTAAAAGAAAGGTTGTGCCAGCTATTTTAGAATTAGGAGATATTAATGTTAACGAGTATATGCTACAACACAGCCCTAATTTAACTAGTTGTAGAGAAAAGAAGAACGTAAACCCTACATCAGAAAATGATGTTATTATAGAAGAAGAAACGTTTATGGAGTATGGTAGTTTACCAATTACTGTAGATCAGCGTTCTTTTAAAAAGACTCCTTTATCTCTATCTTTAATTGGACAAAAAGTAAAAGTCATAGTTATAAGTATTGTGAGTTATAATAGAATAGTGTTTGAATTAGTCAATGCCGAAAATATGACACAGTACCATAAATTATTCAAAACTATATCTAAAGATATTGAAGTGAAAGCCTCAAATCAACCAATTTTATATAATATAAATGTTGGAGACGCTTGCGTTTGTCAATATTCTCAAGATGGTTTATGGTACAGAGGCGAAGTTACTAGTTGTGAAAACATTGATGAATGTGGAGTTGCAATATGGTTTGTGGATTTTGGAAATTTTGAACTTGTTCCAAGAACTGCTGTGCGAGCTATACGACCCGAATGGTTAGAATTACCAATTATGCATTATCGAGCTGAAATTGATAACATTAAAATGGGAGATGAATCTCTTACAAATGTTATTATTGAACATTTAGCCCAGTTTTGTAATACTGTTAAAGAGTGCGAGTTTGTATCAATGAATCCCTTGAAAGTAAGATTGTATGAGAACGATGATAATCTACTTTATCAATCTTTAATTGATAATAATTTGTTAATAGAAAATGACTGAATAATATTCATACAACAAAATAAGTAGTTTAAGATTTTATACAAAATAAATTTAGTTTTGTTTAATAAGTTTAGTTTGTACTGTTCCATGTGTTGTAGCATCATCTTTTTTCAAATTAAATTTATTAATAAAAAAGTTTAATAAAGTGTTGTTTTTAAGTTGTTTAAATTTTTTTAATTGGTAAGCAGTCTTTTACATTGTAGATTTTTTTTAATTGAATAAATTTTATATTATATAAAAATCAATCACTATTTAAAGTAAATATAGAAAATGAATAAAATCAACTGCAAATTAAAAAGTACTAATATATAGCCTATGATATAAATAAGTACTGGAACTTAATGTACAATAAACAATCGACATTTATTGTGAGACATAATACCTATCCAAATAATAAAAGCAATGAATCATGTAGGTACTAACTGATCTTTCTCTTTTAAAAACATGTGGAGACGATTCTGTATATTGACTGGAAAATTAAATAGCATTTTTTTTCGAAATTCTTTACTTTTAGGACTTAGTGCCATCAAACTTATTATTTAGATTAGTTTCAGGTATCATCCGGTTAAGTTTCAGTACCTATTCGTCTTACAACCGGTTGAAGCATTTATAGGAATTTTAGTTTTGTTAGGTATTGTTGTATATTCACTGCAACTCAATTGTCAAGCATGTGTTTAATTTAGGTTAGAGTTCTTTAAAGTTTATAAGGAAATAAATAAATAAAATGAAGTTTTCTTACAAAGTAAGCAATAAGAAATTATTAAATTGATTAAAGTTGTAGATAGTGTCAAATTATTATTTGTTTTTAGTATTTTGAAGTTGATTCCAAATTAATCACGTTTTAATATTTTTAGTTCAGTAATCTTCTGGGAACTGTATATCGGGAAGGTAATCTTCTCTTCTCGTCTGATGGAAATTCTGTAATAAGCCCTGTCGGCAATCGTATCACAATTTATGATTTAAAAAAGTAAGTTAATTGTTAATTTAAAAACCTATAATTTAATTATTTTATGCTGTTTTAGTAACAAAGCATCAACATTACCAATAGAAAGTCGTTATAATTATACTGCACTAGATTTAAATCCTAATGGATGTGTACTTGTTGCAATTAATGAACAAGGTGATGCTCATATGATAAGCCTAATTTCACAAACAATAATTCACAGATATCGTTTCAAAAGAAAAGTAAATGCTGTAAAGTTCAGTCCTGATGGAAGACATTTTGCAGTTTGCAAAGAAAGCAATGGTATATTTCTTATATAATTATAATATTTTTGTTTCTAAAAATTGCTTTATTTTAGTATTCATATTTAAAGCTCCAGGACCATTTTCTGGACAGTACAATGGTTTTATCATGGAACGGGTTTTTCATGGTGCTTTTGACGAAACAACATGCTTGGATTGGTCATATGATTCTAAAGTGTTATGTGTTGGATCAAAAGACATGAGTGTTAAGTTGTATCCATTAGATAAGTAAGATTGACAAAATATATTTATTACGAACATGTTTTAATCATTGTTATTGTAGATGGCAAAACTTTAATTTCTACACACTAGGAAGTCATAGTGATGTTATAGTAGCGTGCTTTTTCGAGCAGAACAGTTTAGATTTAACAACTATAAGTCGTAATGGTCACACTTGTATTTGGGAAAGCTCTATTAAAACAAGTGATCTTGTACCAGATGACGATATCCCCAGGAAGAAGAAAAAGGTTATTAAAATTATGTTTTTTTTTCTTTCTAATTTGACTGACGTTTATTTATAGAATAAGAACACACAATTAGTAGAAGACGATGTTGATGTTTCAAAAATTGTTGAAAGAACAGAGGACGAGATATCTGCGGCTTTAAAAGATACCAAAATAGATGAATCAGAAGGAAAAAATAAACTGTATTATAAAAGATTGGCTCGACATTATTTAGCAGACGAAGTTCGTAAAGATAATAAAGGCGCTGTGCTAACAGCTGCTGCTTATCATAAGAGTACAAAAATTTTAGTTACTGGTAAGTTTTTATATTGTCTATGTTTTATTAATTTAATAATATATGCTTTCCTAGGTTTTTCTACTGGTGCATTTTTTATTCACGAACTACCTGACGTTAATTTAATTCATTCTTTGAGTATATCTGATCAAATTATTTCAACAATTAATTTTAATATAACAGGCGATTGGATTGCTATTGGTTGTAAAAGTCTTGGGCAATTACTTGTATGGGAATGGCAAAGTAAGTGATGTACTGTTTTCATTAATTGACGCACTGAGTTTTTGCATCAATTTATTACGAGTTATAGCATTTTGAAAATTTGATTTTTCGAAATATTTACCAATTAAAAGTTTTAAGTGCGGTTTTATCTCCAAGACTTCACATTAGATCATATCTCCAAAAATTTTCTAAATCAAAATTTATAAAATAAAGCAGTCATTTCAAATAGCATATCATTGATTAATCTTATCCGAAGATTTAAAATCTGAAAGGGAGTTACGAATTTTTTTCAAACGTAATGTAAAAAAAATGTCGATAAGAAATGAGCGTTAATAATATAATGATCTATTTTTATTTGCTACCCCATAATTTTTTAAATACTTGTCGCGATTTTAAGAAATTATCAGTAATTGTTAACAACAATTAAATTAGGTAGTTTCTGATAAGCAAATGTAATATATATTATCGATAAATTTTGTATGCACGCTTTAAGCAAAATCGATCTAAAAAAAACAATTAAAAAGTTTTAGCACATTTTATTGAAATTTTTTATACTATTAAATATTTCTTTATTGATTATTAGTTGAATTAAGTACATAAACTGTTTCAAAATTTTTATAGCAAGTAATAAAATATTTAATGCCATTTCGTAATAATTTATTTTTTTTAAATTTAAACGTTATTTTAACATGAAACTGTATACACTTATATTGATGCTATTAATTCTTCAAAACGGTGGTTGTGTATTTAGTAAATCCTGTAAATGTTCTAGAAAAGCCATCTCAAAATCTTTTATCGGATTTAATCCTATTGAGAATGGTTCAGAAGACCTTTCTTGTCGAAGATTTTGTAATGTTCAGGAAAGAATCAAATTTCTTAGTCCTTTGAACGAATAGCGTAATATTTATTGTGACAAAGAAGTAATATGTTAAATGTAAATTTGACACAAATTAATTTTGTAGATTAACATGGAATAAAACTTAAGAACACTACAGAGTTTTATATTTATCAAAAAGGTTAATTTAAAATTCAATTTTAGGTGAAACATATGTTATGAAACAACAGGGACACTCAAATAACATGTCCTGTCTTTGCTATTCTCCAGATGGTCAGTATTTAGCAACAGGGGGCGAAGATGGGAAACTTAAGCTATGGAATGTCCAATCCGGCTTCTGTTTTGTTACATTTCATGAACATTCAAGTGCTGTTACATCAGTTGCATTTAGTGGAAATAAAAAATTTGTAGTATCTGCTAGTCTTGACGGTACTGCTAGAGCATACGATATCATAAGGTAAACAATATAAATAAGAAACATTTTTTATTGATTGACCAAAATTTTTATTTTTAGATATCGTAATTTTCGAACCCTTGCATCCCCAAGACCTGTGCAGTTCTCTTGTGTAGCTGTTGACCATAGCGGAGAATTTGTTGCTGCTGGTGGTCAAGATGTATTTGAAATATTTTTATGGTCTGTAAAAATGGGACGATTACTTGAAATTCTTGCTGGTCACGAAGGACCTGTTGTAAGTGTAACAATAAATAATCGTTAATTAGAAGAATATTTAACAACAAACTGTACATATAATTCCTTCTTGAATTGAATTAATCTAAATCTGAATTCGTAATGTATTATTAAAAATGATATGATTTTGTTTTAGGCAGACCTGGCCTTTAGTCCTTTAGCTACGAGTACTGTTTTAGCTACAGTCTCTTGGGATAAAACATTAAGAATTTGGGATGCAATCGAGAAAGGGTCGGCACATGAAACCATTCAATTAACATCTGACTGTTTGTGCGTAGCATTCAAACCTAGTGGCGAAGAAGTAGCGGTTGCTACATTGGATGGTCAAATTTCCACATTTAATGTTAGTACTGCTACACAAATTTCCAATATTGAAGGTAGAAACGATTTAGGTAGTGGAGTATCTGATGTTGATTTAATAAGCGCTAAAAAAATTTTGGAGGGAAGGTATATCAAATTGTATATCATTCTTTTACGTCTGCTAATTCGTTAACTTTTAGAGCATTCACTAGTATTTGTTACTCTGCGGATGGGGAATGCTTACTTGCTGGAGGCCAATCAAAGAATGTTTGTATTTATAACGTAAAGGAAGGTATTTTAATTAAGAAATTTGAAATAACCCAAAATCGATCGTTTGATGCAGTTGATGTAAGTAAATCAACTTCTCTGAGTAACACGACACTACTCGAATTATATTTATCAGGATTTCATCAATAGAAGGAAACTCACTGAATTTGGAAATGTTGGTTTGGTGGAAGAACGAGATGAAAAAGAAGGTGGAAAAGTAGCTATACGTTTACCTGGTGTTAAAAAGGGGGATATGGCTGCAAGAGCATTTAAA
The DNA here is from genome assembly GCA_036325965.1 of Sinopyrophorus schimmeli. Taxonomy (NCBI): domain Eukaryota; kingdom Metazoa; phylum Arthropoda; class Insecta; order Coleoptera; family Elateridae; genus Sinopyrophorus; species Sinopyrophorus schimmeli. Next base: position 2,127,949 of record JARFIZ010000282.1, read on the forward strand.
CCTGAGGTATTATACTAAGTGATTTTGCTAAGCGATTCTTTCTGATTTATAAATTTTTAGGTAAGAATTTTTTCCTTGCAATTTTCGCCAACTGGACAAGCTTGGGCAGCCGCTACGACAGAAGGTTTATTAATATACTCTTTAAATGTTGGATTAATTTTTGATCCATGGGGTTTACAACTGGGCGTCACACCAACTGCAGTACGAAAAGCGCTCGAGAAACAAGATTATATTAATGGTAAATAACATGTAATTTAACAATAATACATTCGTATAACGTACAATTACATTTTTTTATTGCAAATTAATTAGGCATGTTTTTAATAATAATTCTTTATTGTAGCATTAGTAATGGCGATGAAAATTAATGAAATTGCACTTATAGAGGAAGTAATAGAACAAGTACCATTCAATGATGGTAAGTATTTTCTAACGTTATTTTAGAAATTGCTAAATAGTTTATTTTTAGTTGAATTACTAATATCCAACTTAAGTGAACAGTTTATCGAAAGACTTCTACAAACCTTAGCAGAATTTTTAGATAATTCAAGGCATGTCGAATTTTATTTGCATTGGACTGAAAGTATTTTAACCATACATGGACCAAAAATTAAAGCTCAACAAAATATGCCAGCTCTCCTTAGCTTACAAAAAAGTTTAACAAAAAAATACGAACAATTAGCTAAATTGTAAGTTCTTAATTTATTATGTATAATTGTATTTTTATTAATGACAAAACATTTTTAGATGCGATTTTAACAAATACACTATGCAATTTGTTGCAAAATTAGGAGAAACTACTTGTATAAAAACAACATCCGATAATGCAATGGAAACTGATGATAGTGATGAGAACTTATTTAATTCTGATGTCGAATAAAATACGGAATTTTCTTAAGGGTAAATTGACTTTTTAACTCGTGATGGGATAAGATTTTGCGAATAATAACATTGGCCAATAAAAGGCCATAAAGATTACAAACACTGATGGAAAGAGAATCCGTGAAAAATGATCGATTTTATGCCACAAAATTTCTTCTTTTCCTTTTTCCTAAAAGACCAAAATTTAATACGTAATTTAAAACTTCTGGATTTTCTTACATTTATCCAGAATACTTGTAACCAACGTTGATTTATTTTTTTATAATCTTTTTTGGCGGAATTATTTACGCAACGACACCATGGAGTTATTTGCTGCAATCAATTGGTGTTTATAAAAGGTTTTTACGAAACGTATTTACATACCATTCCTTCGTTACTACTCATATGTTTTTTCCGCGTTTGATACTGTTGGTCCAATACTTTTACTATAACAAATTCTGTTAAAGCTGCGAATACCAAAAACATACAAAATGCCATCCATAAATCTAATGCCTAAAAGTACGTTTTTTTATTAATATGAAATGTACTTAATGTTATCAACCGCTTAGTGTGATCAAATGGGCTTGGAACCGGCCCACCCAATACAAAAGCGTCTAAAGACCATTACCGGATTAATATGGAAAAGTGCCCTTGAAGATATTTAGCTCCTTTTTTTTTCTGTACATCTGAAACCGGTGCTAACTCAAAACCCCCAAAATCAGCCAAAATCGAGAAAAAACATGAATGTTAACCCATGTTTTTTTGAAAAAATGAAAAAAATAGAATTGCTTTATATTGCAAGGGGATGTTCCTATGTACCGCTAGCAACTATAGCCGGTGTCTTTTCCCGGGGATTTTCCTCTCAAACAAAAAATTTCGCCTTTTTGAAAAATTAAATTTTAACTTTAAAATGAAACTTTTAAAACGTTATAACTTTGTTATTTTTAAGAAGTACGGGGAAAGCGTTCATTTTCGAAAGTATTAGGCCTTAGTAAGTCCGAAACCGGTCCTAACTCAAAACGCCCAAAATCGAGAAAAAACATGAATCACTTTATCTAGGTCCCAAAGTGATCCCATTAGGCGGCGTCTACTGTATCTTGTTACCTTAACATATGCAACAGGTGGAATATCGGATCTTAATCCAGTAAACATAGTGACGAGCGTTAACATACAAGTTACTAGTAATGTTACTCTCCCAGGAACAGCATCCAACCCCAGCCAAAAACTAAACCAAGATAACATTACAACCAAAGTTGATGGCGCAAATGTTTGAATAAGGTGATGCCCAATTTGTCTTTCAAAACGAAAATATACCACGAGCCTAGAAAAATTACCTATCGAAAAATAACAGATAATTTAATGAAATTCATTATCATTTGATAAATAATACCTCCTTTTTCTGAAGTAAACACGTTTTTCTCGTCCAGTTCCAGCGGTTGTCCAATGTGATATTGCAACAACTTCAATTCGGGACTTATACTAACGCCAGCGTCGCCCCATTTTAATCTCATTTTATCATATTTATAAGCAACTATAAATTAAAAGTATTCACAATATGTAGTAAAATCATTAATAAGTATGATTATATTAAAAATTTATAGCAACAGTTATTATTAAATATAATACATTGCACTTCAACTATATACATAGAATTTTTTTTTTCTGGCATTATTTTGATAAATAATTATCGTGGAGTATATCCACGTTAATCATTAAAACCCGAAATATAGGTTTTTGGGAGCGAAGAGGAAAAATGTCTTCATTAATACTGTACATTATTTTAAGTTGTTTTCTTAAGAGAAAAAGACAAATATGTTAACACAAGGACTTGAAAAACGTTTATTTTAAACGTAGTTTTGTAAGTCTATTGTTATGAAATTGAATGAAAATTAAAATGTATACTTACAGCTTTCGATGTTTAACGGACAAACTTGAATGTCCATTGGATAGTGTCGAAATTCCATTTGGCAAGCAACTATTGCATGCATTCTAGCAGAATAACTAATTGTTTTATTGCGGTATAAAATAGCAGATGAAAATTTTTGTGTGAGTGTGGCAATTTCTAAAAGTTTTTGTAATCAGTTGATGTTACATTTAGTTTGTCCAAATATATTCCTACCAACAATTTTAGAGTTTAAAAAATATAAATCAGGTTGCCATAAATTTTCAAAAAATTGTGTAGGTAAAGTAAAAGCATCGTCGCCTTCTTCAAACATTTCTTCGGGAATTCGTAATCGTGCATCGGTCCATTGTTGTTTTAAAAACATGTCCATTCTTTAGTTAAATTTTTAATTTTCACTTGTATATAATTTATTCTGTTTTATTGCTTTTGAGATGCAATGTTAACAGATATGATTTTAATCTATTAATACTTACCTAAAATCCATATCTTCAACATTTATAGAATTAATGTCCACAATTTTCATACTATATTCTACTTCAACTGGTTTCATCTTGTATGTAGGTGGCCGTACTTCTGCATAGAGTTGTATTATATTTTAAAAATATTGCGTGTCAATAATTTACCTTTTACATAGTACTCGGGAATTATTGTTTTAGGACGTTGTATACTATTCATTCGTGGTTTTGGAACAGCCATTTCTGCATTAGAAAAACTAAAATACACTCACTTTGTAAATTTGCAATTTACCACATTCATAAATCTTACCAAAGACTGAATAGTAGTACATTTAATCGAAATACTTTTAATACAGATTTCATTGCTGTATTTAAAAAAAAATAGTACATGAATTTGGGAAATGTTCTGTGAAACTATTAGTACTTAAAAAAACAGGAAAATTAACGGTTTTACAAAGCAATTTACCAATAATCATGACGATGAATCAATTAACAAAAAGTGCGCACAGAAATTACCTAACATTAAGTAATTAATCTTTCCGTTTCCTTCCAAACCTTCTAGTATATATTTAGTAAAAACTGCATCCTCCTAGTAAATGAAAAAATTGAAAAAAAACTCTTAATTCCTTAGAATGTCCAATTCTTCTGGTGTTATGTGTAATCTTAACTGCTTCTCGATAAGTAGATCTTGGATTTGAGCTAACTCTGCAGGTATATAAATCGCAGCGTCTATATAAAGTGCCTATAAAAAAAATCAACATAGTTATATATATATATACAAATTAAATAAAAGAACATACTTTTAACCAAGGGCACTCTTCTACTGCGGCGTAATATGCCTTCCGACATAACGAAGGATCGAAATGAGCATGTAAAAACTGCAAATAAAGCCTCCACACTAATCCGCATCTTCGTGTACACATATCAGGATTTATCATTTGTTTAAATAACGATATCATACGGTTTATTAAATTGTTATTGTCCGTTACTTCTTTACCTAAAAGTACTTTTAATTAGTTAACAATATCTACTGTTATAATACTAAATTACCAGTTATTGTGTCTATCCAAGTTTCTTCAATATCACACATTCTTTGATTAGCGATGAGAAGTAAGAATAAACTAGGAAGAGCATGACCAGTTTTCATTAATAAAGTACTTAGTTTCCACCATGGTTGACCCAAGCAACAACTTATACTCTGTTCTTTTGCAATAACAGACAACAAAAATAAATTGTTTGGAAAGCTTTTCACAGCTCTAAATAGAGCATCGTTCAATAATTTGAACATTCCCACTCCTGGTTTTTCAATACAATGTTTAAAAAGCATTGCAACGTAAAATTCATATAAAATTTCTTTTTGCCAATTATCTTTTTCCATTTTATCCAAACTCTCTTCTAAGAATGTTCCGCAATTAATCGGTCCTTGCGTTAGGTATAAAAACCATCCATTGCAAACAATCCAGTCGGTAAAAAAGTTGGGTAAAAAATGCTCCACTATCATTAATTCTGGAACATCACTCTGAAGTAGTTGAAGTGTTACATGTTTAAATTTTAATCCAGCTTCATTTAATGAACCCTGAGTTAAAATATCCGAAGAACTTTTAAAATTTTTACCTAACGCAAGAGAAACTAAATATTTTAAAATTTTTTGTTTGTTCATATCCACATCTGAGGTAATGTGGAGGTGCAATTCTATTAAGGTTCGATATAATGAACAAATACTTATTTGGTTTTCATCTATGACATTAGAAACCGATTTTCCTTCACCATATGTAGTTAAAGCCGTTATTAAAACATTAATGGCACTTTCAGTGTTTCCTAATTCAAACTCACAGAGAGCATATTCTTGATAAAAAATAACATTGTTACGATGCTCCTCGGTTTTCAACAACTGTTTCATAAAATTTTTATTTTCTTTTTAAACGAAGATGACATCTTAAATCTTTCTTGTTTATCTAATATGATAAGTAATCTTTGAAAACGAAACCACCATACAGTTATAGCGATTTTTTCCTTATCGTGAAGACAATCCGTACAATTTTTAATAGTTCGTAAAAGAAATTCTAAATATTCTTCTTGCCCTGGTAAGGTTTTCAAGTATTGTGGCCCAACAGCTAATCGTTGTGTATCTTTCAACAAGTTTTTGTTTGTTAAATCAATAGGAAACACTGGAAAAAATATTGGAAGTAATGTCTCGATTGAATCCAATGCCCAAGGAACATAATCCAATCCTAATTCGTGCATTGTTGTATGTCGACAAGGAAGTAATGGGATTTTCAAAAGAGTTAAAATTGTCACAGTTAGCTTAAAAGTGTTGCCTGGCATTGTAATAGGATGAATTAATTCTGCTACGTCTTCAGTAAAAACAATTCTCTGAAATACAAAATTATTTTTAAAGTGTATTTAAAATAAAATAATAAAATGGTAAGTTTTAAATTTCTTATATAAAAAGGGTCTTACTTGAGGATCCTCCACTTCAGCCTCTCCAATATATGGTAACCAGTGGCAAGCTTCTCGTAATCTTTCAATTCTTAACCATAGTTCATGAATAGGTAACTGAGAATTTAAAACTACTTCTTCCAGTTCAACTAATTGTTTATCATCAAATCCCGAACTAATATTAAATTTATTTTTATCAGTTGGTGCTAAGTTTAATTCCAAATATAATCTTAATAAAGTCCATAACTGTTCGAAAAGTCCCGATTGTTTTAAAAATAAGCCACACTGATATAACATCCTAAGAATGCTTTCTTCTAAATGAGCTCTTTCTAGAGCAGAACTTCTTCTTAGTTGATGCAGAGTTGACAAACATTTAGTGTATAATTTTAATATTGCCGGTGTATTACAATGCGACATGGAACATTGAGTAGCTTCAATATATCCTTGCCACATAATAATATTTCCTGGTTCTTTCTCCACCAGTGTTTTCAGTTGAATTTGTAATTCATCTGCTGGGTAGACACTTACTGCAGTATATAATCTCTCACGCATTAGGGCCTCGCACTGAGGATTATGATGTAATGCCTTATCTAAAATGCACAATTTACGTTCAGCAGTAACCCTTTTCCCTTTTGCAAAGCTTCCTTTCTTATGTGTTTTCTCAAATTGAAAAATTGTATCTTGAAACCTTACATATTTCAACCACAACTCAATGTCTTTGGGATTTTCAGTTAAACTTCGATTATAGTAAGCAGTAGTTTGTGACATATCTTCTTCTTGTTTAAATCCCGAATTATCGTTAGACTTCTTATCAATAGGCTTATCTAAATCTTTTTTTGTAATTTTTTCTTGTTCTTCTTCGGCTTCATTAGGCAACGAGCGTATTTGGAAATACCTTTTAAATTTTCTTTTATTTCTATTTGTTGTGCCATAAAATCTGTAGCTTATTCTATATCTACAGACAGCAGGTCTTGCAATTGTTGATACTTTTAAAAATTCAAAATTACGTTGCTTATCTATGTACATACAGTC